>CM026325.1:24589472-25100265 GCA_014843725.1 Amphicarpaea edgeworthii
AAAAAGTCAGGGAGTGTTCCGACAATGTTGGCGGAATTGGCAGAGAAGTTTTGGAGGGAAGAGCAGTTAACGATGCTGTCGGGGATTTTCCAAGGTTTGAAGGGGTTGTTATCGATCTCGACGCTTTGAAGCTCCGACATGCCGGCGAAGAAGTCGTTGGGGATGGAAGAGAATTGGTTGCTACTGAGAATAAGGACTTGGAGGGAGCCCAACCCGTTTAGGCTCGGGAGGGGACCCGAAATGTTGTTGAATTGGAGCTCCAAGCGTTCCAGTTGGGTCAGGCTTTGCATCACGGTGGCGTTGGGGAGTGTCCCCTGGAGGCCCTGGTGTCCGATTTGGATGCGGGTGACCCGCTTAGTTCCTTCGGAGCAGAGGACGCGTTTCCATTTACACGGGTCCGGGTCGGACCACCCGAGAGATTCGGACGGGTTGAGAGTGTCCCTGAGAGCGAGCATTGCTGAAGCGTCGTCATGCTGGGAGTGCACGCAGAGAATTATGGAGAGGAAACAAGATAGGAAAGTAGCGATGTGGGACTTGTTGTAGTGGTGGTGGTTCCTCATAGTGTGAGTGTGAGTGAAAAAGGGTGGTGGTGGAAATGGCGAAGTGAAGCAGTGAGAGTGAGTAATGGGGGGGCACATGGAGGATGGGGACCACGTGCTTATGGCTTCTGAGTTGTGAGTTGTGACATTACTACTAGTGTCTAGTGGGTGTGGTTCTGTTCTGGCAAGTGGGGGCTACTTGCCAACTTGACTTGTTCGATTTGTGTTTCCCATTGGAGAATGGCAAATTGTTACGGTTGACAGTTGGAGAGGGATAAAAAAACATTGTGAATCTTATCTAACTGCCTTTTGTTGATATGGTTAATTTGTTCAGATTCAGAGTATTGCTGTTGTATATCATGTGTTTATGTCTTTTACCGAAAAGGGATAAAACAAACACCAATGATGATTGATTGGTGATTAAGGGTAGATATTTTGTGAGATATGTTATCATTTGGCTATTTCATCAATTTGGATGATTTTGTGAAACAAAATTTTCAAATTGATTGACATGAAAATTATTTGTATGAAATGTGCTCTTTTCAGGAGGCTCAAGCCTAAGTGACCCCTGTTATGTAATTTTATTCAGAGTTTGAGTAGATCGACTTTAACTTTTGTCTTGTTTATCTTTCATATTAAGCATTAGTCTAAGTAAAATTTTATTACAAATTTTATTATTAGAATCCAGAGTTTTTTATATTTCTAAAGAGAAATTAAGGTGTTTAGTCACTTGATCAATTCTAATAAAAGTTGTAGTAAAGATCCATTCAAACTGTAGTAAAGATCCACTTAAACAGAAGTCTTGCATTAGGAGTCTCTTGAGGGTGATGCATCTTAACTCAAAAATAAATTACTCTTTAACATATAAATAATTTTTATGCAAATTCATTTTTTACAAAATCACCTAAAGTGATCAAAAGCCTCATCATATAAATAGATATTCCTCTTTATCATATATGTATTCTTACCGGTAATCAATAATAATAATAATTTATAAGAATAGATTAATGGGATATTATTTTTTGTAATTGTTTTTTCTCCATTTTTATTGCACAATTTCTCTTAACTGGTGGTCTGTCCACATTCTTGCTAATGCTTCAATGAAAAAAATAAAGGATGTTGGAGAGTGAGAAGAACAATCAAGCTAGATTTTTCAAGAAAACATAAAGATAAAACTATTGAGAAAGACTTAAATTTATTATATACACATAAATTCTTAATTATCTTAACTTTTCTTTAAAATAAATTCTTTTTACTAATTGAATTACTTTTATTAGTGTTATTACTAATTGAATAGCTAAACAAAAAAAAAACATATTAAATAGCTAACAAAAAAAAACATAATTTGCAACATGTACCATATTAATGCAAAATAATTAAAAGAAGAAAAAGGATATTCAATACCATATTAATGCAAAATAATTAAAAAAAAAATTCTCTCCGTTCCTTTTCATAGAAGTAAAAAAAAACCCTATAATAATGTTTCAATATAATAACATTTTCAGAGTTCAAAGTGAAGATTTGTCTGTTGCTTTAAAATCACAAGTATCATAATATTTCCATGTCCAATAATTCATAAACAACACAAAACTAATATTATATGCATCAAAATGTCTCACATCCATTTTCACGGATGAACAATCGAACACAATATTACTTGTGATTCATTATAAAATTGTGTTGTGTCCATCATCTTCAATGTAAATAAATTAATGAATAATAAAATCAAAGCACAATTATCATTATCTTTATCTTGATTTTTTTTTTTTGACAAAATCTTTATCATGAGTTGCTCCTACATTCTAGTATTTTTTTTAAAGTAATTGTTCCAATCGTAGGTCTTCTTTCAATTGAACAATATGAATTATATATGATATCTTATTACCTTAAGCCTTTATCAACCAAAAATCAGGGTTCCCAACCTATACTAAGTTTAATCCATGATATATATACAAAATTGTCCCAAAAAATTATGTATTTTTTTTATCCGTAAAAAATGAATATCATACCAAAAGATTTATAATGACTTATCTGCATCTTACTTTTAAAAAAATTAAGTTTTTGACTTAGAATCTGAATTCAACCAGTAATGTTGGTCTAATATTAGGTTGACCTATACATAATTTGGCTTGTGATGAACCTAAGGTTGACTAAGAGTTAAGCATTTAGTCTAGAGAGTTTATACTCAACATTTGATAAGTCTAGGGGCAGCTTAAGAACTCAAAATAATATATAACTTTTTAAGTATCCAATCTAGAATTTGAATTTAGTCAACATCAATTTGAGGGCAATTTAAGAGCTCAAAATAATATATAACTTCTGAAGTATCTAATCTATAATTTGAATTTAGTCAACATCAACTTTGAGGTCAGTCTAAAAATTCAAGACAATCAAATAATAATGAAAAAGTTTTATGCTCTTAATATATTAATTTTTCATTTGTATTTAATATTTTATTTGTTAAGTGGAAAATAACTATCAAACATTGGATTTAATTGTTTCAAAGTTTGATAGAAATAATTTTTATAAAATTGATGATAATAATTACAATATATGCTTCAATCAAATTTAATTATATATATATATATATATATATATATATATATATTGTATTTCTGTGGAAATAATTTAATATCCACGTAAGACAAAAAAGCTATTCTCCTACTTGTCAATATAGAAAAAGTTAAATAACTTGGACATGGACATAATAATAATAATACCCAAAATATCCAATAACAAAACTGAGAACTCTGTGTTGAATACCACGTCAAGATCAACAGGTGGACAGCTAAACAAAATGAAAATAAAAATGATACATCAAATTTGATAATAGCCAACACGTGAACACTTGGCACGTTGACAGTTAGAAGGAAGTTGAATTTATTATAAAATAAAAACAAGTAATTAAATACAACAATAATTGAATAGTAAAATGAAGTTAATTGTGGTGAAGTTGTTTATTGGAGGTTGGGCTCGATTTCTCAGAAATCACAATCACGAGCATGTTCTCTTGAAGTTCTAGGGAGACTTGCTGGGGATTAATTTTTTCAGGTTCAATCCTTTGTTACTTTATTTTGAAGTATAAAATTCAAATAGAATATGTCAACGTCCATATTAGTCTGGGGGGTTGTGCAATAAGAATGCCTGGTTAAAATTTTGATTACTTGAAAAGTAAAAAAGAAAACGTGTAGTTGATTATGTTTACCATATACAATATCTATTTCTACCGTCACTTGTTCATTAGGCAAGTATGAATTTATAACAATAGTTAAATGTATATTGTTTGATAAATTTACACGAAATTGAAATCTGGTATGAATATATTTTTTTTTTCATATTTGTTTTGTCTGCATTCTTTATTTTCTTCTACTTCTTCTTTTCCCTTCTCTTTTTTTTTTTTTTCTCATTTTTCCCCTCATTCTATTGTTTAGATTTTTGCTTTCTTTTTTGTGATTTTTTTATAATTATTTTTCTCCCAAATTTTTTTTTCTAATTAACTCTTGTGATTTGTGTAACAGTGTTGGTTTCAAATGAGATAGAGATTACCAACAAATAAATAACCATGAAATTATTTTTAGTATGATTATTGTAACATCTGATTTTTTTTTTTGTTAATTTTATCATTTATTTATTATCTATTACCTATTATTATTTATATTAAGTTTTGTTTTAGATTTTAAATTCATGTAAAACTTGAAAGTCATTTGTTATAAGTAAACTTTTTTATTTTTCTTATCATTTTTTTTTTTTTTAGATAAAGAAGATGAATAATATTACTTTAATTTATTATTTTGTATATATCTAATAAATATTCATAATTTTGAGTGAGTGATAAAAATATAATTAAAAAAATGAGAATTATGTTGGAATAGGGGATTTGTATTTGGAAAAAAAAAAGTTGAAAGTTAGGATAAATTATATTGATAGTTTGATACATGGCTTCGGTAAACATAAATAATTTATTTTGTAAAAAAAGGGAAAAGATTTATGGCCTGTTCAAAGATAAGGATTTTTTTTTTTTTTAATTCGTGGTCTAAGTGACCATCCTCAACTGTGTTTCACTTTTTTTCAATTTTGCAATGATATATTAGTTTTCCTTTTTCAATTGAAAAAAAAAAATACACAGACAAAAATAGTTACTAATTTGACTTGATTTTTTTTTTTTTTTGAAATTGGGTTTGATTATCTGAATTACACGAATTTGAAATTCCTGATCTCCTATGCTAGCTGGGAAGCTGAATTTCAATAAGAATTGGTTTAATTCAAACTTGAATCAAACATGATCAGTTTTAAAATATTAGTTATCATATCATCATATTCAATTATCTATCATATTGAATATTCTTATATTCTAATAAAAATATTACTTTTATGTCAGACCATGCATTGCTTTTTTCAATTAAAAATAATATAATAAATCAAAATAAAATAACAATTGTAACAAGATTTAAAAAATATAATATATCTTCATATTAAACACCTTATTTAGGAGATTAAAAATATATCTAGGTCTTATTATTATTATTTTGATATTCAACTAGATCATTTTATTTGTAAAAATTATCTATTTGAATCTTTTTATTTGTAAAAATGTTCAATTAGTTTCTTTTATATGTAAAAACTATCTAATTCAATCATTTTTGTCAACTAAAATTATTTATGTATAAAACTTTTAATTGATAGAAATGACTCATTTGAATAATATTTACAAAAAAAAAAATTTAATTGAATACCTAAATAATAAAAGAATTGAAAACATAAAATAAATAAAATGACCTATATTACTTTTAAGCCTAAAATAAATTATAAAATATATATTAATTTTAACATATAAAAATATAATAATAAAAAAAATATAGATACAAACGTGATCGCGCTTGGGTTTCTACTGGTATAAATAAACTGGATCAAGAAAAGTTTTTGTGGGACGTACGTAGATGCTATGCTTGCTACTCATGAAAATACAATGGACTATTGATGATGGGATTCATAATTGCTATCATTGTTCCTCTCCTTTCCACTCTCAAGATATGCAAAAGTGTAAAAACTATAATAAGTTTATGATAGCAGTTTCACCGAAAAGAAAAGAAACGGAACTGTGATAACAGTTGGTAGCTGTTTGTATGAAATAATAATATCTAGGCTTTTTGGCTTGTATGGAAAGGAGAAAGTAAAATAAATGTATATATTAGAGCATTAGTTATGTAATTTTATTCTACTTTACTTTCTGCACCCTTTAATTTCTGTTTGTCATTCCTGTAATGGGCCTAAGGCCCTTTTCTCTGTCTTTAGCTTTGCTTTGGGCTCTGCTCTTATATTATGCAGCCCGATCGATCATTGTACAGTCAAGAGTCAAGACTTTTTTGGCCTCTTTGAATGAATTCAGAATTATACTTCTTCTTCTTCTTGATACTCTGATAATTAATATTCCCGATGAAACCACTTGGAAGAAAAGAAACAACAACAACTGTGAGATAGAGATAGAATATTATGCATGGTCTTGTGATTTGAGTAAAAGGAAATATCTGAAAGGGAAAAATGAGATGCCTCATGGCATAGGATCAACTTTAAGATGTCAACATGGAATATGAATGTGGCGTATAGACACAAGTTGACTTTAGATTGGAAGAATGCTCTCAGTTTATTTTTTTTATAAGAGGTGTATAACTTAAGGAAAATTCTTGAACACACATGGCATCTTATCATGTCATCATGATCCAAAATAACGAGAATTAAACAGTTGGTTTGATTCGAGATTCATTATAATTTGGTCATATAATGTCATATGCATATAGCAGCATTCAATCAATAGTTTATCTTTTATCATCCGAGGATAATAATAAAAAAAAAGGTTGATACGTTCGTGGAAGAGAATGGTGAAATAGGAGAAAAATAATTATTAATCATTAATATTTGGTTATATATATAAAAAAAGATATATAAAAAATTCAATTAGTTGGAATAATGAATATGTATTTGATAGGAAAAGGCAAGGCTATGATATGAATGACTAAGCCTAGTCTAGGGTGGGCTCTTACTAATCAGCACTAACTAAATGTTTGTACTAAACAATTGTAAAGGAAGGAAGCATGGAAATAATATATTAGTTTATAGTCACCAAAGCTAGTGGAAGAAATTGCCTTAAATTAAATACATCAATAGATTCATTAGAGACTGTAATTATGAAAAGAGGGAGTTAATATTTACTATATGATATATCCTCTGCAGTCTGCACTATACTATGAATTGGGTGTGTTGTGTTGTGGGACCCAGCTTTGCAGTCCAGGTTGTGATGGGAACTGCACTAAGCGGCGGAAACATGGACATGTCTCTACCTGCCATGACCAAAATGTGGAGTGTCACTTGCTCACATGATTTTTTTTTTCTTTTTTCAAATCATGCCATTACAAAGTGTTCATTACTAATCGTTGTGGAATCTGTTTAGTTATTTTTAGTAGTAAAGTTTTGTTTCTTTAATTTTTTCATTTACAGATTCAAATCGGAAACTGAGAGAAAAAAAAGTGTTATTTGATTGTATTGTTTATTACTTTCTTGTGAGATCTAATTTCGATTGGACTAAGATCAATCATAAGACACGTGGGTACAATGTTATGCCAAGTCCGCAGTGTTGAGCTTTAAAAAAAAAGCATTATTTTTCTTGATCACTAATCGGTTTTGAAAATGTACTACTTAGGTCTTAATGGACTAATTAGTTGGTATTCCTCCAGCTTAGGAGTTTTTTTAAGTGCAAAAACAAATAGAAAATTTGGCTTTGATTTGAGGAGCTGTGTATTCTTTCAACACCCTTTTATACTTCATCAGTCTCGGACAATTAAAAAACTAATCCCCTTTTAAACACGTGCTTATGCTTCTTATAATTTCCCATTAATTTTTTTTTTTTTAATAAAAGTGGTAGAATATGGGACAATCCTAATATTATTGGATAGAGTGTCAATGACATACTGGACTACCAACAAAGACTCACACCGGTAAAAAAATAAATAAAAGATTTCATATCGAATCTTTTAACTACATCCACTTTTACCAATTATTTTTCGACCTATGCAACGATTCAAGGTTGGTGCTTTAAAGATTACAATTAAGCACAAAATCCTAACACCAAATAGAGTTACACAGACACAAGAATCTTAAAAATTGACAGCCTTAAAGTAATTGATCACTAGTCAGTTAAAGCAAAACAATTTATTTATTAGAAAATACAATGAATCTGGTCCATCTATTAATTGGAACATATATAGATATTAAATAATAATACTTGTTTTAGATGTCTGCCTGAAAATTTTGTCTAAAATTAAACTATATGTTTAATTATTAATTTATTATATAGGTATAGGTAGGTAGATTGCAAATGTACTATGAATGTTTATATGAGTACAACGACTCGCGTGACTGAAAATGAAATTAAAGATCAAAGGGTGCAGTCTCAAGTTGATGCATGGTCCTTTGGCCATCATGATTCTATAATTTCGTGCGTGGAATAACAACGGTCAAAGGGCCATCATATATATATATCCCTTCAGTCTTTTTCCCATGATGGAGTAATTTCACTTTTTATTCATTTTCCTTTTTTTTTTTCCCCTCATAAACCAAACATAATATAATATATTTTCTTAAAAAATAATTTCCTTTTTAATCACCATGAATCAGTGAGGAAAAAGAGAGATTTTTTTGACCTTGAGTGAGTTAGAAACGGAACCTGGGCAAGGGAATTAATTAAGGACATGTGCTGTGTTGTTTATGGTCCAGTCTCAGTGTGGTGGTTAAAAAAAAAAAGGAGAAACAAATAATAATAATAATGTTATTATAGTTTAAACTGGACTTGATTGATAGATATGTGAAACTACTGTGAAAGCCGACCCGACCCCATGCATTATGGAGTTATCTGAAGCACTTTTGAAGTGGAGACAAGAGAATCTTTGGTGGGAATAATGACTACACTGTTGCCTTGTTCTTCTTACTTCTTTCCTATATTATGTTCAATCAACCTAACCTAACCTAGTTCATATTTAGTTTCAACCTTTTTACATATGTCCTGGAACCAACCAAATGTTTTGCTTTCTCTAAAAAGCCCCAAATTCTACCAAAAATTAAAAAAGGACTTATAGACGCATATACAATGCTTCAACACATCAAAAGTACATCACATTTTTTTTCCTCAAAGAGCACACGTGTTTGAATTTGATAGGATGTTATAAATAATAATAATTTTTTTTTTATGTAATATTCAAACTTAACTTGAAACTATTAATTAAATTAAATTAAAATAATTCCGTATCAATTAATCCATACACTAATAAAAATTTGACACATAGTATGATACTCTCTCTCACTTTTTAATATTTGTTTTTTCCAATACCTTTTCCTCTGATTTCTCTCTGTCCCCCCAACCCTCCACTCACATCTTACCTTTGCTTTCCCATAATTAAACACCCACCATCTCACACTGTCTCTATTTACTCTTTCTTTATTTCTATTCCTTTTCAGTTAATTAGAACAATAAAATCCTCTTAGCTCTCACTTTACCCTCTATTAGTGGTGTTTAAGGAGCACAAGACTTGTTTTGTCTTCTCATAATCAACCACACCAAGAGAAGCAACAAACATACAAGGGAAATACTACTACATCATACTACATGTCTCCAATTCCAAAGCAGTTTATAGGTGATATCAGAAGCAAGCCACTTTTACTTGATCTTGAAACTTGAGAGAGGTTATGTTATGTGACACTCTCTTACTGTCATCCATGTACTCAACTGCTGTTTGTCTTCTTGCTTTGGTTCTCTACTTTTCTCCTTGTCTTTAGTCTCTCTTTCTTGCTTTCTAGACAAGTTCGAATCACTTGAAAGACTACATGTTCTTTGGATCCTACCTTCAAACGTGATTTTAAAGTGATTTTCCTCTCTAAATTTTTTACAAGCAATTCTTCTTTCCCTCCTAGAATTGGCATGGAAGAAGAATGAAACAAGTATCCGCATGCAATTCTGACTTGGGATATGCACAAGTTGTTATTCTTCAATGTCTTATATTTTGGATTCTTTCTCTTGTGTGCTAACAATAACATGGAATATGGTAGTTACTCACTCTATCTTTTACTGTTTCTCAATGTTACCTTGAACTTACAAACTGACAGTGTACGAGTTTTTAAACTTGGAGCTGGGTTCTTTCTGTGTCTTTTTCTCTTTTTTTTTTCAGTGCTAAAGGACTGACCGAGGTACAATCCATGACGGTGTTCAGTATCATGGGTGATTTGGTTGTTAGAAATCTATAGTTAGAAAATCTTCAATATAGATTCTAGATCATAAGTGAGAGTAGGTTTGTTAATATTTGAAGTAATAGGAATTTGATTTCGTGGATTCATCATAGTACTCAGACCAAGGTGAATGTAAATTCACTATTTATTGGTCAACTTATAGTTCATGGCATGTCTCCTAGCTACCTTATTCCAGATTTTCACATACTTACAAAAAAGTCGGCCAGATAACAAACATATAGGTAAGATTCAATTAGGAACAGTTCCTTGCATGAAGAGTTCAGTGGGATTTCTAAAATGAATAGGCTAGGAATAGTGGTATTCAGCAACATAAGATAAGATCTAGAAACCTTGCTAAGGAAGAGTGTAATTAATTCATATTGCACTAGCCAATATTTGGTCTCTGGGTCAAAGACTAAGAAAGATAGATTTTGTTTTAAAAAATAGTAGTTAAAGAAACTATCTGACCATTGCATTTGATTTCAGATATAGAATAGGTAAAATCACAAATTCAACAACATTGGGGGAAACACTGAGAGGCTACTGAAAGAAAAAAAAAAGAAACTGGTTTTGTAGTATCATTGATAGACGTCCCATTTTTTAGTAACAAGATGAGGCACCAATGGCTTTTGTTGTACATTCTGCTTTCAACCAATACACAAAAAAAATTGGAATCATGTACTAATGTTAGATTTTAGTGGCTGCTTCTTTTACCATTTAGGTAGGCCAACATGCTGCAAAACAAGCAAAGCAAGTGCTTAGTACAAATGCTTTTTTAGCAGAAAGTCCACCTATCAAGGCACACTTGAATCACAGCACATGCCATCATTTCCATGTCAATGAAAAATGTGTCTCTGTGCCAGGCTGCCAGCACTAGTCGTACGTCTTCCACAAAGGAAAAGATAAAGCATAGGATGTTTGTTTTTATCCACATACTGGATAACTAACAATACTCTTTTCAGATAAATGGAACCTCTCTTTGTGGAGGATGAGCAGTTTTATATTCTTTCAAGTCAGATTAGACTTTAGAGGCCTCTAAAACTATGACTGGTCAAACGAATTTAGAGTTTCTTGTTATGATGCTTACAAAATGTTAACTATTGGATTTTCATTACAGGACCAAACAGAATGGATTTTATTCTGATGGTGGATTGCTGCACTTATTTGGCTAATTAACTTGAAAACTCAGCACAGCTAAATCATGAAACAACAACAACACTTTGATCTTGAAGTGGTGGCCTCAGAAGAATATGAATCTGAAGTTAGCAGCCAGAATATATCTATTCAAGAAACCTATGCAGGTTCTTGCAGTGACAACCTCACCAACTCTTCCAATGTGACAAATCCAATTGAACTTCACCTCCATTCAGATGCTGTCTCCCTTGACTTAACTCTCAACTTCAACAACAATGACACAGTGGTTAGAGATTCAACAGGTGAGAGCAGCAATGATGCTGTCTCTCAAACTCCTTCAGCAGCCAATCCGCGAGTCTTCTCTTGCAATTACTGCAAGAGAAAGTTTTTCAGCTCGCAGGCTCTTGGCGGCCACCAAAATGCACACAAGAGAGAAAGAACAATAGCAAAGAGAGCTATGCGGATGGGGATCTTCTCTGAGAGGTATGCAAGTCTAGCATCTCTCCCTTTTCATGGTTCTTTTAGGAACTTAGGAATAAAGGTACACTCATCACTGCACCATGGTTTTTCGCCAACAATGATGAAGCCGCCTCCTGAGGTGAAAAGCAGTGCAAGATTTGAGCAAGGAGGATATATTGGTCTTCCAATATTCTTGGAGGAGGATGAGGCAGAACTTTTGTGGCAAGGTAGTTACCATCAGGTTCCCTCTAAGGGAGGAAATACTCATCAGAATTTCACACTGAGTGGAGGAAGTTCCAATTTGAGTTTTATTGGTGCGAATCATCCACCACCGGTTGACATAGAGAAGAATTCAACACCTGAGTTGACATTGAAACTTTGAAGGGGGTTGGTTATTCTAGTTGTCTGTTTTATTTGTTACATTTTTGTACAGTAGGACATGCATGCAAGGCAAGGTAGTAATGGTGCCAGATTGATCAATATTGTCATTCAACTTGCTGGAATCTTATGTAGTTTTCTTCTTAAGTTTTTCTCCTACAAATCATTGTTTTTAGTGTTTTGCTCTGTACGTGTTGTTATTGTATAATTACTCTTGAAGGATCAGTTTGGTGGTTCTGTGTTTGCCATATAAATCATGTTTTCTGTCTAGTGTAAATTACTGAGCTTCCACTGTGTTGTTTTCTGTAACATTCTCCATGTTGAATAATGAACTAATTAGCTTCTTTAATTATAGGAAAAACAATTGAGATTTCTAAGTTTATAGTATCTTCTAAGAAATATGACTCATTTGACAAATGAAATTCTACTCTTTTGATGACATGTTATCTTATATATATATATCAGACTATCACAAATTTTACCAAACCAAGAAAGAAAAACGTAAGTATTAGATTAGGAGTTATAGAAAGACTCTTTCCTCCGTTGCTTCCTGATTTAGCTTTTCTCACGATAAAAGATACACTGAACATACATGATCATAAGACGAGGAAAAGATAAGATTTTTGTATCTCATTTATAAGAGGATATGATAATTATCTTTACTACTAAATCAGTCCTTAAATTTTCTTGAATAATTGTCTCTTGCTAAGACACAATACAAAATTAAAAGCAAGCAAAATCTTTACTTTTTAGGATCTTCCGGAGATGTAGAAAAAAAAAAAACAAATAATTGCCAAACCTGTAGTAACTATTAACCTAAGAAAAATAGGATATTATGACAAAACAATAAAATTAGAATAAAAAAAAAGAGAATAAGAAAACAGCACAGGATTTAAGATTTGTATATTTGCACATCACAATTCTCAAATTTTAAAATAAAATATAAGAAAGATGAGTAATTAATTATAATTAAATATAAGGTTTTAGATAATTTAAATGGTTAAGCTTCTTGAGCAAGCTTGAAACCGATTGTAACGTTTACGCGCCTTTTCGGACCGAACGCACCGTTTTATTGGTTAATTCCTTTCCAACGAGCAAGAGTTGTGTCCCATTGTTTCTTCCTCCTATATGTGTATATATATATATAAGGTTCATAACTTGAATTTCAGGATCCTTCACACAGTGAAATTCACTCGCCCTTCCCACTCTACACTCTACGGGTGTTTCTCTCCCTCTCTATCTCTGTCTCTGTTTGTGTGTGAGAATAACAGCATACATAATAGTGTTTTTACTTTTTTATCAATCTTTTGGTGCTTTCAAGTTACTACTATAACACATAGTTTTACGAAATGTATGTCACTTTGACACTTTGTGATTGATAAACGTGCATTCACACAGAGGTAGTGAAAATTAGTCTTTGGATTTGTGTGACATTCAGTCATTAAATTAATATTTATCTTAGAATTTGGATTTGAGTGATGATTGTTCCTTACTTTAAAATTCGTTCATTCGTGTTTCATATCTCAAAGTTTAACGGCCCTTTAGTTCGTTCTTCTTGGTTTTCATTCGGACAGTTTCTCCTTGTTCTTTTTTGGTATTGCAGCGGCAAAACGGTGCACAGTTAATTAGCGATATTGATTTACTTGTTATTTAGCCATCAAATTCTAAATCCAGATTCTAAATTCATGTTAATGATAGCATAAAAAGATACGGCATATTTCTTTTTACTAGTTTCTTTTTTATGATGTCGTTTTGTTTGGAAATCCTTAATATGTAATTCAATTCAATAGTTGTCACCATATAGCAGTCACTTTATCTTAATTGAAAAGAATTATGTAACGGGGTGTTCGATGATGATGTTGGATGCTTTCACGTTGTCTTTTTAAAAATAAATCATTTCTATTTTTTTTACTATTGTTTAGAAATACTAAATTCGGTCCTATATTTTTGTAAAGAATAATTATTGATTGACACGATCCCTTTCCTGATGTGAAGCTGTAAAATATTTTAATGGATCATCTGAAATCCAAAATTGTGATATATTTTATTTTGTGTTTTACGATAGTGACTTGTTCAGGAAAAAAAAAAAAAGTTTCCATGTAACGACTTCAGTTTCTTACTTTGTTTTGTGCTGACTTTAATTTATATTTCTTGGATCCCAAGTTTATCTTTCCTTATATATCCCTTTCAAGCATAGCCCCGAACCTTAAATTATTGACACACTATTGAAAATAGAGGATTTGCCGAGGTAGACTTTCCTTACAAATTCTTATTCTCTTTCTCTCTCAATTTAATTGTGATTTGTGAAGTGCATAGTCCATACTACCCGGCATAAAGATTTGTGTTTTTGTTTATAGTTTTGCTTATGCTACAATTAGAAAGCCACGATAAGATTTAATATGGCCATCTTCACTCTCTTCCCTGAAGTTAATGTTTTCAAAACTCAAAAGGGCACGATGGAACATCCAACCAAAGGGTCTAAAGCAAAGCAAACCAAACCAAAGCAACTTAAGAGTTTCGACTTTCCATAGTATCCAAACTTTGCTGGTCCATTTGTCTCAAGTCTTAAATCTTCGTAAACAAGGAGTTTGCAGCAAAGAAACATAAGATTGGGTGGTTGTCCAGAAAAAAAAAGAATAAATAATCATTTTCAATTAGAACAAAACTGAATGTAAATATTTAGGAGTAAATTATATTAAAAACCAACCGTCATAATTCCTAGTGCACCGTTGCACCCTTTATTAAACATTTTGATTTTGTAGTCCTCTGCACTGAAAACAAAACAACAACCATGATCTGTTGTATATTATGAAACATATAGTTTCTGGTAGCAAAAGTTGATTAATTTTTCTATGGTGTGTTTTGATGCAGGCTTGATAGATCATTGCAGAAATCTGACATAAATTCTGATAAATTTCTCAAATGGATCATGGGAGTCGTCTTGTTGTTTTTATTTTGCTCTCATTCTTATTAAGAGGCGAGTCATGGGGTTGGTTTTCATCATCTAAGGAGACTCCCTCTAGTGACAAGAAGACTCATACCACCAATGAAGGCAATTTTAGAGGTTCTAATGCCGAGTTCTCCATTGAGGCCTTCAACGACCAGAAGGGAGTGAAGTTAATACACAATGCTAAGAATAAAATGATTAGCTCAAACTCGTGTTGGCAAAAAGCTTATCATCATCTTTTTGCTGGGTGTTCTGAAATATTGGCCGTTGATGAGAAGAGGTCTAGATTGGCTTGGCACCTAAGCGATTGCTTTCAGAGAGATTCTGGTAGGTCTCCCTTTCCCCATTGTGATTCCAAATCTTCCATTGCTGTATGCTCAAGATCCTTAGATGACCTTGCTCATAAGGTTTACCTCGAATTCTACCTCGAAACAAACACCATTTGTTATCAGTTGCAGTTAAGTGCAATTTCTTTTCCCAATTCCTATTTGTGTGTTTTGTAATGTGTGTTGTCTCAACTTGACTAAAGTTTTGTATACTTTTATAGGGCACATGCATTCAAATATGAAACTGAGAGACTTGTGACTGACTTAAGAGACTCAGCTCAGTATGTTGAGGACAAGTTAGATAGCATTGAAGAGAAATCAGAACATCTACTACAAGGCTCAAGACAGATGCATGATTCTCTTGATTCAATTGGTAGCCACACAAAACAAGTAGCTGAAACTGCTAAGAATCTGGAAGGTCACATAGATTCTGTATTAACACATTCGAGGAGTGTTTACGAGCAAACTACAAAAATTGCACTATCACAAACACAGTTACAAGAAGGGCAAGAGGATATGAAGAGAAGCTTGGAGGATGGGGTAGCAATGCTCAAAGACTCTTACAATTATTTGGGCCAAGAGATTGAAAATGTAAGAAATTCTATGTCATCAAGTATGGACAAATTGCAAGGTAAAGCTGAAGATATTAGGAATATGGCTGGGATTTCCTTGGATAAGCAACAGCAACTCTTAGATGGGCAATCCACAGCGATTGAAGGCCTAAACTCATTGACTGAGTTTCAATCCAAAGCACTAGAAGAGAGCAGGTAGATTAGTTAACTCTCATAAATTTGAATTCTGAAATTGTATTTGGAAAATTGTTGAGCTTCTTGGTGTATTGCAGGAAAACCCTACAATATTTTGCTGAATATGGGCATAGACAACACGAAGAGCTTATTCAGCGTCAGCAACAGATTCAAGGATTTCATGATCGTTTGATGGAAAACTCAAGGGATATATTGTCTTCTCAGGTTTGCAATTCCTTGTAGACTATTTGGTTTTATATATATGAATTCTTAATGAGTTCTTAACAAGGAATTTCTGTTTCTACTTTTACAGGAATCTTTTGAATCAAAGCAGGCTTCCATGTTTGTTGTTTTAGACAGGATTTTTGCTTTGCAAAATACCTTGTTACTTGAATCAAGAATGATCAAAGCTTTCTTCGTTTATTCCATATTAATCTTTGTCATCTTCATGTTGACCAGCACAAAGCAGACATACAATATCAGGCCATTCCTATATATTGGTATGTATACCAAGCATATGAATTAGTGCTTTTAGTTTATTATAAACCTTTAATTAATTATTTGACTAAATATATCATTGGCCATTTACAGAGCTTTGTGCTACACTCTTCGTGGAAGTTCTCATTATCCGTTTAACACATGATAACATTGAGTACCAAACTTGGATAATAAACATGGCCCGATTATTTTTCATGGCAGCAGCTTCAGTTCAACTTGTACACGTCATTTTCACATACAAGTAAGTCTACAAATATGAGAAGTTGGCTAATTCAAATGTAAATTTTATATCTTATAGAATTGCTTGTTAATCAATCATGCAGGAACTATGAAACGTTGAACCATCAAATGCTGCTAACTCTCATAAACAAGGTTAACAGCATGCAGAAAGAAAAGGAGTTGTCATGGGACTTGGATACTGATTATGAGGATTGGTCTGAATGGATAGATGCTGATTTACCGGATGATGTGAATTGCCTCGATGATCCTGACTATATACTTCCACAAGAAGTTGCAGCAGCAGAGAATTCAATCACAGTTACAAAAAATCACAATCTACGCAAACGCAAATCTTTTCGTTGATTGTCACCACCCCAATACTAATTTAGTAATTAGGACTTTGATGTCATCAGTGCGTATCACTTTATTCCGTTAACCAGTTTCATGATTCTGGATTATGTACGTACTAGTGTATAAATCATTTGTATTTAAAGATGGATACAATATGAAATAATTATCAGAATTTCAGCCTTTATTCTAGTGTGTCTTCTATGTAATTTTTTTTATTTTCAACAATTTCACTGTATATGATGGTTGGTATGTAGTGAGGAGACACTAATATACGACCCAAATACAAATATAAATATAGTTGGCAACTTACTAACACTGATTATAAGCATGGATTGTAACAATCTACAAGAAAACAGGTTTGCAGCCAAGCTCCAGTGACTTGTTCACAGCATCAACAACCAGTTGAGTCTTTCTACTGATATCAGGCCATTTGGTAGAGGGCTTGGAGTTACAATCTCTAATAGTTGAAACAAGCCTAGAAAACTCTTGCACCATGAGAGCCTCTTGTGGAAGCTGATTGGCCACATGAACTTCCTCTGGCCTCACATTCCACCCAATGTGAAGATCAACAAACTTAGCACCAAGTGTGAGGTCAAACGAAGCACTAGTCTCGCGGTATGGGATTATGAAGTCCATGAGATGCAGAGAGCCATTGGAACCACATATGGTCAAGTCCATGGATGTGTGAGAAAGAAAGGAGCAGTGAATGGTTGCAAGTGTTTGGTTTGGTTGATCCCACAACAAAGAAGCGGTGATGGACAAGATGACTCCGGCGTGGTTTCGTGTGGCATCAGGATGAGCAGTGATAGAGGTTGGTAGTTGGTAACCCTTTGCCCACAAGGAAGCAGCAATGCAGTACCAGGCCAAGTCACCAAGTGCACCAAGACCATCCAACTCTGCCTTTACTCTAATGTCACTCTCTAGGAATTCAGCTCCTGCTGGCATTGTTGATGTGCTGTGGATCTTCAAAACAACATTGCAAATTATAATTAATAAATTGGAAAAGATTTCTTTACAAAATTATGACTTACAAAACGAACTGCTCCAATGCTGTTAGCAGAGAACAAGTGTTGTATGTGGGCAGTTCTAGGGTGATGCAGCCACATGCTACCATCCATGAACTGCACGCCGTTGGATTCAGCAGCTTCCAGGATTCGATCAAGCTCAGCCACGTCAAGAGCCGCGGGCTTCTCCAGCAGCACGTGTTTCTTTTTATTTGCGGCCATGACCGCCCAGCGCACGTGCAGACTAGTGGGGAGAGGGACGTACACGGCGTCTACGCCTGGGTCCTCCAGCACCTGATCGTAGCTCCCGTAAATCCTCACGCTCGCCGGAAACCCGTTCTCCGCGGCGAATTTCTCCGCCTTCTCTTTCGAACGGCTCGCGATGGCCCAGAGAGTGGCGTTCGGAGCGAGGCCAATTGCTCGAGCCACTTTTCTGGCGATGTTGGCACAGCCTAAGATGCCGAAACGCACCGTTTCACTGTTCTCCCCCATGTTTCAATTCAGGTAAGTTAGTTTGGAACAGCCATGGCTAGTGCTTAAGTACTTTCAGTTTCACTTCCTGCTGTTGTGGATAGGATACCGAGGGAGCTGCCACAAATATCGTTTGGTGGGGCCTTCCATTCATTCATTTTACGTTTTGTTTTTTGTTACGCAAAAACATATTGTTACCATTATTACCTTTTCTTATTCATAAAACTCAAATAAAAAAATGAGTCCGATTTTCATTTCAATCAACGTACACAACAAAACCAAACATAGTTAAGCATGCATATTAACATTCCTAAAAGACGTTCCAAATTCAGTATCGTGATTATGATCATACTGAATGAATCCCCTTGATTGTCAACGGTCAACCAGTTGAGTTGAGTTTATAATTGTTTATCTCTTTCAGTTTCAGCCGCCATATACTCATATACTGAACTGAAGTTCGTTATAACTATCGGCCTCACGTACGTACGTCAGAAACAATGGATCCAGAATTCTTCCCAATCGAATTGCAATCAAAAGCGTTCGAAGTACTAAGCTCGAACGACAACAGCGCAATGGAAACCCTGTTCTCCCACCTCTATTCTCCACAAGCCCAAGTCCAACACCGATCCCAAGCACTCGCATTCCTCCAATGCTGCAAACACCACCACCCTGATCTCCTCTTCATCAAACTCTTCTTCCTCCTTCGCTGCTCCCGTCTCCCCGAAACACGTGCCTACGCCGCACGCGCCTTGCACCACCTCAACCCCGCCGACCTATGGCCCAAGCTCAAGCCCATCGCCCAGGCCCACCTCAAAGCCCACTTCCTCATTTACCTCGCCCAAGAACCTTCCCTCCACGTCCTCCGCCCTGCCTCCCTCCTCCTCGCCCAAACCATTTCCGTTATCTTCAAAACGCACAAAAACTGGCCCGAGGTCCTCGATTTCCTGCTGTCGTTTATCGCCTCCGACGACAACAAGTGCCGCGAGGTCGCGTCCCTCGTCTTCGCCAAGCTCCCCAACGACTGTCGTTTTCTCGTCCACAACGCGCTAAGAGACAAACGCGACGCCGTCCGCGTTCTGCACGCGTCGTTTCTGCGCTCCCTCGCCTCGTCCAACCCGGACGTTCAGGTCGCGGCGTTCGGCGCCGTCGTCAGCATGATCCCGCTCTTCTCCGAACCCTCGCTGTTCCACGAACTCCTCCGCGCGGTCATGGTTGGCGTCTTCACGCTCCTGCATGGCTTCGAAGGCAGCTATTTCAGAAACGCGTTCGCTGAATTGATAAATCTGGTTTCTCACGAGCCGCTGCTTCTGAAACCCTACATGAACGACATGGTTCTCGACGTGCTTCAGATCGCCGAGAGCAATGGCTTGAGCCACGAAACGCACTGTCTGGCGTTTGAGCTGGTGATGGCCATGACGGAGGTGAAGGACTACGAGCACGTGTTCGTTAACCTCTCTTACACGACTGTGCGTAAGTTGTTCCTTGTTCCAACGAAGATGTTGCAGTGCGTTGCGGAGGATCGTGAGCGTGAATTGAAAAGCGAGAAGGTTGTCGTTGTTGATGTTTACGAATTTGGAATGAAGAGCTTGAAGAAGCTCTGTGTTGCGCTCGGAGCGAGTAAAGCGGTGCCTGCTGCGTTGGAAGCATTTCAGCTTCACGTAGATGATGCGGAATGGAAGGAACGACATGCAGGAATCACAATGCTGAGTGTGATCTCAGAAGAGTTCTCCGATGAAATGGTGACCTAATCGTTAAATTTTCTTAGCATTTTATTAAAAAATTAGAAATATTAAAATATTAGTATATAACGAATTATGTGAATTGATCCTTGAAGAAATTTGACGTACAATACAAGATATATATTTACGTTTTTTTATATCTTGTTAGTGATCGGTTAAATACAATTTTTCATGTGCATGCTGTATATATTTTGTGATGATTTGGTTTGATCACTTGCAGAGATGATGATTTGTTCCTCGCTGTGCAGGTATTGATGGAAAATTTTCTGGTTGGAGTGGTGACCAAAATTTTGAAGTCAATGCAAGACTCCCATACTCAAGTTCGGTTGGCAACTTTCAAATTTATGGAGACTCCTACAGACTTTGTTCAGGCGCTGCAAATCCTTTACCATCACAGGCTTTTGCATGCTTTTTGCACTGCACTTGACAGTGAACAGGTCGTTAAAGTGAAGGTATGGTAGATGTGACTGAATGCTGTATTATATATCATGCTAATGCAGTTGTCATAACTTCCTTAATCCATTGATACTTGCTCCTTCTACCTGAAACATAAATACTTGGGAAACCATTCAGAAGCTCATATTTACTCATTGTTTGACTGAATTTAGTTTTGGGTTCTCACTTCATCATCCATATTCCAGATTATCTTGGTCTGCTTATTGCTTCTAGTGGCATCTCAGACTGTTTTTACATGGAAGCACCACCTCCCAAGTTTCTAACAATTTTAGTAGAGTGAGAGTAAGGGGAAAGAAATCATACTTTTGTGGGAGTCTGCTTAATTAATTGAGATTGGTCTGAATTATTAGATGTTGAGAAATACATAAAAAATCGTGATGAATTTTCTAGTAGTTTTTTGGCCTGCCAATCATATATAACCAAATAAAAACCTATTGGAAATAGATAAAAGGTTCCTTCTCCCATTTTATGGTCAAGATGGGTACCCTACTAGATTGACATATATTATTATTTACAATACAACGATGTTTTTAATTTTGAAAAGTGTTTTCTGCTACAACTGTGCTGTGTTTCCTTTGTCTTTGACTCGGTGTGTTTCCAAAGCTTTGGGACATTGTTGAAAATTATTTTGCGTTTGTTCTCATTTTTAAATTTTTACCAGCACTACTATACTAATTTAAACAAGCTTTCAATGTTTGTGTGAAAGTAAAAAATAAATAGTTACAAAAATAATGCCCTGATCATGCCTGATGCCAAGTTTATAATTTAATCTAAGTGACCGAAGTGATTTCCTTTCCTTTGAACCTTTGTTAAAGAAATTATGCTCTTATTGTCAGAGAATTTGTTCTAGTCCTTTTGATTATGATATGTAAAATCTCATACACATTATAGCATGTTAAATTCTAAATGTTCCCTGTTCTGGTTGAACCTTCTACCAATTCAACTTCAAAAAAATGTTTCACTTCATTTGCTCTCTTTTGCTTTTTACACCACCTTTTACATCTGTTGAAAACGTCCCATTTGCTCTCTTTTGCTTTTTATCTGTCAAGTGATTTGATATTTTACAAGGAACATAAAGGTAAGTATAAAAATAGTAATGTGAAAAAAATAAAGGCTCTTAATCTATTAACAGTTTTTCTTTGAAATGAATACTTAGGGTCTGAACATTGGCAATGTTTGGAAGCATGAATCATGCCTAGATATCTTGCTCATTTTCAGCATCCCGGCAAATGATTAACATTATTGTTATTATCAGCATGTGTGTCTTCTACTCTTTAACTCATTTTCAAACATGTCTTAATATTCTAATAATCGTATGTTGCTTTTCTAGGAACAAGCTGCATCAGCAATGCAATTTTTTCTAAAGAACACTTTGCCAGAAAGCTTAATACTGAACAAGTATGTGGATACTGTAATGGGAAAATTGTTGTCATTGCTTCAGGTAAGAATTATTATCTTACAATATGCTGGATTCAGCGCTTGTGGAAAGGTTATCACATAATTTACCATTACTAATTTGGTAGGAATCTTGTCATACCTACATTAGTGTGCCTCTCGTAAGATTGTCATTCTGAACATCCATTAAGGCTCATAATATTTTAATCCCCATGACCCCATCATTGTGATCCTCTTATTTGATGTTTTCGGCATGCAGGACAAAGATAGTGGCGAGATAAGAAGTATTGCTATGTCAACTTTAAATATAGTTGCACAACGGTGTCATGAAGTGGCTCACAGGTATTCCTTTCTTTTTGCTTCTTGTGTATGCTAGATACATTTATGGATCTCAAAACAGCATGATACATTTGAAAACTTACTTTTTGTTTTACTTGGTAGGTACTGTGCAATTTATCTTCCGATCTTACTGGAAGCATGCAAAGACTGTAATTTTGAAATCAGAGAGGTTTCCTGCTTCGTGCTATCTTGGTTTCATTCTTAATGCAGTTGTTCTATATCCAATTATTTATTTTGCTCCCTTTTTTCAGGAGGCAGCACGGGGACTTCGAATTTGTGCAGAGCTTGGAACACCTCAGTTGAAGCCTTTTGTCAATAGTATCTCGTTTGTTCCATAATTTGCAATATTATTGATAATTTCACAACTAAGAACTTTTTTATCCTTTTTAGGAATATTGTCAGAACTCAGTGTTTTGATGAACAATCCAAGTCCACTTGATGAAAAAGCGCATGATATTGCAGTTTCTACTCTAGGAAGAATTTGTGAATTCCATCGTGAATGCATTGATGGCTCTAAGGTAACATTTCTTCTGTCTATTGTCATCTTTAGAGGTTACGGTATTTCTTTGCCTTCTGTTCAATTTTTTTTCTTAGAAAATAATTCAGTATAGATCCTATTTTTTTCTACGTACGTAGTGCGAGATTGCATTCACCTGTTATATATAAATACCCTCCCTTCAGAACATACAAAGTTCTTTTCGAGTTCTGGCTAGCACGTGAGTCAGCATTTCCACTTGTTCTAGCAGGGACAGCTACAGTTGCTTAAGTGATGTCTGTATTCTGAAATTTGATTTCAGTTGTATCGTAATCAAATTTTGTATAATAAGTATTATTTATCGCTTGTACCTTTTAAGATAAGTAGCATGGAAAATAAAGACTGCTTTATAATTTATTAATTTCGTATACGGTTCTTACTCTGGGCATTACGAAATAAAGAAGGGTGAGTGAGAGAACACAGGAATTGGCTAATAGTAGAAGCCTAGCGAACAGATATCCTTAATGGTCTGCGAGCATTTTTATGTTTAGGCAGTACTAAGTTTACTGATTTCCAGATGATGTATCTGAATCTGATCAAGTTATGTTTGTTCAATTGGTGACCACTGAACATATACAAAATAAGGAAAAAGTAAGTACTATTTTTTTAAACTTTTATACATGCAGATGGTCCCTGCCTGGTTAAGTTTCTTGCCACTTAAAAATGATTTGATTGAAGCCAAACTTATGCATGAACAGCTTTGTTTAATGATTGCAAGGTGATGAAGTATAAAAGATTTTTTTATGAATTATTAGCTTTTTTTATTCAATACAAGCAGGTTTGATTAACGAAATGCTTTAATTTTCAGACTCGATAAGGACCTTTATGGAGCTGATAATCAAAACTTTATCAAGATCATGATAGTGCTTCTTGAGGTGAGTTATCCACATGTATACACCTATTTGTCCGATTTCATTCTTTCTGTTTTGTCTGCCAATTTTGAGATGTCTATACACTTGACAGGTATCGATTTTGCTTTCCATTCTTGTAAAGAATATCTACGAAATTTGGGTTTCATTTTGTTGTCCTTTTCTAAATATAGTCTCCACATCAAGCAGAGATGAATTAATTTTGATGCTGCTTGAACTAGATTAGATCAACCTTTAAGTTTTTAGATACAATTTACATCTATGAATCAAGGAAGTTTACAAAGTTATATTCTCATGTAGACAAATGTTGTAAGTTCGTAATTCCAAGCATTGCCTCATGGAATATCATTTGACTTCCATAATCAACATGAAAACCGCCTCTCCATTCAAGGACAGTCTTACTGAGTACATTTGACTCTTCAAATCCTTTTCCAATCATAGATTGTACTTGTGCATGGACATTTTGATGCTCCGCAGAAGAATTATAATCATCATTTAAATTGTTTATTCAAACACCAGAAACAGATGAGCACAAGAGTGAAGAAGTTGAAGGAAGTGATGGGAAATGATTAGTAGATATGCTTTTATTATTATTATTATGAGTAGATCTCTTGCGCAAAAAAAATACTGTTTTTTGATTGCCAGTTTGATAATTGTTATAAAATGGAAACCATAATTTGGTTGAGACTATTAATTATAAAATTTGATTTTTTTTTGTTGATTTTATAAAAATATAATTGTTATAATATATAATTTTTAACACAGTATAAACACGATTTTTAAAATTGATTGAATATTGTTCCGTTTATATGTTCTCCCATATCATATCTGGTGAAATATATTTTTATGACTTGCACCAAAAAAAAAAAAATGTTTTTATGACAGATTATTAATAAGGGCAACAAATTAGCTACAGCACAAACAATGAAGCAGATGAATAATTTGCTGAGGCAGCTTGGGCGGCGCATTCCACGTAGTGCGTTTGATACACTTTTATCTTCCTTGGCATTACTACAGCGCCAATGGAAATGTTAATTTGCTCCCAGCCAATACTGCGTTAATCCAAGTGAGGATCCCCTTCGGTCATGGTTAACGATTACGGGATAAAATATGAATTAGACTGAGTGGATAAATTGGGTCAAGTTTGGCAAAAACAGAAATGATAAACTGTTTCTCTCTATATTTTTTTTTAATTTGAGACTTCCAACTAATTCAAATAAGCACGGTGAAACTCCTCTTAAAGAGCTATCAATACCTTTTATGTTTTGAATTTTCCTCTGATATTTTTTTTTGTTTTGATTATGTCACATTGATAAGGACAAAAAGAAAAAAAAAATATTAAAAGATCTAAAATATAATAAATTTTTTATAAGAATACAAAATTTATTTAAATCCTAAAGAATAATTTAAAAGAACAACGATAAAAAAAAAAACGGACGAACAAATGCATTAATCTCACTTGTAACAAGCTAAATTCTCCCTTCCTTTAAAATCCTGGAAAACTTAGATAAAACATTGTAAGATCTCTCAGCTTTTGATCTCACCGGACAAATGAGAATTACACCGTCTCGCCATGGCCAGGCGACCAAAAGCACAAAGGTTTGTTTCAACACCCAAGAATAATAAAAGAATGTTAAAACAAAAAAGACTATTTATAAGTATTAACGATTCTACTGCCTACAAAATTACCATCTTATCATTCCCTCAATAAACAAACCATCAGAGATTGAAAATTAACAAAACATAAATGAGAGGAAAAAAAAGTTTGACATTAACAAAAAACCAAAATTCCAAAAAGTAGTAATCAAGATAGAAGAAGCTTTTGTTCATTCCGTCATGTTATCCTCCTCATCTTCATACTCACTCAGATTAAGATCAGCCAACAACTCATCCAATGGAATAGAAGGTTCATCACCATCCATCACCGATGCCACCTCTGATGGCTGGTACTCTTTATTTCGGTATAATGATATGTTGAACCTCATATCAGGGTTTTCTTCCAGATCTCGTTTGAATTGTTCATATTCTGAGATCTCTTTCTCTGGATCAACTCTACCATCAACCTCCATTTCAAGCGATTTAAGCTTCCATGAGCGAGGCTTCCCACGCTTCTTTTGGCGCTTCTCTTCATAACTCTTCTTTATTAAAATTGCTTCAGGAATGTGTCCTTTGTACTTGTCCAATTCCATGTCATTACTATTAGCCCCATACAGATCATAACCAAGAGCATAATCACCAGGATTTAAAAGATGGCCCAGATGAGTCTTGATGTTAAATATTGTGTCGTTCTTTCCAAAATCCGAAACCCGAGCCACTTGAGCATCTGCTAAACGATATTTTGTGCCACCAATAGTAACCTCAGATGAAACAGTCTCCACGTCCAGCACTATATATTCCACCAATTGTCTGCTAGTAAGTACCGACATGAAGGATGCCCTCCAGTACTGTTCAGCATCTATGAAGCAGTGCCTCAGGGTAAATGGATCAAGCAAAGCAATGCTGTTGGTAACCTTAGTGCAAATCACGAGTGGACCAATATTTCCCAAACTAGAAGCAACTCTAGGAGGCAGACAGATTAAATCCTCACGGCAAATAGGGCTGATTTCAACAGAAAATGTATATTTGTAGTTGTAGTTATTACTCTTTGTATCATGAGAAACAAGCTGCTTATCGTGACGGCTCTTGACAGGAACAACTTTCCCTATAAACTCGACAAATTTGACTCCATGACTTCGATTAGAGAAAAAGAAGTCAATACCTTGTTCCATCTGCTTGATTCTTATAGCACTGGCAGCAGCACCATGCTTCAGAATCATCTGCTCCAGATAAAAGAAAGTGCGCCTATGAGAAACATGTTGCCTGAGTTGCACAGCAGCAACCCACTGGTCAGGATTAGCCTGGACCCTAGAACAGGATTCACACATATGCTCTTGTTGAACATACTCCACAGGATAAGACTGTTCAAGTATTGCTCCATTCAGAACCTCCTTCTGAACCTTGACCTTGACTTTTACCCTCCTGGAGTGGGGCTCAGTCCAAATAAACTCGGCGTGCACCAACCTCACTTTGCTCGAATTAAAATTCTTCTGCAATTTCTTCAAGCAAAATGTCAGCAGCTCCTTTGATTCCAGCTGCAGCTTGACCCAAGTTCTTGGTGGCTGCAAGTAACTCTCACACTCAGGGCAATGCACTAGCGATAGACGCTTCAGCAATCCTTCTGTGATATCAACTTCCGAGCGCAAGCACTTCACACACATATTAGCAGCATTTGGTTGCATCGGAATTCCACATTTGCAGCACAAAACACTGCCGACTGTTTGGTTAACAACGAACATACCAGATTCCTGTGCCATGCCTGATGAACCAAACATATTGATGAAACCAAGATACTCTTTCCCTGTTCCAATTTTTTAAAAGAAAAAAAGTGCATGAGCAAAAGAATTATACTATAGGAAAACTTTCAATTGGAAAATTAAAAATAAACAAAAGAAAAGGACCAAAACTTACGTTAGTTAATCAAAACTTATGAAATATTCCAATTATTAGGGGAAACAAAGGCACAAATATGTATACAGTCCCTAACAATAAAAAGCATTCAACAACATGCTGAATAAAAAATCACCCAAAAGAATAATAGTTCAAAAGCTTAGAAGAAAAATACAATACACCCACAAGCATAAACAGATTAAAAAAGATGAAAACTGGGTAGAAATAGGCATAGAGAAAGCAGAAGAAAAGGGTTTCTAACAAGGTATTCAATGATAATAAAAAAGAATGAATTGGAAGACTTACTGTGAAGAGAAGGGGAGAGAGAGATAGATCAGTAGTTTCTGCTGAGACCCAAGGTGAAGAAGCTGTGGAGGCAGCAGCGCCGTAGGGACAAAAACAACCTGTGTATCAGTATTACAGGAGACACAAAACAAATTCTAAGGCGGTGTTGGTTCTATTTTAAACCCATGGGCTTTGACCCGAAACCGAAACATTTAACAGAGCTTTCAAGCCCTATTACTCCTCAGCCCAACACTTTTATTTTGTTTTTTATTAAATTACTATATTTTAATTGCTTATAAAAAATGAACCCATTACTTTAAGAGACTCACAGTTGTAGAGGAAGAATCAGATCATCCACGTGGACGATAAAGCTGAAAATATGGTGGCGACGTGCTTCTCACTCTCTGACGTGTCGACCTTCGTTCGTTCGTTCGCACTAAAGTATGAAGTCACATTCTTGATTCAATTTTTTCTTCTCAAAAGATAGATAGAATCTATTCACACTCTTTCCACGTTGCTGCAACTGAAAATGGCAGAAGAGAATTCCAACGCCAGCGGAGTCTACGTCGAGGAAGAAGAAAAAGAAGAAAAAGTGAAGCTGAAGCAGAGAAAAGAAAAGGTGAATGAGACCTTGCCGGAGGTTCTTAACCGCATCGCCTCCGCCATTCTCTTCCCGGAGCCCGCCGCCGCCGGATCCGTACTTCGCCGGATCAAGGTCTCCGTCGCCGACAACGCTCCTCTCATTCCCGAAGCTTCTAGAAACTCCACCCGCGACGTTCTCATCTGGACTCAACGCGGCACTCCCTTCCGCGCGCTCTTCGTCATCTCCGTAAGAATAATAATAATAATACATAATTCAATCCAGTTATATATTATTTCTTCTATTTGTTGATTGAATCGAGATTCCTCGCTGTTTAAGAATCTTTTCATTCTTCAAAAGCATTTATAGACTCTGATTTTAGCTTCTCCATGCGTTTCTCTTGGTTAAATATTTCAATCATGTAGATGGATGAACCTGAGAGTAACTGATAACCAACTTGAAGTTTTTTTTTTTAAGGTTAAGAATTTAATTAGAATGTGTATAAAGGTTTTCTACATTGTCGTCACTAATTGTTTGATTTTTATTTTCTGAGTTGAGCGATTGCAAAATTGATTTTAGTTAAAATTAATCTTGAAATAAAGCTACTTATATCTGAATGTTTATATTTTAGTATAAAAATCTTGATCCAATGCAAAATCTACCTCAAGTTACTACAACTCAATCAATTCTGAACCTAGAATTAAATTTTCAAAGTCAAACCAAACATGTATAATCACGTTATCTGGAATTTCAAGTGAAATTATTGCTTGTATGATTTCTGATTTGTTTGGAAACATGAAAAATTAATAAACTTTTTTTTATTAATAATCATTAAAATGTAATTATTTTTTTGTTCTGTTCTGTTTTGTTTTCGATTTTTTATGAAATAAATAACTTCATTTCGGAAAACATTGAAGATAGGCAACAAAATGCAAATAAGGAAGCATCTTTATAGTTGTTAATTAATGAAATTAGAAAGCCAATAAAGATGCATTGTCTTGGATTAAGGAAGCATCTTTATAGCATTGTAATGTAGATGCAAAAATAAGCTAATGAAGAAGGATGCTTAAAGAGGAGTTCTGATGGATTTGTTTACATGCAGATTATCATCATTAGAATTCAAAGCATGCAGGGTTGTTTCTTTTCGTGACATTAACCAAGGAAAAAATCACAAGGAGACACATAATTGTCACTTATCAGTTTTGGTGTTGTTTAATCTTGTCCTTTTGTAATCATAATTGTTATAATAATGATGAACCATGTTTTCACTGTATTATTTTCATATCAAGGAAGATTTTATGATAAGATAATTTATTTTTTGTTTTGAATGTTTATGATTTGTTGTTCTTTCCTTATGGCTGCAGGTTGGGACGGTCACTTTTGTTGCGTTGACAGGACTGCTTGTGTTTATGCTATTCTTTCTAGCTGCGACCATAAATGCCATTGTCGTATCATTGCTGATGTCTTTGGCAGCTGCAGGAGGATTCCTGGCTCTTTTCTTTGTTTTAGTCACAGCTATATACATTGGAGCATTATCAATTGCCATATTTGCTATTTCAGTTACCACATTTTGGACAATTGTGGCTATTCTGATAATCACAGGTAACAAGTTGTTTGGTCACCTCATCCTTTTCTCTTTCATTTTCCACGCCTCATGCTTTAGGTTTGATTTTGTTTGCTATTTCATTGTTATCAAAACTTTTATCAGTTGTGTGAAATTCAATTGTTTGAGGATAGCTATAGGCATATATCTCTTCCACAAGAGGTGCCTCTGAATAAGATTTGAAATGATAGTAAGAAAAGTACTTGTGTATACTAACAGTTAGATTTTGCATGTTCCCACTTCCCATCCTTGTTTCTGCATGTATATTATTATAGTCTATATACATTGATCAAATGGATGTTTACAATTTTGCATATGATTGCACTGGTATTGGGTTTATCTTTGTGAAAACACCAACTGAACTCCTAATGAGCATGGGTTATATGTCCACTATGAAAATTTTGCTTCACTTGGCAGCTTAAGCCTACCAGTCAAACGTTGCCGTAGACCAACATTGCATGGTGTGGTGGATTCTCCTTCCTTAGAATTTCCAATAAAATTGTAGACTAATTTATATGAAGATGAAAGCCACCAGGGAGGTTCTATACTTCTATGGCATCACTAACTTAATTGCAGCTGATTTTACCCGCTTCATTCTAAAAATAAGACTATGTTAATGTTTCTTTGATGGATTTTCATAATGTTTATTTATTTCTACAATTTTTTTTTGTGGATTAACACTTAACACTACTGGACATGGAAATCAATATGAACCAGGCTGGATTGGATTCATTTACATGGTGTGGCTGGTAACCAGAAAAAGTTTTGGAGTTGCTAAACACTCCTTGGGCGTGACTGGCTCTGCAATTTCATCCTACACTACTGCACGGCAAGCCCGCCACCTAATACACACGAATTCAAAGTAGGGGATAATCACACATGGAAACTTATGTGAAAATCTTAAGCTACATGTCCGTGTATTGGAATGACACTTGAGCAATTCTGTGTTGGCTGGTATGAAGCCTTGTTCTCAGATCCTTCATCTTCATAGTTTGGTCTCATATCTATGAATAGAGAGATGTTTAGATAAATAAGCCAGGTTATTGTGTTGTGTTTGAAGTTTAATGTTAATACAAAACAGTGGCTTTTCTTCTGTAGCCACCTAGTTACCTGGTGTAGTGCAACAGCTGATATGAAGTTACATTTGTGTGTAAATGATGTAATTTTTTTGGAACCAGGTGTGTGTTTGCTGCATTTGTGGGAACAACTATGTACATGCGGTACTTGTACTGCCACACGCCTCATAATTTAATCACATCATATTCTCATATATATATATATATAAATAAAGCTAGAATGCAGAATTCCGATTTGGTATTCCTATTTTTTTAATCTTTCTACGAAAGATAAAATAGAGATTTTATTCCACCACTACGATATAGCCAAAACAGGCTTTGGACAAGCACGAAAAGTAAAGGGAAACTTAAAAAGTTAGATCCAAGCAGTGAAGGCATTAATCAATCAAACAGTGTCCGTTTGGTATTTTACTGAAAATCAATTTCTCACTCCGTAATACAGTTCCGATGTAAAATTCGTGATTATTAATCTGGAAACAGTGTCCGTTTGGTATTTGACTGAAATCAACTTTAACAGTGTCCTCTTTTTTTGCTCGAAATATCAAAATACACTTTCGCTTCTTGCACCTACATAAATGTTATTTTACATTTCTGATTGAATTTTATAGAATGTAATGCGGTTCAGGGAGTAATTTATAAGGTATAGTAAGTTTTAGCCATCAAGATATTCAAAGAAGAACAAAGGCCTGAAGACCCAAAACATACAGAAATGGGCTAAAGAAACTAGCCCAACAATAATCAGATTTAGACAGTTGATACATGTACCTCCAATTCTTAATAACTTACACCCTTCTGTATTTTTCCCCCTAATTACCCTCTTATAAACGTACTCCCCTACAACAAATGGAAGCCAAGCCACTATTAAGAGCTTTATTTCTCTACTCTTCTCTCCTCTCCTCTCCATCAATATGTTGGAGAATTTGTTTAGTCAACCCTATCACGGGTGGGTTGTACTTTTTTAACGTTATGATTCTCACCAAATATTCTATAGAAGTATATATAAATTCACCCGTTAAGAATTTATCCTTATAAACCTATCACCAAGTAAAGTTTTTGATGTTATTGGTCACTCTAGCATGCAAAATGTAATTGGATTATGCACATCTTTTTAAATTACAAATGTCAATATCTTTTACTTGATTGATAACCTTCTCAATTTTGTTATCTATTAGTCTAAACTGATTCTTATTTACCATTTTATATGTTACTTTATCCCTTACGATATACTATTCCACACCTAATTTCTAAAATATCATGTCATTTCTTTTGTAACTCTTGAAATGAAATCACATACACTTCTATAATTCTGAATGGATTTAAGCCTCAGTTTTAAATTTGTTTTTCTAATATTTTGGATTACTATTTTATAACAAACGATTTTGACTTTTGAGAGATCAGCCCTCTTCTTTCCTTTCAGAATTAAGTTATTGTTCATGTATGGAAACATTTCCTGTAGTCATGCATTCATGCAGAAAAAATGAAGATATATAGGACCGATCAAATTTTACTTACACATTTTAATATTAATTTGTCGAGGAAAAATATAAACGGTTAAATCTTCACCTATCTATGTTTTGATTAACTGACTGAATTTATTATAAATCCCTAATTGCAGGGAATTTTAGTCCCTTTAATATTCTTGATATAAAATTGTACCGAGTAAATATGTTTCGAGAAAGTGGTACTGGTAGATCTTCTAATTCTAGATAGCCATTAAACTCACAAACTCTTTTTTATCATGATGCTTCTTTTTAATTTCTTTCACTTAATTTGACATCAAATCTAATTGCATGAAAGTCTACAACACACACGTTTGCTTCTTTCTTTCTTTTCACACATTAACAAGATGATACACTTCTTGATCTGTTAATGCTTCATGTTTTCATAATTGTTTGGCACGTGGTTTTATGGTCTCTTTAGTTTGTACGTAAACCTCAAATTACTAGGATTAATCGTTGAACTCAATAATAAAGTTTAAATTGCGCTCATGATCATGATTTTCTTCCCATGTAAAATGCCACAACTTTTACGGAACTGTATATTTATCTTATTGAACTTAGCTAATTAAATATTTTAGTAGGGTTTGATTTATATACTGAGAAAAAAAAATGAGCAAAAGGAACAGAAGACGAGATCAAACTGGACGGTTAAATAATAATAAGTTTTCTATTTTGTTCCCCCTTCTTCTCTATCTCTCTGCATTTTGCAGCTACAATATAATATTATGATCAGTTTCTTGCTGTACCTCTTCCTCACCAATAAATAAAATATAATTAAGGCTAAACAAAATTGTTCATCAAACTTCCGATCAACTTAGTAGAACTATATATATAGGGCTTTTTCTTCTTCTGCTTCTCTCTATTCATTTCAAGAGAGATGATGAAGTAAGTTGTCGATCTCACATGCATGTTAATTACCGTGGGTTGTAATTAATAAATTAATTAAACTAATTAAAGCAAACTAGCTAGCTAATTATAAGAAACAGTGAATGAAAATTAGGCTTGTCCTTTGCCATTCCAATCTGGTCTCCCTAATGTGAACTCCAAGCTTGGCTTCTTGCACTCTATATTTGATCCTGACAAACTGTTCTTCAGTTGGCTTGAATCACGCTCCTGCTAATTAATTATTATTTATTAATTAGGGAAATTAGTTAACATGAGGTATCATATTATATAATTAATTAATAACAATTAATTATTATAAGTATGTATATAACACATGTTAACTAGTACCTGAATTTGATGCCCTCCTGATATTTGTTGTGACTGGAAGATTGGGGGCCTGAAACCATCTACGTCGTTAGAGCTATTTTGTGGCCATTGTTCTCTACCGCTGATCACAAGAATTTGTATTAGTGCCATTGCTCCCACATATATATATAGATATATATACCAATCATCACCACCCAGAATAAACAATGTTATGAATGTCAATGCATTGCAAAACTTCACTATATATGTGTGTGCTTTGTAATAAACTAGATTATTATTCATCACAAATTTACACCACAAGAACTATGGAAAAGATCTTTAATTCACATAAAATAAAATGCTCTTCCTTGAGCATATGAGCTTGGAGGGACAAGGAATACAGATGTTTTTGGTATATCAATGTAATAACAGACATAGTTGGTAGGAGTGGAAATTTCTATTCTATCTGCCCGAAGAAGATTGAATTGCAAGATCATAGCATTCAATTCATGGTGGTGCAATTGAAAATAGTGAAAACACTTGGATATTGTGTTGGTGCATGTGTTTTTGTCTTGGACCATATAATCATATATATTTATTTATTCCAAATTAAGAGATAATCTTATTCAATTAGGAAACATTCACAGTAAAGTAAGACTAATTCCAGTTGAGTTTTTCTTTTCTTTTCATAAAAGACTTGAACTTACGACCAGTTCAAGAAGAATCAGATATCAACTATATATCCGTTGTTACTTTCCATTGTGTGTCTTGTGAAACATATCATGAATCTTTTTGGCTGATTTTTACTCTTAATCATAACAACCAAAACTACTTTAATGAATCACATATTCTAAAAACATCATAAAACCATAACTGATCAAGCAACAGCAAAGACAATACAAGAGATTAAAAAATATATTTTGTTGTCTAATCATTTTCACGAAATATCTTCCATATATTTAATGTTGAGCTTGAAATATTGTTACTTTATCTCAGACGTAAATAATTAAGCTATCAAGACCTGGAGGAGCACACTCATTTAGCTTCTATAAACTATTGGTTCTGGACATAATTTCAAAGATAGAATCACACATATAATTTCAAAGAAAGAAAAATCACAGTACATACATAAATTCGAAAAGTGTCTTATATAAATAGATTTAACTACTGTAAGAAGTGATACAAAATTATTTTTGACCTGTTAATCCCTTCCATTAACAAAAATTAATAAATGAATAATTAATATTTGTCCTTTAAAAAAAAAAAACCAGTGATTTAGTGAGAAATGTATATAAATATGTGATATATCATACATAAACATCAAAATGTTGGATAAAGAAAAAAAAAGAATTTCAACTTATAAAATTTTGGAAGTTAAATTCTCTCTCTCTCTCTCTCTCTCTCTATATATATATATATATATATATATAGCATTAACAGAGAATAAATTAAAACAAACCTAAGCCTACATATTACTCTTGATAAAAGCTGTCAATATTCACACACACTGTATAAAAAAGTAACAAAGGACTCATTGCGATATATATATTGATGTGGTCAGGCAAAGCACATGCTAACTGCCAGTCATACGTACAAATATATATAATATAACTCCATTATTCTAACTGATACGATTATCAGCCTTTTGCTTCCACCAAATCTGACGACGTTTCTTTAATATATGAAAATTTTATTTAAGCAATTAATTAGTTTCAGCTTTTCTTATTGAACTGTACGACAAACAGAAGTGGTGTTAGTCTAAAGTTTTAGAAAATGATCATGTTATGATGAAGGTATAACTAGATTGATTGTTGAAGAGAATGTCAATGGTCAACGTCAAAAGTAATCAACAACACAGTATTTAGGATCCTCCCCTCTCTTAAAAACAAAAAGGTTACTGGCTGTGTATCTTTACTTGCAAGAGAGGCAATTCATCCCCTTAGAGCTTTTGCTCTTTTGGAGAGGAAAATAAAAACTTAACTATGTTTCCATTGTTATGTTAATAACTAAGTTATAGATTCTGATATAATATGTGCAATTAGTAGCTACATGAGAATCCGGATCCAGCATTTTCAAGATATATAAAAGCAAAGAAATGACATTTCAAGTTAACAATACTCACATTTCCCCACACTATATGATATAGTAATATTTCAAAATAAGTAGTAATATATATAACCATTGTGTTTTATGCAGTCTATAGTATGAGGAGACTAACAAATAACAATCATATACTATAATTTTTACAGTATTCCACATTTAAGATCAAATATGCATTGCGAATAGTAATAATTAGTAGGTAGTAAATAGTAATAGGACACACACACACACTTCTAAAGGGAGCAAAGAGAGGGGGCAAAAAGAAAAGCGAATGAGAGAAGCCTCGGGTTGCTTTCCGTTTATCCTAATTAACGTTCGATTATGTCTTGTAGCTTTCTTTTGACATTGGCTACATATCTAAGGAGAAAAAAAAATTAACTAATGTACAAAGACATATAAAGGAAACAAAAGAAAGAAGAAAATCAAACACAAGTTAAAGCAAAAGCTGCCACAAGAACCCTTTTTATTCTTCATAAAAAAGAGTGTAGCTAGTTGGACGTGCGTTGATTTCTAAGAGATATACCATGCAAAAGCAAAAGCAAATCAATCAACGCAGTGCCCCAAAACAAACATTAAAAATCTACGTCCATACATACAAGCACACAAAACATATGAAACACTTTTATACACTCTAAAAACAGAAAGATGAATTTTTGTATATAATGTTACCTTGAAGAGTTACTCCATAGAGTGTTGTTGGCTGAAGAGTAATCCATATCTTGTTGCACTGGCCGATCCGAAAGGCTTCTTTGGTCTGAAAATTGACGCATTCCACCACTGCTTCCCATTGGAGACATGTCATCTTCTCCTGATCCATCTGAAAGGCCTACAACAAAAACAATGACACAAATTTGAGATTCCAAGATGTTTGTTTATATATTAATATATGTATGCATGCATGCACGCATCTTCATAAATTATATATAATTTGTCTTGGAGTAATGTGGAAGTCTTATTGGATATCTTAGTGAAAAGCCTTAATTAGAAAGGTTTGCATATCTTAGTGTAAGGTTAAGAGAGTACAATAGAAAACAAAGGTTGCGCGGTTAAAAAAAAGACAGTAGCAGTAAAAAAAATGTCTGAAAAGAACAAGTTAATTAAGTGCATTTTCATTTATATAGTTTTTACATATAAACGAAATAAGATTAGTGTAAGAAAAAAAAGACAAGACTATGCTGAAAAAAGGAAAAAAATGGTTGAAGGTTGAGCAATGTGAATTACTTACCTGAAGAAGCAGCAGGCTTGTCAGTGGTCTTCACAGTTCGATACATCTGGGAAGTAGAAATCACAAAAACAAGGCATTTTATTATTTACAAAGGCCTTTTCATTTCACACTATGAAGACAAGTACACTCACCCACGTATATATATTATATAAAAACTCTATATATAGATATTGAATTCATTTTTTTATGAAATATATAAATTAAAGAAAAAAATAACTAAAATAGATGGTGATTCCCATTTAGATCCCCTTCCAATTCCATTGCTCTCTCTCTCTCCCTCCCTCTTGACTGTGTTTCCTCATTAATCACGAGGTTGATGTTTGATAAGGTGGTAATGAGAGGTGTATTATTGGTAAATGATGACTTTTGTCTGTTCTTTCTTTCTCTCTCTATGAGCAGAAGCTGTGTGTGTCTGCTTCGTTTCAGACGATAAAAGCCTCCTACTAAGCTCACTACAGTCTTTAAATTCATCCACTCCCACATTCACTGCTTTCTTCATCGACTAATGTGCCTCTTGGACACACCAAAACAAATTAACCGCCCCACATGAGAGAGAGAGAGAGAGAGAGAGAGAAAGAGAAATTAAACCAAATAAGTAACATATATACCTGCAAATGGCTTTTGACATGAGCTAATGTGAGATCCTTCACATCCATGAGCTCAAGAACTGACTTTGGTGTAGCTCCTAAAATTCATCAGCTAAATACATTAGCCAAAAGCCTAAAAGAGGAAAAGAACAACAACAAGAAGGAAAAATAAAAAACAGAAAAGAAACCTACCTAACAGTCTAATGCACATTCTTTCATTACAAGAAAAGAAGATATTATATGACAAGCGAAACTAAAGTCAAAAGTTTTCAAATAAAATAAAATATATAGTATTTTAAAAAGAAGGGACTGAAATCTTTGGAAGAAGAAAACAGTGGAAAAAAGTTGGGGGAAATAAAAAAGATAAGTAATTTATCTTTACTTTCATGGCCACCTAGAAGCTCCACAGCATGGACAAATCGAGCGTGGAGTGTGCTTGTCCACCGCATTCTGGGTGCTCTCATGCTCCTCTTCGCCGGCAACTTAGGCAAAAACCTTGATCTCATCAACCCTGAAGAAGCCTCATGAGAGGGTCCAAGTCCAACCCCAACCCCATAGTGTGATGATGAGTGATGGTGGTGCAATGGATGATGAGATTTGAAAGCCTCCCCACCGGAAATTCCATTAAACCTTGTGGTTGTGGCAGCCCTATATGCTGCGGCCGCCGCCACGTTGGTCCCACCTGAGCTCAGATAGGACATGGGATCCACACCTGCCGCCGCCGCGGCCGCGGCAAAGTAGGGTGCAGGAGAGGAAGAAGGAGAAGAAGAGGAAGAAGAAGGCAAAGAGGGATATGTAGGCATGTGATGATACAAACACATTTTGGCATGATGATCCTTGTCTCTTGAATGTTCCAAGGGCAAGAAAGGGAATGAACGGTTGTGGTACACCGGAATCCCCTTGATTGGCCTCAGTCCTTCTGATGACACATCAAGCAACGAAACCCCATAATTTATGTGACTCATGTGATTGGAGGAACTTGTAGTAGTAGTAGTAGTAGTAGTGCCTGCTGTTGTTGTTGCTCTTGAAGCATTAGAATGGTGGTGTAGATGTTGGAAATGGGCCTGTTGGGTTTGATAATAAGGGTTGTTGTTGTTGTGTGGTGGTGGTTCTTCAAGAGCTCCTCCTCCTCCTCCTCCTCCTCCAGTGAAATTCCTTCCAAGAGAAAGCTCAGTGCGAGCTTGTGAAGGGAAAATTGTGCTTGCTGAATTGTGTGCCTCATAATTGATGCCAGCACCAGATGTGTTGTTGTTGCAAATCAAAGAAGAGGAAGAGGAAGTGGTTGGTGGACTTATGTGAAGGGAAAGATCAGGTGTAGAAGTTGAAGTAGGTTCAATGAAAATCCCCTCCAAGGGCATCTTCTTTAGAAGGGGTATATAGCTTGATGGTTATAGAATATATATGAGAGATCAATATAGAAAAAGAGAGAGAGAGAAAGAGAGGGTGCTTCTCTTTTCCTTTATTAAAATCAGATTTTGAGACAAAAACATTTTAAAGTGCTATATTCACAGGCAAGGGAAACTGTGTAACAATCCTTTTGCTTTGTTCTTCTTCTTCAGTGCCTTCAAACACAACATTTAATGAAATCAAATTCTTTTCTCTATCTCCTCTCCTTCTCTCTATTTTCTTTTTTCTTTGCTCTTTTTAGGTTTTCCCCGGGAAAGAATCTGGAAAGCTAAAACTCTTGCTAGCTATCTGCGAAGAAAACCTTGTGCTTTTCAAACAACCCAAAAACAAAAAAAGAATAATAATTTTTATTATAAGAGAATTGAAGAAGATTGTACAGAGAGAGAGAAAAGCTAAGAAGAAAAAGGAAGAATGAATGATAGCAATCTTTAGTAAACAAAAACAGACATACTCAAGAGAAAGCGGAGGAAGAGAGTGTGAAGAGATAGAGAGAGAGAGGGACAGATAGATAGGAAGAGATAGGAGGCAGTGATGTTCAGCTAACAGTGGAGAGATGAGAAGAGAATTTAATTTAATTTTTTTTTATAAAAATAATTGAAAAGAAAGAAAATGGAAAAGAATTATTCCAGAAAGGCATGGAAAGGAAGAAAAAAAAAAAAAAAACAGGTGGATTTGCGTTTTGTTTTCCTCGAGAGTATATCTCGGAAAATGACACTAGTGAGACGTATGATACACAAACATTATTATTATTTTGTTCAAGTACTGTTAGAAGAAGGATTTTAATTTTAAATAATTTACAAATGAGACATTAGAGGATAAGAAGACTACATATGCGGAATTTTCTTAATTAAATACATATTACAGGCGCAACCATCCAAGCTCAATTTAATGTGGTTGGCTTAGATGAAAGGAACCCCAAATATCATAAACACGTGGTCTTAGACTCTAATATATGCATTTCATGTCTGAAAAAATAATTAAAATTAAAATTATAGGGAGGTCTGCGTTTTGACTTTACTGTTTCCTATTAATAGTGTTGAAAAATTAACTTTGAGTGATTTGTCCCATATTAATTAAGAAAGGGTTGAATAAAATTATGCTCTTATAAGAGATGTGATCCATACACTATATATCTTACGGTGTTTAATAGAAATACGGTATATGATATTTTGGTAACTCTTGTTATTAGCTTGTTATTGTTAATTCTTTCATATGTTTCCTCAAAACTCTTCAATAATTAGTAGTATCTAAGCCTAATTAGATTGGTTTTGTCATAAAAAAAAGTCTAATTAGTTTGGTTGGTCAAAAGTAGCGTGTGAGGACTCCAACAAATTGAGTAAGAAAATTACTACAAGAAAAAATAAAATTATTAATTACAAAATAATTTAAATGTAATTTTTTAAATGCTCAGTCACTAAAATTTCTGTAACCCAAGAATTGGTGAGGGAAAAGTAATTTTTGTTACCAATTCTTTGATTTCTTATAGTAAATATTTTTAAAAATAAAAGAAATTTAAAATTAATAATAAAAGAAATAGATGAAGTCATAAAAGACATTTAAACATATGAAAAATGAAAATATATTTATATTAAAGTTTAAATCTAAAAATCTCTTTCTCCCTATACCAAAAACAAAATATATTATTTTTGTATATTATGAAATAATTTTTTTATTGCATTTAGCAACGAATTAATACACTGTATGATTATTTCATAAAATCAAATGACTTTTTTATTATTGCATTCAATTTTTTTAACATTTTTATTAATTGTATTATTATTTTAAAGAGATTTTTTTTTATATTATCACATTGGTAAAATTAGCACGCATGAGTAGCTATTTGTAAGAAGAAATTCAATTACGAAAAAAATTTAATTAATTATTTTTTATAAATATATCAACTCTTTGGAATATATTTATTATAATTGTAATATAACAAAGTTTTTGTTTATAAATATCTGCTAGATATCTAGATATATCTATATATTAATTATAAAATTTAACTTAAATTCTTAAATTATTTTTAGTTATCATATTATATTATCTATTACATCTAAATTTCAGTGTCCAATAACTATATATGTTTGTAAATCAAGTCTAAAATACTTATATGGAATAATATGAATATCGTTACTCCGTCTCCATTACTACTTTACTAAAGACTAATCTATTTCATTTGAATATTTGATCCACATATCTTCCATTGGACACCTCCCAAGATGTTTTTTACATGCATTTTTTTTTAATTAAAAAAAAATACTCCTGTACTATTATAAGTTAATTGCACATTAATGATTAAACATATCTAAGGGAGAAGGGTGGATGGCGGTAGGTCTTTTTATTTCTCTCACTCTGGTCAAAACCCACAAATTTATTGTACAAAAATTATGGTGATTGAAACATATTAGAAACAAAAAAACAGCATCATGTGTGTGACACATTCTCCTCCTCTCTCCTCAGTCCTCAATGTTTAAATATATAAATATCTCTATCTTTTTACACAATTTATATGTAGAAAATGTATCTCTACTTTTTATTAAATTATTGAAACGGTGTCTTATTTTCTTGCTATATGGGAAATGTCAGTTTTTATGTTGTTTACATTTTCAAATTCTCTGGTCGATCGTAATCGATTGATTTTTATAATGTTCCGTGTACAAGCTACTGAGAATTAATGAAAAAAATAAATTATTGACCCAGTGTGAGTGAGAAAGGACTACACAAAGGGGTTTTTGTTTGCTTCTCCATTTATATATAACACCTAAAAAAACTGAATTAATTAATGACCCCCACATGGAAAATTATATTACATATTTTATGTAATTAATTAATTCCATAGAAAGACAGCTAAAAAAAATCCATAGAAACTGTTAACCCTTTCTATATATAAACAGTCCTCATTAATTAATTAAAAAACAAAATTCTATTTTAGGGATTCTAAAATTAATTATTAACGAAGGAACAGTATTTAATGTATTATGCTTCAATTATTTTTGAATGCTTAGAATGTGTTTGAAAATCGGTTTTCACGTTAAGCCGGAGTTTTACACTTTTCAATTCAGAACACACTAAAATTTTAAACATTTAATGTAATAAACATTTTTATCTTTTATTTTATTTTTGCAGCCATATTAGTATTGTTTTAGGTGATTACTGATTAGTATTAATCAGTTTTATTGATAATTAATTTTTGTCAACAAAATTACTTAACTATTTTCAGTAAAATCTTCTCTTCTGATATACAAACTCAAGACTTTATCTGGGAGATTCAAATCCAATTTTACCCAATTGCATGTCATATTAGTTTTTTTTTTTTTTTTTTTTATCAACAAAGCGAAATAAACAGTTCAAAATGAAGCGCTTGCTTGCTTCCATTTTTCTCTTGAAATGATTGGAAAAAAAAAACTCTAGCATTGACCAAGATCAAAGAGGGGTGTCAGGTTTTCAAAACCCTAGGATAAATCAACGATAATCATAATTTATTACACACAATATGGGATCCTTAACTCTTACTATCGGGAACTTAGCCACAAATTTAATGTCTGACACCGTAGCTTGGGGTGGGGTGTCACCTTTTTAATATATGAAATGGTTTTTTATTCAGTACTGTGCCACCATATATATGATATACTTATCTACCGAAGAATTGGAGACACTAAAACTCGAATACACTGTTCTGAAGCCTCATTAAAACGGGTACAGGGAAGAATTGCATTTTTGCTTCTTAAACTCTTTTTCCTTCTAACCCTTCTTATGCCAATTTTTTGACGCGTTCTCACTAGAAAATGGTCTTTAACCGACATGCACAGTGAAGTAGTTAAACATTTCATTCAAACTGTTCGATGTATAATGGAAAATATTAAATTGTACTAACAAGTTTTTTTTTTTTACAGAGCACGATCTTGGAATTGCATATATAAGACCTGAATCAGACTTTTGTCCTCATTATGCACGGGAATTTATACTATAATACACTTGGTAATCGATTAATTACTATATAGTTAGAGCGAGCTAGCTAGTAATTAATATTTAATAAACATCATAATCATTTAGATATAATATAAACATCAATTTTAATAGGGGTTTTCTAAGTTAGCTTCCTCGGTCTTTTAATTTAAATCATATCTTGAATTGGAATCCTCATCATTTGGTGATCATCAACAAGTATAATGTCCTAATCATGATCCGTAATTTGACGTGTTATCTACAATAGTTAAAAATGAAAGTCCTAATGTAAAAAGGTTTCGTTGAATGGGTGAAAAATTATTAGACGACGATATACACCTTTTGTGTGTGTGAAACTCTTGGAACACTCCACATGGAAAAAAAATCTGGACAGTAATGTGGAAGTTCTATATTATTATATTATAATTCTGTTCTCATTGAGCTTTGACATGTAGCGGAAAAAAAATGAATTTCGACCTTAAGAGTCGAATAGTAACTGGTGCTTTAACATATCCATGGATATTTTCTATATATTGACACACTCAAAATAATCTCACCTCAACTGATATATATATATATATATATATATATATATATATATATATATATATATATAAGGGAAATAATGGTCAGAAAATACGCATATGTATAACACACTAGTCGGCAATTACTAGGTCTTTCTTAAGTTAATTAATCAAATTATAGAAATATATATAACTCGATCAGGTGAGGGAGCCGACATATGAGAGGTAAAATTCAATTAAGTGAAAATTTTGTTTTGCTATATGATCCTATTAATTAGTTCTTATAAAAACCTACCTCCACCCACCAAAAAGTTCTTTTAAAATCATTAAGTGATAGAGTTTATTGTGATTTCATTGGTATGATATATTGTTTGTTATTATTTGTATTAATAATATTATCATGTAATTTTAAGATCCGTGAAGTGTCGTAAATTATTTTTTTCAAGGTGCGTAAACTATTTAATTAAGTGTAGTTTTATTAAAATAAAATAAAAATTGCATCTATTTGAGACTCAAGCTTGTCCTTCGTCTTCGATTTCAAAAAAATTTATTGAATTTAGATTTAATTGTAATTTTTATTTCATTAATTTTTTGAAATGATAATTTTTATATTTATTTTTTAATTGAATAATTAGGTTTTATTAGTGGATTAATATTGATTTTATTTATTAAAATTTTTTAAATTAATAATAATGATTCATATTTTTTAAATAATGATATTTTAAATATTTAGAATAAAACTTTTTCTTTTTATAATAGTCTTATCTGTATAATTATTTTCAATAGAGTACCTATGTTCAGTGACGGAGCTACCCTGTAGCTTGGGGGCCTTACCTCCCCCCAACTTTTCTAAATGCATTTTTTTTTAGTATATATAATTTTTTTTATTATAATTTTTTATTTGATAGAATTTTAATTTAGAGATAGTAATATTATTTAAGTATTAATTATAAAATACTAACATTTTATTCTCTTTCTATAGCTTATAATATTTTGCAGATGAAGATTTTATTTCCCTTTTTATAATAAAGATAATAGTATTTTTTAGATAAATATTTTATTTCTCTTTTTATAGTTTAGAGATAATTATATTATTTTCTTTATAGACAAAAACATGAGTATTGTTTCTTTTTCTTTTGATTGGCCTTCTTTTTATAATTTATTATTGTTATTTTAAACATTATAAATTAATAATTATATTTACAATCAAATGATTTTATTAATTAGTATTGTATTTATATTGATTTGAGAATTTTGAAATTTTTTATTCACATTTGGTATCAAAAAATTTACAATAATTTATACACAGTTAAACTAATTTAGTTAGAACTTTAAGTTACTAGATCTCTTAGTCTAGGTTGTTTATTAATTTTTGTTCTTTGAGTAAATTTATTAATACTAATAATATAAGAGATTAAGAGTTAGAATATTTAGAGATACAAAAATACTCTATTTTTCTATTATAATTTTTTTTTTCTGTACATTGTGAAGATTCGTTGTGTTTCTAACTAACATGTAAATTCTTAGAAAAATAAATTAGGATTTAGTTAAAATAATTTGATTGTTATTCTTTAATTTAAATTATTTTTTACGTATTAAATTATATTTATAATTTAATTTTGTTTACAGATTTTTCTTAGATAATACAAAATAAAAATAAATTATTGATAAAATTAATCTTTCAAAATATATTATTATAAATGATTACATAAAAAAAATTATATATATTTATTAAAGGAATTTTTTATAAAAATTTGGCCCCCCCTGTTTAGAACCTGCCTCCGTCCCTGTCTATGCTCTAAACAATGATACAAGCGGTGTCTATTAAATTTGACTGCATTTGCCTTTGCGTCATAAGTTGTTTGCTGTTTCAAACAGTATTTTTTTAAAAAAAACACTCAGTCGTATCCATAAGCAGAAAAAAAATGAATTTCAATATTTTGAATAAATAAAAGAAGAAAGTGTTCACTAATACAGTGTCTATCGTCATTCATATTTAAATAATTTTATTTAAAATATTCCTTTTGTTTATTGAGAGCATATGGAAATGGTGTCATTTATTTTAATGCGATTGTTGATCCCTTGTTGGTGTTGGAATGAATATTAAATTTTCATGTTGACTTGGTTTTTTTTTACTGTTTTTTTTAGGGAAGCTTTTTTTTACTGTTTGTTGGACATAGTTATTAGCTAGATTTATTGCAAGTTTTTTTTTTTTACCGCCAACTGGTGTATTAATATGAGTAGATGTATTATTGCTCATTTACTCGGATAAGATAGAATACTTTGTTAATTAGCTTACTAGTGACAATTGTAAATGGATTAGAATATCCCATAATAATAGTTTAAATTTATAAAATTGAATTAAATAACGACTCAGATCCTTAAATAAATCTTAATTAGTTATTGATTTTCAGTTAAAAGGCACTCTAGATTTACTGAGAGTAAAAGAGCAATGATAACGTTCTCATGACAAAAACATAAGGTAAAAAAAAAAAAAAAAAAAGGATAATAACAAAAAGTTAAAGAGAATATGTGTGAAGTAAAAAAGAAAAAAAAAAGGACAAGAGATGGAAAAAAAACACAACACACCATAATACTATAATAAAAATAACATAAAAAATGACTGTATATTTAATGTGTACACCCTGAGAAATAAAAATTAATTATATTTTAAAAATATATATATATATATATATATATATATATATAAAATTGTGTTTCAAAAGATTTTTCTCCTTAACTCACTCCAAAAGTCATACATATTTATTTAATTATCACGTTTCCGTATACTTTAAATCACATTCAAACGCTAATTAATTAAGAAAGAAATTATGGCTATACAAATTATGGATCCATTTCCCATCAGTAAACAGGTTTTAAGTCACTTACCAATAACTAAAGGGTTTTGTTTCTCAATTATGTGCCATGTACTATAGGAATGTTAATTAAACATACTTTATGGAATATTTTGAATTATATAATAAAGTAAGCATTGGCTTTTGTAATTTTAAGCATAGAGTCAAAATAGTTTTAAATTCTGGACCATTGGATAACCACTAAATTAAAAGACCCACTTAGGTTGATAATCATATGACAAATTAAATATTAAACACGGATAATTCATCTCTTAGTAATACGAGACACTGATTTTGGGGGTTGTTTCGAGACTCTTGTGACGAATGAATTAGTTATTTTTCAGGTAATTATGGTCATACTAGTAATGTCCAAGCTGAGCTAATGATTATCTTAGCCCAAAATTTTGGTTTCATTAACATTATTTTTGTGAATCAAATTTTCTAAAGGCTATTGATTTGGTCACCAATTACGTCCCGATTCTTCATCCGATCACGACAGTACTTAATCGAATTCTTTTTTACATTTTTAAACTTAGGTATCTTTCTTTCCGTCAAGTGTATAGAGAAATAAATCAGTGTGCGAACTGGTTTGCAAAACTAAGTTCTATGTCTAGACATAGTTTGTCTGTTTAGAATTCTTGTCCTTCCCAGCTTTTACCTTCTTTTTTACATATGTAGTTGGGGTTCTCTTAGTAAGAATGTAGCGATTGTTTATTTTTATTTTTTTGAATGATAAAAGAAAAGTAAATATAAATTATAAATTATATATAAATTCATAAATTTATTATATTCTTATTGTAATTAATTTCATTGTTTCATAATTGTTAGCATTATATGTTAATGATAATTTTTTATCTAATTTTTTGTTTGGAAGTTCATGGATGAATGGATGAATGTCAACCAATTTAAACTAAAATAATAAATTTATGCAATAATAATTTATGATGTATTTTTTTTAAGATAGAAATAAAATTTATACTTTTTTAATATAAATCATGTAATGCGATCAATGATTTAATGTCTTGATTGGATTTAAGATTTAGGTCGTAGGTTTAATCTTTAATTTTTAGGATGGATTAATTTTTTAAATTATAATTTAAGTGAAATACATACCTTTTTTTTTTTTTATTTGTCCACTTTAAATGATAGAAAACAGAAAGGTTAGGAAATTAAAGCTAGACACACAGAGAGAGGGCAAGGGAAAAGATTTGGAATTGACAAGATAATTCTTCTAGCTTTGGGAAAATTGGCCATTGATCATATTTTTGATGATTGTCTGAGAACAGGTTTTCCCCCACATGCATGTCATTTATGGGCTGTCAGATTGACAAGAATGTATGGTGGAGAATATGGAATAGCCTGTACCATCAAACGTAGTATATTCGGTGCAGACCCTATACCATTCCAATGATGTTGGTTGGTTCCTTCATCAATCACACACCATTTGATCAACCCGGTCCCACCTTAAATAACATATGCCCCACGTCAAAATAATCTACCTATCATGATTTTAAAATCAAAATTAAGTGCATCTAATCAAAAGAAGTTATATCTAAATTTTATATATAGTTATTATGATAAGCACAATTGTTTATCATCTACTAGATCAATAAAAATAATTAATTTTAATTATCAATATCATAAATTTAAATTTTATTCAAAATACTCATTCAATTAAATTGTTTAATAGTGGTTGTATTTAATGATATTATTCATATTTTAAAAGTTTTTTTTATCAATAAATATGACATATCTCATTTATAGTCTTTATAATAAATAAAGACATACAAGAAAATTGATAAATAATGTATTTAAAAATAATAATATATTTATTATATTTAGGAAAAAAATATTATTTATTTGTATGAATAGGAGGTAATATTGTTTATTATACTGAAAATATTTACTACACAAATATTAATTAAGACTTTTCATTCTACTAGCTATATATTTTTCTTTCTTTTTACTCAACATTTTAATGGGGGGTTTTGTTTTTATTTATCATTGTAAAAGCAAAAAAAATGAAAGAACATTTGCTTTTGTATGTGATTATGGATATTTTATGGTTTTAACACATGCTTTTGAAATTCTTTATTATTATGCATGTGTGGCTAAACCTATAGCTATGACTATGGCACATCATATGTTTTGATCTTTAATGTTTTTCCAGTTTTAATACGACATATAGTGTTTCTTTGTTTAATTTGGTTTATTTTATTGCTTTGAATGATACTTTAGAAATTGACCACTCTTGATATATTTTTTCAGCAATTGCTCTTTCATACACTTAATTAGTTTTAGAGATCTAGTCTTTCATCACATTAAGAGACATGTTTATCTACTAATTAACCATATCAAACCATATAATTAATTCAATAAATTTTACCTTCTCATTTTATTATTTTTATGAGAAAAATTACCCAAACATCATGACTGTAACCTACATGTATTTAGAAATTTTACGAAGAAATAATGATGTAAATGTAAAGGCTAGGATTTAGATTTTGCAGTACATAAACGTAACATTGCCGTTGTCAGTGAAAGCATTTATGTGCATGTGTTCTCTCTCACCCACGTTTCTCGTGGGGTTGAAATGAGGAAAAGGGTATGATTTTCAAGTAGCATATCATATACTATATGCTACAACTTCTTTTAATTATAAGAATAAATAAAAAAGAATGGAAAAATATACACGGAAACGTAGTATGCTCTACCATATATGTGATTATTTGTACAAATTAAAATGAAATAAAAAGAGAGAGTAAGAATGAGAGAAAGTGATCACTATGCCTTTTTGATGCTGAAAATGAGCAACCAAATCAAATGACCAAAACATCCATCCTTCTCTCTTTAATTGGAAAAAATTCAATATGAAACGTCTCCTCGATCGATCTCACGATGTAAGTTAATGAATGCTCTTTTCATATACTTTGATAGAGTTTTTGGTGATCCCCATCTAACTTTTCCTTCAGCCTAAGAATGGAATTACCTTTTGCAAGTGATGGTCGATCATAGCTAGCAAACGTACTTCAAAAAGGTCTTAGCCTCTTCTTTGGCATGGATATTCATTCTTGAGAGTTTTTGCCTTTTCCTTTGCTATGTAAATACGTCACCGGTTTCGTACCACTCTAAGTAACGCAACGCTCCTTCAATTTCAATTTCTCTCAACCACCATCACTTACTATGTCATGTTGATCGATCAATGAGCAAATTGTTATCACATCCTGACGAAATATATGTATTAATTTCATTCCACTTTACTATTTGTTATATTCTAGCTACTTTTAATTTGAACTCATACTGTTCATCAAATTTATCTTTTGATCAAGTGTCTTCGTAATATTATTATTTCTTTTTTATGAGTGCATGAAAATGGAAAACGAAACAAAGCTATGATCGATTGTGGATAGGTATATCTAGTAGAATATGTGCCTTTTGGCCGACAATTTTTTTTCCCCCATAAACTATATGGTCCTCAAAAACATCTTCCTCAAAAATTTCAAAAATGAAAAATTTGACATGAAATATATATTAAACTGTATCGACACGGCTGCATGAATAGTAAACTCATGAAGTATATATAGTAGCATATTTGGTGACCTATGCTAGCCAAGACAGGTTATACATATAAGTTTTACTCTACGTCAAATATCATATATTAATACTTTTTATCAGCTACAGAAAATGTTATTAATGAATATATAATTATGAGAATGCAAAGGATACTTAAACTAATAGAAAGATGAGATCTTAAATAATTCTATAGCTTACAACGTTGTTTCAAACTGTAAAAGAGACATAAACACCAGTCCAAAAAAGAAGAACAGCTCCCTTTAGCTTTCATAATGTAATTATGTCGCGACATATGACTAATTACACCGTAAGAAGGATATATGATTTAGAATATTTGAGATTTAGGAACAATATACCCCACATCCAACCACCACCCATATCACACTTCAAACGTAATTTCGAGAATTTAGTTTCTATATTTATATAATCATTGACTCTAAAAGGTTCTTGTAAGTCTTCCATGCACATCATCTACATGTAAGAAAATAAAATTGCACAAAAAAAAAAAAGAAAAAAAGAAGAAAGGAAACGTCCTAATATTTGTCCTTTTTAAAACTACGCTGATAGTTGGTTAGGCCTATGCGCACAAAAAGTTGTATAATTTCATAGTCACGACATTCACTATATACTGCTGATGATAATATTAGAAGGAGTTGTCTATTCTAAGTTTTGGATGTTAGGCCAAAGATATTTCCTTCTCTTAAGGGGAATTATACTGTAAAGGGTCCCAAGACCCAATGGCGTTATGTGAAAAGTCCCAATTGATCGATCGATCGATGATGTATATCATTACAATACATATGGATGGATATACATGGCTGAAAAGAAATATAAACCCATAATGATAGTGAACTATCATGAACTACAACTGCATATGTTGCCCTTTTGATATGATCGATTCATAAGAGTAAGTAGAACAATTTAATGATTATTTTTTGTGAGGAGATTTTGGACCTCATGATGTTGCTAACAAATTTGTCATTCCATGTATCATACCATACCCACCCATCAATAATTTATATACTTACATTCTTATAGATAGTATTTTTCTTTTCATTTCGTTAGAGTATTATAATAATATATATAAATGAATTTCTATTCTCAAAACTTGGCTCCTTCTCAAGATCTCTTGTGAGACCCACCATATATTCAATGGACAAGTGGGAAGTGGGAACAAGCTGGTGGTTTAAGATGAGTTGCCATACGATTTGTTATCTCCACTTCCAACCCATTATATATATAAAAGAACTATAAACATGATTTTTTTTTTCTGGAGAACATGAATCTTATAATTATACATGAAATATAAATTTGGTTACGCAATTACTTAAAAAAAGTATATGTATTTATCTTTTAATATTGAATATTCAATTATTCTCTATTTATTTATATTTTTTTTGTTCTTACTTAATTCTTGCTATAACAAATGTTTTCACTTAATTGTTGTTAATTCTTATCGTGATATCTTACTTAACTTCGGTAGTTGTTATTGTCAGCATTTAATGTATTTGTTTTTTTTCTTTTATAACATTAATGTATTTGTGCTTGAAGAGAAATTATTACGAGATTTAAGACCATTCACGTTATTTATTATTCGATCAATAATCAAATATAACATCATTATTTTTTTTATTTTTTTATTTGATCTAAGACCAATTATGTCATATCTGAATAATTAAATATTTATTTAGATATAACATCATTATTTTTTTATTTTTCTTTTTTGTAATGAACATATTATATCTTTAATTTAATAAGTATATATTTAATTATTCTTGTATTACACATTTATTGATTTGTTCTCAATTTGGCCATTATGTTTGTAAATTATGTAACTAAGTAAATGTGACAATGCATATGTTATAAATATATATTGTGTTTTTGTAAATTGATTCTATCAAAGTGTAGTTCTATTTGCTCCGTATTTTGGTGATTCTATTGTGAATTGGTTATGAAATTTGGATGACAAATATCTGTTGTGCATCAACAAGTGTATCAATATTATTTTTTGAGTTTAATATTAATGCATCATAAATTATTATTTTATATCGTTAATTAATTAAAATTTACTGTTTTAATAATTTTTAAATTAATTTTTATAAAAGTTTAACTTATTTATCTTAAATAAATAATTATAATTAATTAAATAGATAATTATGATGGATTGATGGACGCGGATACACCACCAATTTTCTTTTATTTTTTTTAAATAGTATTTCTACCGTTGACATCTAGGAATTTAACATAGTGGGGCAAAAGCAAAAGTTACATAAATAAATTCGTAATCATAAAAGGTTAATTTTTTTTATTATTTAAATAAATTTTAGGATATGTTAATAAATATTTAATTTTGATTTTGAATTTCTTATATTTTTTTATCATTTCGAGTTCACCAAATTTTTATTTTTGTTTTGAATTCAATAATTAAGATCTATAGTAAAATAGTAAAATAATGAGAAAATTTGTGATTTTTAAAAGTAAAAGTATTTATTAAATAATTAAATTATAATTTATGAGGGTTGGAACCACCAAAATAAATTTCAATATTTATGACAGCCTTAAAATTATTTAAACTTATTTTTTTATATGGTATAAACAATTAATATGTTAAAGGATTGTGGTGAAAAATTAACATTTCACAAATTCCCCTACTTTAAGAGCTTTTTACTAAATTAATGGTATGATTAATAATAATTGTGAATATATATATATATATATATATATATAAATCTTTCACATAAATTTTATTTATTATCATATATTTATTTATTATTTCTTGTGTTATAAATAAGAATTTAATAATTTAAATAAAAGTAAAATAAATGGAATGATTTATAAAATAAAAATTGAAATATATTAAAAAATTATTACAACTAATAATTTAAATAACTTTTAATAATATTAAAGATTAATAAAATAAATTTTTATAAATTTAAAATTTGTATATAATAAATAAATAAATTTTAATTTTTGTCAATATAGGTCGGGTCATACAGGCCAATTAGTTATCCACTGATTTCATTAATGATCTAGTGACCCAATGCCTTGACTGATTCAGTTACCATTCAAACATAATCTGATTCAGTTACCATTCAAACCTAATCTGTGAGAGAATTCTAATTGGTCAGACGCTGTGAAAGAATCCAGACAAGTAACAAGATCACCTAGGTGAGGCAGTGATGCGACCTACTTAGGCGATGAGATCGTTGTGATGAGATGGCGTGATCCACCCAAGCAAAGCAAGGTGGCAAGGCGCAAGACCGACGTGGTGAGGTGCGAGATGGATGAAAAAGTTTGATTTTTTATGCAAAAGAAAAATACAAGATATTTCACTTTTTTGTTTTATAAATCACTTCCTTTTATTCAAATTATTAAATTTTTATTTATAACACAAGAAATAATAAATAAATATATGATAATAAATTAAATTTATGTAAAAGATTTATATATATATATAAATATTTTTACAATTATTATTAGTCAAATCATTAACTTAATAATTATTTTGATTTTTGAAATTAAAGAGGATTAGGTTTGAATCTCTATTAAATTTACTTAACTTTTTAAAGATATTCTAAGAGTAACTATAAAAAAAGGATAATTCTATATTTTTTTAAAAAATTAATTAATTAATTTTATTCAAATAATTATTAATTAATATAAGAAAATCCAATTTTGAAATTAGAAACGAGGGATCAAATATTATTTTCGAGTTGCAGTGTAACAATTTTTACATGCCATATTAAACTAACCTAAAAACTTAGTGGGGGCAGCTGGCCCCACACCCCAGGCCGTGGATCCGTCCCTGATTTCTACATTAGTTATAATAATTATATTACTGATTTAGATTTTTTTTTTTTATTAATTGGTTGATAACAATTGATCTTAAAAGTGTTTTTTTCTTTTGCTAGTGCGCTGTGTAGTGCAGATTGGAGATCTATTATTTCACGAAATGTTTTGTACCCATAAGCAACTTTTATGAACTGATTCTTTTTTTTTTTCTTTTTTGTTCTGAGTTCTAGTTAGAGGAGCTCCATTTTCCACTAATATAAAAGATAAAGGCTAGCATACCATTAACTTAAATATATACAATGGACTCTTAGGTTTAGGTACTTTCTTACATTTTCATTTCTGGGATTTAAGCCAAAGGAGAAATTTCAGATATGGCCCTAATCTTTCCCGTATATATATCTTTCCTTTTCCAAATCCAATTTTCAACTAACCTTTTTTTCTTAATTATCGGCTTTCAACTAACCTTCTTGAAATCAATTCAACATGTATAAGAAAAATGAAATCAATTAAACGATTAATTCAACAGGAGAGGATTTTGTATTATTGATCGATATGGTTTCAGAGCACAAACAACCATAGATATAAAAAGCAAAAAAGAGATGTGGTTTTAAAGAACTGAGACACCCAGAAAGCATAATTCACTGAAATGACAATAATGGACCCCCAGATAAGACCAAGCATAGACAGGAATGGTCAGGATGATAAATAGCAGAAGCCACCATTGACAAGCTTCGAATCTACATTTGTAATACCAAAATGACTCTCTTTAAATTTAACCTTTTATTTCCTAGCTAGCTAAGTTCAATTTCCATTTCATTTTTCTTTTTCAATTAGACACTGTAAAATTTGATATTGTCTTTTAAATTTATGGTGCTGCATTGAACAACTTTAATCGTTAGTATTATTTGTATTTATATGATTAATATATGTAGGGACCGGGGTTAATGTGTTGCAGACATGCAATATATAAACTTAACAATTAATTTAAACTTTTGGAATAATTGATATATAACATAATATCAGAACTTTGATCGTAAAGTAATTTAAAGCTGGATCTTAATTTAGTGCCTTTATTCTTGTATTAGAAAGTTAACTTTTTAAGTACAAAAATAGACAAATTTGTACATGTATCCTCACTTAGCTATTTAATATTGCTACTGCATTTCACACCGACCTAACAGCCTAATAACAGCTATTCAATAGCATGAATATACGGCCCACTAAAATGTCATGTGAGTTTTGCTTTTGCTTCTGAATCTACATGCATAGGTACTATATTATTAATTTTTTAATTAATAATTTCATTTATAGATGAGGGAAAGCAACCGTTGGTTCAATGTAACCATACATATTGATTGTATAAAAAGGATTGACTTTCTCTATGAGAGACATTACATACACAAAATCACGGAGACACACATTCTGAAGAGAGTATGTACCAAAGAAAAATGAAAGAAACCCGAATTTTAACATTGGTCCCCTCATGCGAAGCAGTGAGATGAAAGAAAGAAGTGTGTGACAAACACAATAGTCCAAATTGAAAAAAGGGGGACTTCTTTTTCTACCATGAAGAATTATATTATAATATGATATGAAGTATGAAGTCACAAATGAAAAATAACTGCTCGAGAATAGTGCCGGTGGAAACATTATGTAAAAGGAAATAAAGGGTACCAAAGAGAACAAAAGCAAAGCAGAAAGAGAACAGAGCATGAATGCTGGCTGACTGTGTGTGTAATAGAAAGAAAGAGATGATCAAGAAACAACATCCACCTGCCACGTTGTCCCTTTTACTGAAGGGATTTACAACTTTAAAGCAATAATTGGTGTGATGATGGCAATAAGGGTCAAAAGAAAGAAAGAAGGAAAAAACAGATTTGTATTATTATTATTATTATTATTATTATTATTATTATTATTATTATTATGTAAGAAAAGAATAAAAGAAAGAGAGTCATCCATGGCAGTGTTGTTGTTTGGAAGGACGAAATTGGCCAAGTCCAAGCAGGGGTAGAGAATTTATTGAGTTTAAGATTCATGAGAAGCTAGATTCCCGGAGCTCATGTGTCTCAGAGAAAACACTAACAAATTAAGAATCTAAATGTCCTCGTAATAATATATAATCATTAACGTACATCATATCGGTGTACACTTATTGAATAGTTAATATTTAAAGAGTAAATCATATAAGATAAGGTTAATTATCTTATGATAAATATATACTTTTGTATAAATCTTTTTCTCATATTTAAATATATATATATATGGTATAATTAAAAAAAAAAGAAAAAACTTTATTAAGTACTCCTTAAACTTAAACTGACCAATTCCTGAGTTAATTATAGAAATAGGTTAGTCTAAGTTTAAGTATTTAATTAAAAATGTTGATCAATGAGAGAGAGAAATTAAGAATATATTGGGGAATGAAAGTCTCCGATGATTCTGCCGGACCCTACCCTTTGACTCTTCCGATTTGAAACTAATTAACCCATTCCAATCTAGTTGTGTATGTGTATGTTGTGTTTCTCCATGCACACACACTGCAGTAGTGTGTAGTTAGATCAATTATATTAAACTCAACATGCATAAACATTCTTGCGGATCGATCGAAAGTCCAAACACACACACATGATTATGAATGCTATACGGTCTCAAACAAACAGCTGTCCCAACCCAACTTCCTACACTTGCTTTTTCCTATGGCGGGCCCCACCCCTGTCACATATCCTAATACAACTTTGGAAAGAGAAAATAAAAAAAGCACTTTCGTAATTCCCAAAACCAAAGTGTACACTGTAAGAAGGTCCTTGTTCTTTTTTCTTGACATGTAATTAAAATGCTATCATTTTCAGCAATGCTCTCACACCACCACCATAGCCAAAGTTAACCTAATTCCCGTCCCTTTCCATAAAGTTATATATATAGATATTATAACTATTCATTCCATGTGCCCTTAATTCTCTCGATCTTGCATGGGGGAATAATTTCAATCTGTCTTTTGTTCTGCATGTGATAAAGCATATATAATAATATATATTGCCTGACCAACAAGTCAAGTAATAAAGTTCGACCTTACTTTTTTATATTTGCGTAAATCAAACTAGCTAGGACTCCCCCACTTCCTTTCAAAAGATATTCCACTACGCCATGCATGGGCACACTTTTAGGCAACATTACCAAAATAACTCTTGTCAAAGTTTCAATGCTAAAGTGAAGTCACAGACTTTATACAATCTTTAATATTTGTTTTCTTTTATTTAAAATCCTAAAGGTACAACATCCGAATAATAAGAAAGAGAAGGCATACAAATTTACAACTCCATAGGCTGAAGGTAGTGATTTTTTAATTTTTGAAGATGAGAGTACGTAGTGATTGTTGAAAATAAATAAAATCATTAACTAAGTCACGTGACAGATTTTAGATACGTGTGTAACAGGGCTGTTGTTTTTTCTCTGTCATATATTTAATATGTTTAGATTGACTGGTGTTTATGATTTCAACCACGACAATGCCTCCTAATCTTGAGGAGAGCATCTCGGTACGTATATTAATAGTAAAAGTAAACTATAGTTTTAGTTTACCCCAACCTCCACCCCATTAAAGAAAAGTAAAAGAACAATTTAATTTAAAAGAGAATAAATATATATACCTTAAAATTGATACCACAGTTTCTGTATATGCATACGTGCTACTTGAAATCCATGATGATGATAGAAATATATAATGAACATTAGCCTTCTGTGAATCTGGTCATTTTCAAAATGTACCATGCTATATATAACTAGGACAGTATACTGGCATGCATTAAAACCAAAGGACAAAAATGATGTTGACTTGAAATTGTCTAACGTACAATTTACACGACTCGATGCCATCCTACAGTAATCACAGCTTTTAACAATTCAACTTCATAGATGAAAGTCGTAGCTAGCATCTCTCCACTCCATGTTCGATCTCTAATTAATAAAATATATTGTTTAGAATTTTTGAAATAACAATAAGAAATTATTATTCTATCAACTAATAATTATTAAGGTAAGTGAAAGCTTAATCCAAAATTTACTTGTTTTCAAACCTATTAATATATGTTAGCTAAATGTCCAAAGCCAAATCAACTTGATCAGAAGATGACATATCTATGTATTCAAACACAATTGAATTATAGAATATATATATATAGGGAATATTCTAATCTTACGCATACAATAACAGAATGTTGTACAGGTCCAGAGAGGCACTTTTCGATCAATTCACACCTTCTAATCCTCTAAGGGTCCCTTTTGAATATATTTTTAAAGAGCTTATAAATATTCACAACTTATTTAACTTACAAAAATTAAACAACTTATAATATCTTCTTATAAAACTGTTTTCAGCTTATAATATTTCAATAAACTCTCTAAGAGATAACATATGAAAACAAAATTTAATTTGTATAAAAAGTTGAAGTATATTTCTTCTCTCTCTATGATTGTGGAGTATAGAAATCTAAATAATTGAGCTAGCTAGGCAGTTGAAAACTCTGGTGCTATTTGCTAAGATAATTTTTTTAATGCATTGATTGGACTACGCATTAATTCTCTCCCATTCGTACTGATTGTGCAGCTAGCTAGCTAGCAACACTTGAAAATATTGGTTGATTGGACCAATGGGGAATTTAACTCTCATTTTGGACACATTTCAAAGAATTAGAAAATAAAAGTAGGGAAGGGGGCAGGGATGTCTGTAAAACCTGTGACATTTTTATTGATTTCACGTGGCAATTTGGGTATATGGATTTGGCTAGTCCCAATATTCTCTGGGTTTTACTTGCATCCGGTTGATAATTAGGACAAAGAGCGCGCGAATGTCAATGTCCAACTGTTATAATATATATTGAAATGAAAATCAAACATACATAAATACTGCTATATACTACTAGTATTTAATTTGTTAATGTTTCAGGGACCATAATTATCATTGTCGCTCTCACAAAACGTGATTTGCAATGTCAAACACCTGGATAGGGGTTAAATGTGACCTTCCTAACTTTAAACAATGAACCCTCTAGAACTATTTCCCCACTATCCTTTGTTTAAATTATATTATTGTTCTAAGTCACTATAAACAAATTTATTCAATTATTAACAGATAGAAAATGTTTGGTATGGGAAATGTTTTTGTTAATATAACTTTATGGATAAAATTATTTGCGGTTTAGGTCTGTAACTACAGTATTTTTTTGGATGAACTTCTGCTAACAATTTCAATATATGTTATTGATGTTGTTCAATATTAGTATATATATAGTGACAGGAAAAGGAAAACAGTAGAAAAAATATTTTGTCTGTAACTGAAAAATGCCAATAGGGTCATTTGCATAAGAATAGATAGGGAAGCTTAATGTTATCACATTCATAAAAAATGAAAAGTAATAGTTGATAACTCCACAGATACACAAGGCAAAGGTCTCCATCATTTTAGCACAGCATGGCATCAATCAACTGTCGGCATAACTGTCTGATTGATTAATTAAACACGTTTCGTACTAAAACGAATTAATAATTTTTTTACTGTCTTAATTATTAACCGAATATATATACGTACGAACCTGAAATGAGCACATGTGAAGTAAGATTAAAAAAAGAAGAAGAAGGGGGCAAGTAACATTTGATGTACATGTATAGAGTCACAATTTAAGGTGTGAGAAAGACATGCGAATGTGGAGTTTTGTTATGTAATGTGATGAGATGAGGGAGTGGCTAGGGTCCAAAATTTCATCCCTTATGACAAGCGAATAAATTGAAGGTGAAAGACCACCACCCAAAGAATGTACCGTACAGTGTCCACCACCACCACCATAGTCTATACCCAACCCAACCACCCACCTTCCCATCAATCACAGAATTTCATTTCATTTCATATATCCACCACTTAATTTGAAAGCACTCCATCGTACAATTGTACCTCTTTGCGGGTGTGTACAGGTATGAGTGAGTGTATCTACATATTTACATCCTTTCCTCATTCTCGTGGAGATCATGAAAATTACCCTTGTTAATTAATTAATTAATTAACCAATGTCCATGATCGATATATCGAGGCTCAGGGAAGAGATAAGAATCGTAGTAGTACAAATTAATGTGATACATTATTAAAATTGACACATGGAACAAAGTTGTACACTTTGACGTTGACATATTAATGTGTGCATTGCATGAGAGAAAGTGAAAGGAAGTAACGTTGAATAGAAGAGGAGATAATGGCGCGCGGGTGAAGGAATAAGGATAGTGACGGTAATTGCGGAGGTGAAAAGGAATGAATGAAACCTTTTCTGTTTCTGCCTTTAATTTTAGAATATATACTAGTTATTTATTTGATTAAAAAAAATACTATGCTTTAACGATTTTATTAAATATTAATGGATTAAATTAATTAAAATACAGTGACAGTACTATTTTTTATTTTTATATTTTCATGGTTCAATTATTCACATTATCAAGATTCAAGAAGCAGTTGTCTATGAATTGGAATGTTAAACTGGAGACACTCTCTGCGAAAGAGGTTAGGATGGAACAAGTCTTGAAAGCTTTTGGAATTATCCTCCTCGTGATATATTCAGGCAAAACCTCCTTGTTGATGCAATGGGGAGGTGCTAACTAAACTAGCTAGGTAGAGTTCTTTTGTTTTATTAATTTCTAATGTACCAAAAAAAGTATAAAAACCTATTAATGATTTTGAAACACATTATTTCGCTTGTTGAATCATTAATTTGCAGGTTGAATTAAATTTTACAAAGGAGATAAAGCTGTATGTATGTTAAATTACTTCAGCATACTCTATTAATGATATATTTTTAATTTGTTCTGTTATATTCTCAATCAATTAAGTATATAAAAGTCTGTATCTGTGATTAGTAATTTATCTGTTTAAAGACTGAATTTCAAACAAATAATAAAAAGATTTTCTAAGTGCGTGTAAATGTTCAAGGATTTTTATTTCATACTTGTTGTATTTAAAAATAAAAAATATACAATTTTTTTTTGACAAAAAAAATATACAAATTTAAAAAGTGGTATATTTTTTTTACTGCATCATCAATAACATGTTAAAATGAACTGTTACATTTATTTTTTCTTTTGTAAGCTTAATTATTTTAATGGTGAATATCTAATTCTTTTAATACTAAAAAATAATGACATGTGAATATATTATGAATATTAAACATATAGGTAGTAGGGCAAGAATTTTGAAGTGGGATAATTGATATGGGTATTTGGCCCATTCCTCGAAAAGAGAATAATAAATGCAAAGGGCCCGAAGCACACAGTACTTCTTTGGCAGAACAGAAATGTAAGTCCTGATGTGAGAGGTGAGGAAATGATTTTGTAATCGATTGCTTTATGATTGATGAACATTGAAAAAGTGTGCAATTGACAGTGAGATAGAGAGAGAATAGTGGGGGTGGAAAAAGTTGTTTTTTTTTTAATTCAAAGTTTTTTTTTTTTTTTAACTTTCACTTTTTCAACTCTGACATATCAAGAAAAGTGATCAGAGAAGGGAGCAATTAATTATGAGGTTATGATGACTCTATGATCAACAATGCAGGCCATGCATGGTGTAGTTGGCTTGTTTAATGCAGTACCCTTTGTACTATATATGCCACTAGAGGACACGACACATTCCTGTGTTTCTAATTACATTTTTCTTTTAAACTTTTTTCCTCTCAAATCATTTTCTCTTATTGTTATTATATTTTTACCGTGTTAGTTAATTATATGTTCTAAGTATTTATCAGTTGCCACTGTACACTAATCTTAATCTTAATTTGTTATGAAATACTAATTTTTTTCTTTGATAATACTGAAAATAGTTAAGTTGTATTTATAATACTAATATGTGAAATGAATGAATAATAATATTAATATAGTAGTGATGTGCATGCGTGTGTGAGGATAGAGAGTGAGTAGTGAGCTTTCACATCATGGCTTGTTAAGGGCCCTGAGAAGCGAGGCTGACAATGTCCTTCACGAAAGTCGCTGACTCTATTGTCTGCCCCGCATTTAAAGCGCGCTCTGTTTCTGTAATGTCTAACTGTTTGTAACTTTGTGCCGTATATATTGGCCCCTCTTCCCCCTCAAATACCACCATTCTATCTTTTGATTGTGACTTCCATACCATTTCTTCAACAACACTACTGGATCCTTTCATTTCATTACTAATCAGTAACTAATCATTCACATATATCACCTAATCCCGCTACAAAACATGGAATTTAAAAAAATCTAACTCAATTAATTCAACATGATAATGATAATTACAGAAGTCATTTATCATAAACATTCTAGTATCTGTATTTGATTCTTACGGTGAGTCTGGCAAACCTTTGTATGTATGTCTTACATATGTTTGAAAATTGTTTCATTATACTTATAACAGAAAAGGGATTACCAAAGCATTTTTTTTTTTAATTTGTCCGCAAAATAAAACGCAGTTATATATGCAAGGTCAGTGGCAGTAGTCAACCACCAAAGTGGGGGAACATTTCCCTTTATTTAATCAGCATTCAGTTAGGGCTAATTTTTTGAAGGCAGGCCTATATAAAGTTAAGTTTGGATATAGTTTTTATATATACGTACAGTCAAAAGCTGTGCTTTCTTTGTTTTCTTTTATGTTGGGTACCAGAATGGGAAAAAAATTGTAAGTTCAGTTCAGTTATGTGTCATCTGGGATTTGTCCTAGAGGTGGGTGGGACGGGTTACAATATGAAACAAAACGTTACTAGTTTAGATCTCTTCCCATTAATTATAAGGGTTGAGACCATAGTAGCTAGGTCTTCTCTTGGAACTTGGGTTTGATTGCTCTCCCAACCCCTTTCTTTGTCCTTTTCTTTAATGCATTATGCTTTGCAATTCACTCACAATATTCCTTCTGATATATATGATCTTCCCAAATCACTTTAACTAATTATATATCCAATTTGAAATACTTTCCATGATACACCCTTCTTGTGGTCCTTTACTGTATACTAATTTAATTACAATGCAGAAAAAAAGTTGGAAGAATTTTAATTATATAATATACATATACATGCATTTTTTGTTCTACACTTGATATTAAACCAAACTTTAAAGATCAAAATGGGGACCAAGAAAGTATATATAGAGAGAGATGATAGGGGGTGGTCCAATTCTTTGTTGGACTGTGATCCAACAATAATAAGGGACTTAGAATATATTTCTATTAGCTAAGAAGTGGTTCAGCCATGACTTTAATTTATAATATTGCAGAGGTTCATCTTAAATAGAGTGAGATTTGTCCTTGGTAATAGTATATACCCATTAGGGGTATGTATGTATCTAAATACCTATGTGCACAGTGTCTTCACCATCAAGTTGTTGGAAAATTAAAGATCAACATTCAACAATGAACAATATGTCTACCACGTTAGGTAATGCATCAAACGGATCAGAGAATGGAATAAGGCATAAAGCAATTAACTCAAGTCAGTTATATGTATATTTGTTTTATAGGGTTCTAGGAACTAAGTAGCTAGGGTGTACCACAAGAAATGGTCCTCAATAGAAGCCTACAACTAGGCCAGGTTTTGGCTCATAAGGAATCACCCTGATCAGTCCTTCTCACCTTCATTATTTCTATTTTGTTTTTCTAGGAATCTACCCCTTTAATTTCTATTCATTTCTTTCCAACGTGTCTCAGTTTCATAATCATCACTTCGAATAATTCAACTACCCATAACAGCTAATCAACTAATTAGTAACTAATATTATCCCTAAGTATGGTAAATAAAACAGCTTTGAACTTTCTGAGGGGTGGGACCCACTGAATAAATTAGCGAGATAAATGAAATTAGACTGACATTAATTCTCACATTTCTAAAACAAAAACTAAATGTAATAATTAGTGTGAAATTTTGACACTAATTTCAACTTTGACATTTTATCCCTCTCAAATACCCTTTGCATTGTAGCAATCTGGTAGAAAAAAAATATTTCAAAACTGGATAGAAGTTCTGGGCTATGAATATAATTTCTTGATGGATCCTATGGGCAAAACAAAACAATTAGTGAGTTCAACAATATGGGCTTGCATATTGGATTGAAGCCAGCTGTTTGAAGTGTGGATTTTCATGCACCATTGGTTAAGATCACAGTGGATTGAGAAAAGTGTAGTTGGAAGAAGAAAAAAATTGAGACCTGCCATTTTGTGTACTGATGGGCCACTCTTTGGGAATCTCTTGTTCTTGTTGGGCCCTTTGCAGGCCGTTTCTTATCGAAATAGAGACAAGAAAAAAAAAATTTGAGAAAAAGGAAATAAATCAATAAGGAAAGGTTTTCGAAAGAGAAGGAAGTAATGTAGCTAGGTTCAAGTTATCATTTACTTACAGAAATCTGTAGGAAACTTTGATTTTTTTTTTTATCTTGAATAAACATTTCTTAGAGTTAATTCACAAGTCAGTGTACTGTTAATAATAATAAATAAAGACAGTTTTATGGGTTATTATTATTGCATAGAGCACTCATTTTATCAATTCCTAATTGTAGTGAATCTAGGTCCATAAAAAATACACGAGTTCTTTAAAAAAATAAAAATAAAATTATAATTGCTTCATATAATCTTCTAATTACATAATAAAAATATAAAATATGAAATAGCCCCTAAATAAAAAAGAATTTGAATTTTAATATATCTAATAAAATTGAAGGTTTATTGAATCTTTTGGACACCTAACCTGAGCTGAGTGTCGTCTCCAATCCGTAGCTTGGAATTCCCGGCAGGCACGCACGCACGGTGATTGGTGGTATCCAGAGAGAAAGGCTTCAGCTTGTACTCCGCTCCTTCCTCATTCTCATCTTCAACAATTTCGGTGTAACACTTCTTCTCTCATTCTCGCAGTTTCATATATTTACAACATCTCTACAAATTTTATGTTTTGGTTTATGGGATTGGGAGATTGTGTTCACATATGATTTGGGTCTGATTTTGATTTTGCGTTTGTGGGGTTATGGTTCCCCGGAGAACTAGTTTTGTGGTGCACTAATGTTGTTCGATGAAATGCCAATGCCCCACTGACGTGATCACATCGGAAAGCTTAACCATTTTCAGCACCCAAACATTTCTAAAAACTTATTATTTCCTTTTCTTGCAGATAGCACTTAATGTCCTGTTATTGTAGGGACATCATCAGTCTTGCTAAACATGATATGGTCAAGGCTAAGTAGGAGAACTCATCTCTTGCCATACCTTAAGGCTTTGCAAAAGGACTCTCTTGAATCCAGGTTACGCAATGTTGCGCCAATTCCCATGTTTTTGTTATTTTTGTCTCTGATTATTGATTAATTCTTTTATGGGGAATGATCTGAACTGAAACATATTAGTGATAAAATGAATGAAATTATACTTTACTACTTAAGCAGACTTCTCAAACCAATCCTTCTCTCTAATTTAGTGATTTGTTCTAATTATAGAGATACATATATGTGCAATGATACCTTTTTTGCCTCTCTAAAGTCTGACATAAAAAAAGACAATGTGAAAGAAATTAGTTTCTACTTTAATGAGTTATTTGTAGATAATTTTGTTTTTTTATTCAGGTGCCTATCTATCATTCCTAAAGGATCAAGTTACAAGTTCACTAATCCTAGTACCAGCTTCCAACGCAGTTTTTCATGTAATATACAGTTATCAAAGTTTAAGCAAGAATTGAGAACAAAATCATTCCATCTGTGTTACCGCTCTTCAGCTTATGCTTCACAGTATGTTGAAAAGTCATGTTCCATGCCTGGTTTCCGACACTTCTCATCGCATGCATCCAAAGAACAAAAATCACAAAAGATGCTTTTATACTTGACGGGCTTAGTTTTTGCTATGGTTGGGTGCACATATGCTGCAGTTCCCCTTTACAGGAGATTTTGCCAAGCAACTGGCTATGGGGGAACTGTTACCCGGCGTGAGGTGTGTTTGAGTTGGTTTTCTATGGTTTTTTGTTTTTCATCAACTGGGTTGGCAATTTTATTTCTTTTTATCTGCTGATTATGAAATTTCACACTTTACAGACTGTTGAAGAAAAGATTGCTCGACACGATGGCAATAATACAGTCACCACAAGGTGTTGTTTTTTCTTATTTGATGTTACCTTTTTACCATCAGTCAGCAAAGGATTATTTTTTTCTTCTGGTTGATTGTTGAATGATTATTAGAAATAGCTGTTGAATTCCCTAGAAATTTTGAAAGAAAAAAATTCATTATTTCCGTGCTCCTCACATGATGGTTCAATTTCTTTGAGCTGCTTTGTTTCCTTCATTTATACTGTGCATTCGTATAAGATAGTACTTGGACAAAAAACCTAAGCAAATGAAGCAAAATGTAAATATATATTTTTTCAGCTTTATGCTGCTGTACCTGAAGTTTACTCCATAAAACTTGCCTATTCTGAATCATCAACAGTAGCACCTTTACCTTACTTTTGATATGTCAAAGGAAAATTAAGTAATGATTCAATAACAGATATGCTTTCGACTTTACGAGGCATTATTCAATAAACCTCAATTAGGGTGTGGTGTTTTTTTTTTTTCTTTTTTCAGGGAAATTGTGGTGCAGTTCAATGCTGACATTGCTGATGGAATGCCATGGAAGTTTGTTCCCACACAAAGAGAGGTTTTTCTTTACTTAACATCTTGCACAGAAACATACTTCATTTCCATCACAAAGAGGATTTATTAATTTTCTTGGAGCTGTTAATTTTGTTTATACTAATCCATGATAATTTAAGCATGGCAACTCAAAGAACTACTATAGTCAAGTCAAGTTAAAGTCTTGATTTTTTGTTTAAAAAGCTAGTATATCATAGTTTAAATATTTGGGGGTACAAATGGTATTTTCAAATCTAAATCTAGTTGTATGCTTACTTTACACTTTCACATTTGACTGTGTTTTAGCGCTTGCTGACTTGAAAATGTTTCACATGCCATTAAAAAAGTTGGATGTTAAGGAGAATGAAAAAGTAAAAACTGTAATGTGGCATTATTCATTTATCCTACCAGGTTAGGGTCAAGCCCGGTGAAAGTGCCCTCGCATTTTATACTGCTGAAAACAAAAGTTCTACTCCAATAACAGGTGTTTCTACGTATAATGTCACTCCTATGAAGGTACTAACTACTGATTAATACTCTGTTCTATTGTATAACAAAGGTTGTTTGTGAACTCTACATACTAAAGATTTTTGGAAGTGAATAATATAAAATATCCCTTTGATTAAACCTTGACTGTTGGCCAAGAATTCTATCTATTTTTAAGTCAGTGTGCCTGTTGTAAGTCTTTTTTTGAGATCTCTTTTCTGCCTTACTTATTGAAGAATTATTTCTTCCCTATTCTCCCCTTTCTAAAACTGCCAAAATAGTCATTTTACAAAAGTGTCCTAATTATAAATTTTCTTATACAGGCTGCAGTGTACTTCAATAAAATTCAATGCTTCTGCTTTGAGGAGCAGCGGCTTCTTCCTGGAGAGCAGATTGACATGCCTGTAAGTGATTTTAAACTGAACTCCAATGTTGCCATAATGCCCATACATCTAAATACTATGTTGCTTGTACTGTAGGTATTCTTTTATATTGACCCAGAATTTGAGACGGATCCTAAAATGAATGGTATCAATAACATTATATTATCATATACCTTCTTCAAGGTTTCTGATGAATAAGACCAACTTGAATGTTCACATGAGATTCAAATAACAAGTTCTCTCCATTTCAAAAGGCAAAGATGCATAGCACATTGATGAAGCTCAAGTTTTGGTTACTTATGGTGGCTGACATAAAAGACAAAAATTCATATTCGTATTTGTTTCACACATATAAAGTAAAAGAAGGTTGCCTCTTCTGTATGCTTGCCAAGTTCTTGAATATTTTCAGCTTCAGCAAAACTACTAGAAAACCCTGTGATCAAGTTTTGATGGTTCAGGGTACCATGCCATGACATTTGGAATTATGCTCATTTTCTGGTGCTAGATTCTAATTTAATGCAGCAGAGATTTGGACTTTGGAGTACCTCTTGAAAGTAGCCATTTAGATGAATGAATCATTTTGCTTTTAGAATTTATAGATTTTAAAACTTATCTAAGAACTGTAGAAGGTTGAGATATATTGACAAAATGGCAAGTGACATATCACATCTATGATCAGGGGAAACTAGCAAGGTATGAATTTTGGTGATAGTTTAACGGAGCATTTATATCGGAAATTATTTTCAATATATAGTTCACAGTTTATAGAGTTTGTTTATTTTCGATGTTTAAAATAATTATTTTTTATATAGTTCTTTTGTGTTCTGGTTAAACAAACCATGCCACCAAACTAGATACTATAACAAAGTAGATTTCCATCAACTAGTTGGTATTTTTTTTTTTTTTGTTTGCTTTATTGTGGTTTATTATGTTATATCACGATCGTTCCGAGTTTTTTATTTTAAGAAAATAAATAAATCCTACCTCTATCGAAACACATTAATATAAACATTTTGCTAGCTTTGTTATATTTTATAACGAAAGAAATGGTATTTAGCTTCTTTTTTTTATTAATTATATTATTATTATTAGCGCAATAACTTATGTCTGGTCCTTTAGAAAAAAAAAAACCTTATGTCTGGTACGATATTAAATTTATAATATATAACTTTTTTATATTATTATATTTTCAATATATTATATTGTATTATTTTAAAATTTAATAGAAGTATGTGTTAATAAAAGTAAATAATAAGGTAGGTACAAGTGAGTTGAGTGTCAATGTTTAGGATATAGAGTTCCAGGTTCATGGGTTTTAAAATTTATTGTTTCATTATTTAGAAGTTAAAATTTTAGTGTTTAGAATTTTATGATTTAAGATTCATTATTTTAGGATTTTAGGATTTTAAGATTTAGGATTTTTGGTTTATGATATGGGGTCCATGACTTTAGGGTTTGGTGTTTTGTTTCATGATTTATAATTTAGGATTTGAGATCCAATGTTTTAGGGTTTTAGAATTTATGGTCTAGGGATTGGACCCAATATTTTAGGTGTTTATGATTTTAGGATTTAAAATTTATGGTTCATAGTTTAAGTCTTTATGATGTAGGGTTTTTTGTTAGGGTTTTTTAAGGGTTATGTCATGATTATGGTTTTACGTTTATGGTTAAGAGTTCAAGGTTTATGGTCTAGTTTTACGATTTATGGTTCATGGTTAAGAGTATTAGGTATTAGGGGTCATAGTTTTAAAGTTGACTGAAACCATAAATCTTGAATCATGAAACCCCAAATCATAAGTCATAAACCTTAAATCATGAACTATAAACATAGTTTCAGGTTCGGAGTTTATTCAATGTTTAACGTTTCATGATTCAAGGTTTATTTTGGGGTCCAAAGTTTAGTGTTTTAGGGTTTCATGATTAATGTTTTATGGTTTTAGATTTAAGCTTTTAAGGTTTCATGGTTTAATGGTTTATGGCTTAAATTTTAAGGTTTCAAGGTTTATGTTTTAGGGTTCTAGGTTAATGATTTTGGGGCTATGGCTTTGTTTTTTGGGGTTATGCCTTAGATTTTATAGTTTCATGGTTTATGTTTAGAGATTTAGGTTTATGGTTTTTTGGGTTTACGTGGTTCATGAGTTAGTGCTTACAGTTTAGGGTTTCATGGTTTATGTTTTAGGGTTTATGACTTAGGTTTTAAGGTTTATAACTTAGGTTATAGGTTTGGGATTTAGTGTTTCATGTTTAGGAATGCATAGTTTCTGATTTAGGGTTTTATGTTTATGGTTTATGTGGTTTAATGTTTTAGGGTTTCAAGTTCTAATGTTTATGGTTTCATGGTTAAGTATTAAGGTTTTAGGGTTCATTGTTTTAAGTTTTAAGGTTTATTATTTTTTGTTCATCGTTTAAGGTTTATGGGTTTATACTTCATTGTTTTATATTCTAAGGTTTAACATTTATGATTTTAGGATTTAAGATTTCATGGTTCATGATTTTAGGTTTTAGGAGTTATGGTTTCTTGGATCACAATTTTAGGTTTTAGGGTTTGTAAAACCCTAAATTCTAATTCAAGAAATCATAAACCATGAAAATCCAAACCAAACCTTAAACATTAAAATTATAAACCCTAAAACATTGAATACAATGAATCCTAAACACCGAAATTTTAAACCTAAAAACCTTAACCATAAATTATAAAACTCGAAGCCTTTAAACTTAAATTCCAAAATTTGAACCTAAAACTCTAAAATTATAAATGATGATGATAGATCTTAAAATCTAATGGTGGTATTGAGTTACCAATTTTAACCATTAAACTTTAAGAAAATAAATAGTAATAATAAAATGTAATTCTCTTAGAATTACTTTTAATATAATTTGATCCATTCTGTTAGGAAGGTGGGGAGGCACAATTGACAAAATTATGAAGTGTTGCTCCAAAAGTAGTTACATGTGATAAAAATATTATATTTAAAATTTTTTAAAAATATTGAGAATTAAAAATAACTGATCAAACTAATTATTTTATAATTCCATAGAATTATTAAGGAGTTGTGATTCTAATTTTTTAAATTAAAAAAATAAGAATGAAAATTAAAATAAATAAAATCTAATTTTAAGTTTTATTTTTCATGCTAAATTCTAGACACCACATGTACTTATATTTAGTTAGTAAAACTTACAATCCCTACAGTAAGCTTCACTTGTTTCTCATGAGTCATAGCTTTGCTTTCTCCCCTCCTAACACCTATTTGAAAGGCTTTCCAAAGAAAAAACTTTACAGCTTGGCATGGCTCACGCCACCAACACCTAAGAACGACAACTACGTCTGCGTGTGAGAATAAAGAAGTGTTGTCATAATCTCCAATATTAATAAAAGAATAAAACACACATTTTGAACGTATTATCAGTGTTTTCAACTATTATATTATTCTTCGTATGACACAAGATGTGAGAGACCAACAAACAAGCCGAACAAGTATTTGCATTGATTGGCCTTATTTTTTTGTAGTATAAGAATTAACAAGTGCCGAGTCTCACTAATCAACGAGGAGAATATTTGCTGACTGAAATGCATGGTAGTTGAAACTTTCTGATCATGTTCAGTTACAATGCTGTCTTTTCCATTATATAGTGAAATTGAAAAGAAAGAGAGAGAATTTGTTAAAGTCTTGTTGGAGGCTCTATCTTATCTTATGATGGAATAAATGGGTACCCCACAAGCTTCAACTGCAAGCATTATAATGTGCATGCCTTTGCCTTGTAGTAGGTTGATTTTCCATTCACGACCTAACGAATTGGATGACACTCTGCTTACCCTTCGATCGATCTTCACAAACAAAACCAAAATCAATTCTTTCTTTCTGGCACCGTGTCTTTGGCTGGGTTTGACGGCTTCAAGAAGAAACATTTGAAAACATGCTCTGAACAACCTTTTATTTGCCCATTCGTTTTCTCAGCTTTCATCACTGTCCTTTTCTTCTTGTGGAAATAGATAACGACCTGCTCCAACTGTGTCCACCCCATCAGATTAACCTTCAACTTCAAATATATAAATAATCTAATATGCAATATTTACATATATATATATATATAAATGAACCTAAAGATGATGATTCACATCGTGTATAATAATTTTACACCGTAAGTAAGTAACATAGTAGGAAGCATATTTCTACATGATGATATAATCACCTCTCCATGGTTTTGGAAGTCATGCAAGTAGTATTATACATAATGATATACAAATTACTAATTAAAATTATCTGTAAGTAATTGTATACTTATCTCTACACTGTTCAAGTATATTCTAGTATATTTGAGTACCTTTTACTAATTATATGATTTTGTTATAACTTGGAAGAGTGTGGAGAATGAATTTACAATACTAATACATAATAGAATTTAATTATAATGTGAAAGTTGTTTTATACGATTTTTAATTATAAACAGACTTCTGTCAATTTTTTTTTATAAACAGACAAAATTAATGAACGATATGACAATTTTATTTTTTTGTATGTACTGCTGAATATTCAAAAGCAGATGAAATAGAAATGCAAAACTTAGATTCAAGACAAAGCATTAAAAAACATACAACAGGAATCGAAAAGACCCGCAATGCAATTGTACAATATTGATCCATGATGATGTCGTACGTACCAAATGAAAGAATAATGGATTCGGAATGAAAGATTTTAAATAATTATAAAAGATATAAGAGGGGAGAATAATGCACATGAATTGACATGTTGTTCATTGAATCTGAATGACACGAGGATTAACTAATCGATTAAGAAGATATAGAGTGTAATTCAAGTTATCTGTGGGTTAATTAACCAGCGACAATATCACAACTGCAGAATTTAGCATTAACTTTCAACAAATAAATAATTAGCTACATTGTCGTTTAGTCTTTTAAAAGCATATGATTAGTTTTCTCCTCCCAAAGCACTAATGGCTTCTTAGTTAGTGCATGCATTTAATTAACTTTTCTATAATTAGGAATTGCTCTTAGCATAATGCATCATTCATTAAACTTCGTAAAATGGTAACTATAATAATAATAATAACAGATGAAATCATGAAACCACAAGAAAATATTATCACCCTCTCCCGTACGAGTGATAACAACTTGAAGATTACAGTACTACTTAGTCGTTTTACAATTTAGTTCCTTAAATACAAAACAGATATCATGTTTAGATTTAAAAATTAACAACGATATTACAACTTATTACGAATTTTCAGTAACTGGCAAGGATGTTGGGATGAAATAAAGTCTCTCATTTGGTGTCAGACCCCAAATAAGCAATCTATTAGGAAAAAATAATGATTAAGTAACAAGTTTTACTGTGTCAATTAATCATAAATCAAGATAAACATGACTTTTAAACCAATAAGAAATTATTAAAGTAAACAAATTTATCAAATGATCATGTGATGATGATAAAACCATATATGATCAATTACCATATATGTTAGAAAGTGAAACCATATATTGGTATCATATAATAAGGTAATTTGCAAGGATAGTATTAAGGATTAAATGACAGAGCAGTGATGTGAAGCTGAGGCAGTGATAGTATTAACTATTAAGGGAGTGTGCCTTAGGTTGGTTTGACGGCTTCAACAAGAAACATTTGAAAGCGGGCTATTAACAACCTTTTTTGATCTTTCAAAAGTACTCTACTCTTTCTGTGGTAATGAAAGTGACTCAAATCAAATGTGCTAAAGTCAATCAGATGCACTTTTCTTACTTGAAATGTCTAAATGTAAACATGAGGCATTTATATCCATACATATATGTAAGTCTGAACTGCATTTTAGATTAACTATAAGAAAGTTACTGGAATATAAAAATCTAAACGTAAAATATGCACTTTAAATGAGACAGAAGATATTGTAATGAGAGATCATTGTATGTGTGAGTAATGTAACTATGATCAACTACAAACAACTTCTGTAAATTTAAATATTCCTCTTTAACTCTATAGAGAATAACAAACGTACGCGTGAATCAACTAGTAAGACTGTTTTAGTTTAATTAATAGTCTAGAGTTTGAGTTTTGTGTATATATAAATGAATGATTTTCTTATCTACCGTGGTCTTATATATCTTACTCATGCAGGATTGTCTCTCTTCTGCATGCATGTAGTCTCATACCAAAAAATAACAGATCTAACACCGTATGTTATTGTTAAAAAGAAAAAGAAACTAAAACACATATATATTTTGCTCTCTCTCCTTATTTTGTTATCGAGCTCATATTTTACCACACTGACATGAAAATTCGATACCAATGGCATGTTGGCATTCCCTTGGTGCTCAACCACAGCAGAAGTTGATTTTTTCTTGCTTTACCTATAATTGATTATGCTTTTGCCAACTTGACAAAAATTAATTAATAATTAATCATGCAACTTTTCTCTATTTCAAAATACTACTAAAATCTTCCTTTAAGTATTCAATATTACATAATTAAAGTAACACTAACAACTAGATTGAGTGGACGTATTTTCAATTATCTAATTAACAGGTACCTCAGTGTTCTCCACATGATCAAATACAACATGCTAGCTAGTAAACTCAAGATTAATCAATGTGAACCAGGGATTATCCCTCACATAAGCCAAGTGGAAATTTGAAGGAACATAGTAAGGTTTGACAAATATATGGATGAGAGGGAGGTTTAATCAGAAAGTTTGGTACAAGAAAGCATGCAAAATCCTAGAGCATGCTGGTGATGTGGCAACAGAAAATAAAATAAAAATTTTCAGACAGTTACCAACCTCCAAACTTCATCTTTTCCCACTCTTTATATAGTCCCCTTATCAGCTCAGTTACCGCTACACACACATCCTACTTAGTTAATAATTAAACATGGAGAAAGCAGGCTCTAACAGTCCTAAATCTGCTTTGAAGGTTGGGAAGCTTAGTTTTTTTTTTTTTTCTTTTTTTTGTTCTATTCCCTCTTAGTACTAGAATAACATGTCCTAACAGTTTCACTTCTTTTTCATTTTCCTTAATTTTCCTTGGAAAAAGTTTGTGAAGACCACTTCTTCTCAGTCTGCAGCTCAATGGAGCAGTACTAATTCTAGAGGAATGGTGAGATTAACTTCCATGGCATGCATGGATGATTTGGTGTTTGAAATTTACATTCCATCATAGTAGGACTCAGAGAAGTCGTTGAAGATAGTATTTCTGCAGTTGTTTAGTTTTGTTTCAGCTCTCATCTTAAGGTTGAAAGTTGTGAAACAACTACATATATCACTTCAGAATGACAGTGAAAGAAAAGAGATATGTCTTGGGAAGTGTTATTTAAGTAACACCTCTTGCATACACATATGATACAACTTTCTTCTTTTTTTCTTCTGAGAAAAGCACACCTACATGCATGGATGCATCAAGTTGGATTTCCACCTTGTGCCTCTATTCCAATGTGTGTGCATATGGATGTGTTCTTTTGTCTGTGCCACAACACATTATGTTATTATCATTATTCTAACACACATTCAAAATGATAATTTACATAAAATCCATTTTAGATATGCATGCATATGATAACTTTTGTCACAAGTATTGAATATCCCTCCCATTTAGCATAAAAAAGAATGAATATCCCATTTCACCTTTTCAATATTATTATCATTGAAGTTGTCTTAACTACCCCATCCACCCAAGTTTATCCACGCAACTTTCTCCTTGCTATCAATTATTGATTTTCAAAATTGACAAAATCTCTTGTACCTCTCTCAAATTTGAAAATAAATAAATATCAATCCTATGACCAATGAAAGCTTTCCGACAAAAAGTAAAAACCAGAAACCATCATTGGCCCGTGAATTATACATCCACCTAAAGATGATAATGGTTCCTTTCTATTGCTTGAAATGGATAATATTGTGGAGTCTGACACGAAAGGCATATATTTTGTACTATGTAACTAAATTTGTTTTCTCTTATTTCTCATATTTCATATTTTTCCCCATTTGATACTTTCTATATAAGTTTTAGATTACTTCTAAAACTAAGAAAGAGAATTCCCTTTTTTCGCTTAGTTGTTATAAGCATATGCACAAATTGTACCACTGTTTTTTTTCACCTAGATGATTCATGAACCATCATGCAGTCCCTTTCCATAATTTAGATCAAGTGCGTCACCCCACAATGGGCCCCAGAATGATCACGCGAGTACTTGTTTGTTCTCACTAATATCATTATTATTGTTATGCTTTTTTACTCTTATCTGTTTCTCTCTTCTCCATTATTCTATGTGTGATTGGTTGTTTAAAACCCTTTTAGCTTATTATACATGAATCATGATTTCCACCTAAAAAGTTCTATGACAAGACTAACGTACGTAAGTAACATGGTATAGTATGTAAATTTCTACAGTATGTATATTTGTTTTTTTCAAATTTGGTGAGCCATTTTTCTTTTTGTCTAGGCTTCACGAAGGTCTCCACCCAAAGAAAGTTATAACATGGTACAGTAGATACGAGTTAGTGTGTAGATTTCTAAATTATGTAAATTCTTTTCTTTCAAATTTGTGAGCCATTTTTGTCTATGAATAGGCTTCACCAAGATCTCCACCAAGGTCTCCACCCAAAGAAAATACTAAGCCACAGGAATTCAAACTCCACACCCAGGAAAGAGCTGTCAAGCGTGCAATGTTCAATTATGCTGTAAGAAAATGAGAACAATCAGTTCTGAAGTTAGGAATTAGCTTTCTATGAGTAATGATTGTGATTTTGAATACATATATACATGCACAGGTGACAACAAAATTCTATATCATGGAGCTGCAAAAGAAACGAGAGGAGAAGCTGCAAAAGGTAGGCACATAATAAGGAAGATGCATGATTCTATATATATATTTATGAGAATGAGAGTAACATTTGTGAAAACTTCATATATATGAAATTAATTGAGTTGATCGATCTGGAGCAGTTGATTGAAGAGGAAGAGGTTCGTATGCTAAGGAAGGAAATGGTTCCAAGAGCTCAATTGATGCCTTATTTTGACAAGCCATTCTTCCCACAAAGGTAAAGGACAAATTGAAATTGACTAGGATATTTTTATGTGGCATATGGCTAGAAATCAAAAATAAAATAAAAAGTAACTATATGTGGAAAGTGGGAAGGAAAAAGTTGCTATATAAAATTGGAACATAATTTAACTTTTCCAGTACTGTCAACCAATCAGAAATCATGATAGATGTAACTTTTAAACAGTTCAAGTATCCATGAACTAACTTTGTTAATGATTAAAGAATAATAATAATAATAATGGGAATTAATTTGAAGAAGTAGATATAAAATATGACATGCAGGTCGAGCAGTAGGGGTGTTCCAAGAGAATCATGCCTCCACATGATGAGCAGCAAGTGCTGGAGCTGCAGCGTTGGCAATGAAATCTACAACTTGCACCACTATGGTCATCAAGCTCTCAAGCCCATTAAGTAGAAAGCTTTGTGGGAATTGGAGCACGTAACTAAAATGTACACTATCCATGTATTGTATTCATTCATCCTTGTATTTCATGCATACTGTTGTACACTATCCATAGGGAAACTTAGAGTTTTGTACCATACCATGCGATGCGACAACCTAGTAGCTCCTTCATTAGTCGGTGGGGGGAGATGTTTTGATGATGATGTTTTCTTTGTCACAAATAAAGATCAACCATGTATTTTGATCTAGGGTACGTGTTTCCACACCAATGCCTTGTACCATTTTGAAATCAACAGAATAGAATTATCATTTTGCATGTGAAACACTCCTATGCATTGCCATTAATTAATCCTTTAGTATTTCTATTATTTTGGCACATTTGATTCTAGAATCAGGTTCTCTGTTTATAATTGAGATATAAATTTATATTTCGTTATCACAAACAATTTCTCTAGTAATTGTTTTTAACACAGTGCCATATTTTAAGGAATTAAATGATAATTAGTGAGTGTCAAGCAAACTGTCAACTTAGTAGCCTATAACTAAATGAATTATCCAATTATTTCTAACCGTACTTGTGCTTTGAAATCATACTATTCAGCTACTCAATGTCAATGGTATATGCATGTCAACTGTCAAGTGGCTAATTTGAAACTACAACAAACTCAGGTTTTGTAAAAGCCTAAACCTCTACGAATGCCTTTTTAATTACCTCCACAAAATTATTCTAAAAATCTATTTGCTGAAAAAACTTCTCTATTACATTATTTTGCTGAAAACGACTTCTTGATAGGACAATACATTATTATGACTTTGGGTTGGTGTGAACGGGTAACAAAATGTTGGCTTTAAATGATCACCTAAAGCTTAAGGGAAAAAACAACAATCATAATAGTAAATAGAAATAGTAATTAGAAGCAAGTTAACAAAAAGTATAAGCATGAAAACCTAAATCATACATGGTGAAATTCTAAATTATAAACTGTGAAACTCTATATCTTAAACCATAAGTCATGACATGAAATCTTAAATCTTAACTAGTGAAGCACTAACCATAAATCCTAACTCATAAATATAAATCATAAACCATGAAACCTTAAATCCTAATTAAATCATAAATCCTAAACCATTGAATGTAAACATAAATTCTAAGCCACAAAATCCTAAATCCTAAAATATAAAATCATAAACCATGCAATACAGAACTCAAAATCCTAAAACATTGAACCCTAAAATCCTAAACTTTAAATCATGAAACTCTAAATCCCAAACTCATAGATCATACACTCCTAAATCATAAACCCTAGATGACAACCATTAACCATGAAAAAAACTCTAAAACCTCAAAACAATAAACTTGAAACACTATATCATGAAACCAAACACACTGAAACTCGGATCCCCTAAAATCCTAAACCCTAAACCTTGAACCATAAAATCATGAATTCTAAACCTTAAAACTCTAAACCATGAATGATAAATATACCATGAACCTAAAATACTAAAATCATAACATATAAACCTTAAACCATAAAGGACAAAACCCTAAAATCATGAACCATACAAGAGCAATGTCTTCAATATATATATATATATATATATATATTAGGTGATGGTGGTCCTAACGGCGATGATTATGTTGGTGGCAGGGGTCATAGTAATGGGGCAATTCTTGATGATGGTGATGATAAGTCTTGAATATTTTAGGACGTGATAAAATAAATTTTTTGAATATTTGATAAATCTTTTTTTTTTTGGATGCACTAAAAAGTGGAAGCATAAAGATCAAATGAAGCAGAAGTAGATGTATGTTAATTTTTTAAACGACTGCGTTAATTCTTACCATCTAATTTAATCTAATAGATGATAATGTTTGTTTTTATTTTCACATAAAAACGTAGTTCTTATATGAGTCGCTTCATATATATTTTACAAATATGAAAAAATAACATTAATGTCTTGAAAATCTGAAAAAAAAATAAAATGTAAAAAATGATACATGTCTTGAAATTAAAAAAAAAAAGAAAGAATATTTCTAAAATATGAAAAAACAAGAGTAATGACTACAAAATTTGAAAAAAAGTAAATTTTAAAAAAAATATAAAAAAAAACAAGAGGAATGTCTTTAAAATTTTGCAAAAAATAAAATTTTAAAAATATTAAAATCAACATGAATGTATTGAAAATTAAAAAAAAAAAGGATTTTCAAAAATATGAAAAAAATAAGAGTAATTTCTTGAACATTTGAAAAAAAAAATTAATATTATAAAAATATGAAAAAAAAAGTCTTGAAAATTTTGATAAAAGGAATTTTTTTTAAAATACTAAAAAACAAGAGGAATGTATTGAATATATTTTTTTTAAAAAAAAACAAGAACATTGCCTTGGAAATTTGAAAAATAAATTAAAAAAACCGGTAATGTCTTGAAAATTTTGAAAAAAAAAAATAAAAATATGAAAAAACAAGAATAATGTCTTAAAAAAATTTAATAACATAAAATAAAATTTTGAAAAATGAATAGTGTGTGTAATTTTTTTAAATATAAAAAATAATAATAATGTCTTGAAATTTTTTTTAAAAAAATGAAAATTTTAAAATGTTAAAAAACACGACTGATATGTTAAAAAAAATTTAAAATATGAAAAACTAAAAATAATGTCTTGAAAATTTTTAAAATGTGAAAAAAAAAGAATAATGTCTTGAATTTGTTTTTTTTTAAATGTCAATTTTTAAAATATGAAAAAACCCTTTTAAAAACATAAAAAACGAGAAATGTTTTGATTTTATATTTTATTAAATTACTAAAGGACCATAAAATAGATTAGAAAAAAAAAATCATAGATGCAAAAATCACTAAAATTTTAAGGTTTTGTTCAAATTCTTAAAATTTAGTGTTCATGATTTAAGGTTTTATTCATGATTTATAGTTATGATTTAGGTTTCGGGGTCTAAGTTTGATGATTCAATGTTTAAAGTTTAGGTTTTCAATGTTTAATAATTAAGGTTGATGGTTAATTGTTTCAAAGTTATAGGGATTTAGTGTTCCAAGTTTAAAGTTCATTGTGTTTGGTTTATGGTTTATGGGTATATGGTTCAATGGTTGGGGTTTATGACTTGTGGTTTATGATTAGGATATATGATTTTTAAGGTTTATTAGGTTTGTGGTGCATGGTGCATGATTCATTGTTTAAGGTTTATGATTTAATATTTAAGGTTAAGATATTAGTGTAATAATGTTTATGATTTGGGGTTCAAGGTTTTAGAGTATATGCTTCATGGGTTTAGGGTTTATATTTTAAGGTTTTATCCTTTATAGTTTAGGGTTTATATGTTATTGGTTTAGGGTTTTAGATTTGTTAGAATATATATTATCTTTATATTATCTTGGTAGTTATTATCTTTATATTATCTTGTTAATTATTATTTATCTTTATCTTTATATGATGTAATCAATTATTGAGGATTTTCTCAATATAAATAGAGATGAGGTGTGGTTTTCTAAAATACATAATTCTAATATGGTATCAGAGTCAGGTTAAGGGAATAAGGGAATAAGGACAAATTGTCCCCGGTGGAAATCTCCGGTAGATTTTCTTTTGCTTCCTAACGATTCTCACTTCTTCCCATGACAACAATCCTCTCTTCCTCCCTAGGTTAAATTTTTTTTTTTCAAAGCGTCGTGAATATTGTGTGAACAGTATCGCACCTCTGCGAAGCTGCTGTTCACCATTGTCGACCAATCTTTTTCTTCAATTTTCTTTTTTTTTCAAAGCATCATAAATAGTGTGTGAACAGTACCACACCTATGCGAAGTTATTGTTCACCATTGCCGACCAATCTTTTTCTTCAATTTTTTTTTCTTTTCAAAGTATTGTGAATAATGCGTGAACAATACCACACCTCTGCAAAGCTGCTGTTCCCCATTGTCGACCAATCTTTTTCCCGACGCAATCACACTAAATCAAGTGTTAAAGCTAAATAGTACCACACCTCTGCGAAGTTGTTGTTCCCCATTGTCGACCAATCTTTTTCTCGACGCAATCACACTAGATCAAGTGCCAAAGCTGAACAGTACCACACCCCTGCGAAACTGTTGTTCACCACCGCCAATCAATCTTTTTTTCGGCGCAATCACACCAAATCAAGTATCGAATTTAAATATCTATTAATGCATGAATAGTACTCCATATGATATTTGTAATAAGTTTGACTCATATAACATATATGCTCTAGCTTGAGGGGGGTATTAGAATATAAATTATTTTTATATTATCTTATTAGTTATTATTTATCTATATTTTTATATGATGTAATCAATTACTGAGGGTTTCCTCAATATAAATAGAGATGAGATGTGGTTTTCTAAAATACATCATTCTAATAAGATTTATGATATATTTATTGTGCATGGTTTAGAATTTTAGGATTTAGGATTCAAGGTTTAGAATTTGGGGTTTTAGGGATACGAGTTTCAATGTTTATGGTGTTATGGTTTAGGGTTTCATGATTTAGGTTTTAAGGTTTTAATGTTTAGGGTTTAACATGGTTTAGTGTTTCTAGTTCATTATTTTAAGCTTTTAGGGTTTAAGGTTTATAGTTTTTTATGGTTAATGGTTGTGTTTAGGGTTTATGATTTAGGATTTTATGATTTATGATTTTAGGATTTAGGGTTTCATGATTTAAAGATTATGGTTTAAGGTTTCATAATCTAGGTTTTAAGGCTTCAATGTTTATAGTTTCATGTTTAATTTTTTTTTTTCATGGTTAAAGGTTGGTGTCTAGTGTTTATAATTTTAGGATTTATAGTTTCATGATTTAAATTTTAAAGTATATGGATTTAGAGTTTTTGTTATGGTTCCATGGTTTAAGGTTTCAATGTTTAGTGTTTTAGGTTCATTATATAAAGATTTTAGGATTTAAGGTTTAAGGTTTAAAGTTTTTTTATGGTTAAGGGTTGGAGTCTAAGGTTTATGATTTAGGATTTTATGGTTTATGATTTTAAGATTTGGGGTTTCATGATTTAAAGTTTAAGGTTTTAGGTTTTAGTGTTTTATGGTTCAATGTTTTAGGATTTTAGGGTTTCGTAGTGCATAGTTTAGGGTTTTATGGTTTAGGATTTAAGATTTCATGATTTATGATTTATGGTTTCATAGTTTAATATATAAGTTTTAGGGTTTCATGGTTTATGATTTATGGTTCCATTTCCATGGCTAGGATTTCATTATGATTTATGGTTTCATAGTTTAGGATTTGGTGTTTCATTTCACGGTTTAGGGTTTCATGGTTTCATGATTTATGATTTAGGGTTTTATTTTATGGTTTAGGTTTTAAGATTTCGTTATTTATTATGCAGGGTTTCATTTCATGGTTTGGGATTTAGGGTTTTATGCTTTAAAATTTAGGGTTTCATTTATGAAATAATAAATTAGGATTTAAGGCTTCATAATTCATTTATCAAACCCTAAGGTTTCAAGGTTTCATAAATAAAACATTAGGATTTCGGGTTTAGGGTTTCATTAATAAAATACTAAATCTTCAAGGTTTCATAAATAAAACCTTAAATTGCTATTTAGGGTGTCGTTAATCAAACCCTAAATAATTTAGGGTTTTATTAATGAAACCTTAAATACTTAGAGTTTTATTTATGAAACTCTAAGTCCTTAGGGTTTTGTAAATGAAATCCTAAATATTTTATGATTTTATCAATGAAACCTTAAATCATTAGAGTTTTATTTATAAAACCCTAAATCCTAATTTAATATTTCATAAACGAAACCTTACATTCTAAACCATGAACTAAAACCCTAAATCATGACACCCTAACAATAAATAAAGCCCTAAATTTTTTATGATTTGATAAATTAAATCCTAAATAATTATTTAAGGTTTCATTTATTAAATACTAAAATAGGATTTAGGATTTCATAATTCTTTTATGAAACCTTAATGATTTAGGATTTTGTAAATAAAATCCTAAATCATTTAAGGTTTCATAAATAAAACCTTAATTCATTTTTAGGGTTTCATAAATCAAACTTTATATACTTTAGGGTTTTATTAATGAAACCCTAAATCCTTAGAATTTAATATACAAAACTCTAAATCCTTAAGGTTTCATAAATTCAACCCTAAATCCTTATCGTTTTTTTAATGAAACCTTAAATTCTAATTTAGTATTTCATAAATAAAACCCTAAATTGTAAACCATAAAATGAAACTCTAAATCATGAAACCCTAATCATAAATAAAACCCAATATTAATTAGAAACTTTTTAAGGTTTCATTCATGAAAAACTAAATAAGGATTTAGAGTTTCATAATTCATTTATGAAACCTTAAGAATTTAGGGTTTTATCAATAAAATGTTCAAGATATAGGGTTTAATGAATAAAATATTATCATTTAGGATTTTGTAAATAAAACATTAAATCATTATTTAGGGTTTCATAAATCAAACCTTAAATCCTTAAGGTTTTATTTATAAAATCTTAAATTCTTATTTAGAGTTTCATAAATGAATTTTATGAAATCCTTAACAATTTATGACACCATAATACCTTTAGAGATTTATTTACAAAATCTCAAATCCTTAGGATTTCATAAAAGAGGCACTAAATCATTAATTAAGGTATCATAAATGAAACTCTAAGGGTTTCGTAAATGATACCCTAAATTATTTATGATTTTATTAATAAAACCCTAAATTCATAGAGTTTTATTTATGAAACAATAAATCCTAATTTAGTATTTCATCAATGAAACACTAAATTTTAAACCATGAAATAAAACCCTAACCATAAATAAACCCTAAATTAATTAAGGTTTCATACATGAAACCTTAAATTGTTTAGGGTTACATCAATCGAATCCTAAATAATTATGTAGGGTTTCATTTATTAAATTCTAGATTAGGATTTATGAGTTCATAAATAGAAATTTAAGGATTTAGGATTTCATTAATAGAATTTAAATAATTTACGATTTTGTACATAAAATCTTAATTTATTTTTAGGATTTCGTAAATAAAACCCTAAATATTTGAGGATTTTATTAATGAAAATCTAAATCTTTAGAATTTTATATAGGAAACCCTAAATACTTATTTAGGGTTTCATAACTAAAACCCTAAATCATGAATTAAGTATTCATAAATCAAGCTTTAAATCATTATTTAGGGTTTCATAAATTTTTTGTGGTTTAATTAATGAAACCCTAAATCCAAATTTAATATTTTACAAATGAAACCTTAAATTGTTTAGGTTTTCATAAATAAATCCTTAAATAATTATTTAGGGTTTCATTTATGAAATACTAAATTAGGATTTAGGATTTCATAATTCTTTTATGAAATCCTAAGGATTTAGGGTTTTAAAAGTAAACAAATTTAAAGATTTTGGGTTTCATTAGTAAAATCCTAAATCATTTAGGATTTTATTATTAAAACCCTAAATCCTTAGAATTTTATATACGAAGTCCTATATCCTTAAGGTTTCCTAAATGAAATCCTAATTCATTATTTAAGATTTCATCAATCAAACTCTAAATCATTATTTACGGTTTCGTAAATCAAATCCTAAATTGTTTATGGTTTCATTAATGAAACCCTAAGGATTTAGAGTTTTATTAATAAAATCATCAATCATTTAGGGTTTCGTAAATCAAACCCTAAATCATTATTTAAGGTTTTGTCAATCAAATCCTAAATTGTTTATGGTTTTATTAATGAAACCACAAATCCTTAAAGTTCTATTAATGAAACTTTAAATCTTAATTCAATATTTCATAAATGATTTGTAAACCATGAAGTCAAAATATAAATCATGAAATCCTAACCCTAAATTAATTAGGGTTTCATAAATGAAACCCTAAATTATTAATGATTTCAAAAATAAAACCTTAAATAATTATTTAGCATTTCATTTATGAAATACTAAATTAGGATTTAGGGTTTCATAATTCATTTATAAAGCCCTAAGGAATTAGGGTTTCAAAAATAAAACTTTAAAGATTTAGTGGTTCATTAATAAAACCTAAATTATTTAAGGTTTTACTAATAAAACATGAAATAATTATTTAGAGTTTCATTTATGAAATGCTAAATTAGGATTTAGGGTTTCATAAATAAAACCTTAAATCATTAATTAGGGTTTTCTAAATCAAACCATAAATAATTTAGGATTTTATTAATGAAACCTTAAATCCTTGGAATTCTATATACGAAACCCTAAATATTTAGGGTTTAGTAACTAAAACCCTAAATCATTATTTAAGTTTTTATAAATCAAACCCTAAATCATTATTTAGGGTTTCATAAATCAAATCCAAAATTGTAAATGGTTTTATTAATGAAATCCTAAATCTTTATGAAATCCTAAGTTTTGTAAATCAAACACTAAATTGTTTAAGGTTTTATTTATGAAATCCTAAATCTTTAGAATTTTATTAATGAAACCCTAAATCCTAATTTGGTATTTCATAAAGGAAACCCTAAATTGCAAATCATGAAATAAAATTATAAATCTTGAAACCTTAACCTTAAATAAAATCCTAAATTAATTAGGGTTTCATAAATAAAACTTTAAGGATTTATAGTTTCATTAATAAAACCTACATTATTTAGGATTTCACAAATAAAATCCCAAATAATTATTTTGGATTTCATGAAATACTAAATTAGGATTTAGGATTTTATAATACATTTATGAAAACCTAAAGATTTAAGGTTTCATAAATAAAACTTTAAGGATTTAGTGTTTCTTAATAAAATCCTAAATCATTTACTATTTTATAAATAAAACCTTAAATCATTAATTAGGGTTTTGCTAATAAAACCCTAAAGTATTTAGGATTTTAGTAATGAAACTTTAAATCCTTAGAGTTTTATATACGAAACCTTAAATCTTTAAGGTTTCATAACTTAAACCTTAAATCATTATTTAAGTTTTCATAAATCAAAAACCCTAAATTGTTAATTATTTTATTAATGAAACCCTAAATTTTTAGAATTTTCTTCATGAAAACCCTTAATCCTAATTTAGTATTTCATAAATGAAACCCTAAATTGTTTAGGGTTTCATTTATGAAATATTAAATTAAGATTTTTGTGAAATCCTAAGGATTTAGGGTTGCATAAATAAAAATTTAAGGATTTGAGGTTTCATTTATAAAACCTAAATCATTTAGGCTTTTACAAATAAAAACCTAAATAATTATTTTGGATTTTATTTATAAAATACTAAATTAGAAAATCCTACAAATTTAAGGTTTTATAAATAAAACTTTAAGGATTTAGTGTTTCTTAAATAAAACCCTGAATCATTTACTACTTCGTAAATGAAACCTTAAATCATCAATTAGGGTTTCATAAATAAAATTATAAATCTTAAACAATGCAATGAAATCCCGAATCATACATCATGAAACCCTAATCCATGAAATGAAATACTAAATCCTTAAAGTTTTATTTATGAAACCTTAAATCCTAATTTAGTATTTCATAAATGAATTTCTAAATCCTAAAGCATGGAATGAAACTCTACATCCTAAATCATGAAACCTTAAATCATGAAATGAAACATTAAATCCTAAACCATGAAACCGTAAATCATAATGAAACCCTAAATCATGAAATGAAAACCTTAAATCCTAAATCATACACCATGAAGTCATAAACATTAAATCATAAACCATGAAACCTTAAATCTTAAACTCCAAAACCATAAACCATAAATCATGCAACATAAGACCCTAAAATCTTAAAGCATAAACCCTAAAAACTAAATCTTAAAACAATGAAACATAAAGCCATAAATTATAAACCCTAAAATCATAAACCTTAAATCATGAAACCCTAAATCATAAACCTTAGACACCAACCATTAACCATGACAAAAGCATTAAAACTTGAACCCTAAAAACTTAAAACAATGAACGCAAAATAGCAAATCATAAAACCCTAAACATTAAAACTTAAATCATGAAACTTTGAACCATGAAATCCTAAACAATGATACTCAGATCCCTAGAACCTTAAACCTTGAACAATAAATCTTAAACCCTAAAACTTTAAATCACACATGATAAATATACCATAAACCTAAAACCCTAAAATCATAACCTATAAACCATGAATCATGGACCATCAAACCATAAATCCTAGATCACAAACCCTAAGTCTTAAATCATGAAACCCCAAATATTAAAACCTTAGACTATGTGACATATAACATAAACTTTAAACCCTGGGACATAAACCATAAATTATAAAACCTTTAACCTTAAATCCATAATCATACACTTTAAACCCTAACCCCTTAACCATAAACCAAAAACATTAAACCATAAATCATAAAACCTTAAAATAATGAACATGAAACCCTAAACTATAAAACCTTATACATTAAATCTTAAAACATGAACTTGAAGCTCTAAACCCTTAACCATGAACTAAAAACACTAAACATTAAAACAATGAAACTTGGACATTAAACCATGAAACCTTAAAACCTAATCCATAAAATCATAAACATTAAATCATGACATCATAAATATTAAAACTCAAAAACCCTCAAATCCTAAATCCAACACCTTGAATCACTAAACCTTAAGCAATGAACATTAAATCCTAAAATCATGAATCATAAACCATAAAACTTTAAACTATGCACAATAAACTCTTAACCCTAAATCATGTAAACATATAACCTAACATTAAACTGTCAACACTCAAACATGAAACCTACACCCTACACCCTAAACTCAAAACTTTATAACCATAACATTTAAACCCTAAACCTTAAACAATAAAATAAAATCATAAAAAAATCCTAAAACCATGAAATATTAAACCCTAAACACTTACATTTAACTTATTTGTAGGTGCAATCTATAATTTCTACATACTTATATTAAATTTAAAAATAAATGACAAATATATTAAAAAATATAATATAAAAAATTCTAGATTATAAACTTAATACCGTGCCAAGCCTAGGTTATTGTTCTAGTAGATAAATATAGCACGCCCCGGAAAGAATGTGATTATCCTCCCGGGGGGGGGGGGTCGACAATAACCTATTTGCTTTCGTATTTCTCAACTTTACATATGTTTGAACTTTCACCTACAATAGCCTACCAAACTTTAATGCTCTCTGATAGATGGCGCCGTTGAAACTGTATATAAAGTCGTTTTCAATAACAAGGTCAATCACATGGGTTTTGTCTCCCACATTTTCACCAGCTGCTCAACTGTTTCTGGATTTTAGAACTGTTAGATGACCTACCACCTTTGTCTTTGTAGGAATTTCTTGATGCAGCAGGCTTGCGGCCCTTATGAGCTGCCGCTATGGCACGTCGTCTTTGCTTACTCAAGCTCTTAACCAGTTCAGCTTCATTTTGCAATGCATCTTCATTGTTTTCCTCCTGTGAATCAAAATTACCACCATTGAGTTGAACCTTTCATGCAAAGGCCAAATAACAAGCTCTCAATAAATTAAAATAATATAAAGCTACTACGTTATGCCCTTTAGATTTTGACAAAAAATAGATCTGGACGAATAACTAAATCAAAATGATAATGGTCTACCACTACTCTTCTGTACTAAACCAAGGAACCATGGAAGGTGCCCTCCACATCACAGTTTTACCAATTTCTTATAAATAACTGTCTGTAACTCTTTTTAAAGAGGCAATACAAGGAAATAATGTTCTACACTAAGCAAAGTTACAGACATACACGCTAGTTCCCAAAAAATTCATTATGCATCTCAGCCTTTACGACAATAAATTCTTTGAGTTGAATATTATGCAGAGGGAAAAGGAAGCTGCACAAACATAACATTGAAAAACATTGCTTACATTGTCACTTGCATCTTCCTTTTCAGATCCACTGCTTTTACGTGCTTCACAACTATCCTCTTTCCCTTGACTTTCATATCCCTCATTCTGGTTAAAACATAATAACAATTCCTCAAATCAAGATTGCAGAAAACAGGATTCCACAACTAATCAAATAAGCTGACAAAATTATGGCAGAATATATTCTTGTTCCGTGCTGCAGTACACTGAAAACAAGCTAATAAAGACATTACCTGTTCCGACAAATGTGAAGAATCACCATCTACAGTGTCTGCTTCATTCAGATCTTCTACTAAATCAACACCTTCACTATCTGAATTTGTATCACTTTCTGCCCCACCTTCAATGAACTGCACATAGATTTGAAGACCTTTGAGACTGAACCAAATATAAGATGAGCTTGACAATCTATGCATTATAACTAAAAACAGAAATTCTAATCCCCATGTGTGGTAACAAATATTATGCTTTGCCAAATGGAAATTTCATGCTGGGTGTTGGCAGCTAAGCCAAAAGCGGTGGAAAATATAATAGCAAAGTTATGTTGCCTTTTGAAACAAACATTATCTCCATTTTTTATTCCCTTTCCCACATAGAACAAGAAAAACACTATACCCTCTGAATATATTCTTCATCCTTTCTAGTAAAGCCACTGGCAGCAAGTTCCCTATCTAGAAAATCAGCACTTCTTTCTATTGAGGAAAAACAGGGCTTTCCAGCTTCATCTCTCCCTTCATCAGAACCATCAATATCATCTATGCTTTCTTGAAAAGAAAGATTGAACCTGGAACAGAGAAGATGGAATAATATGAAGATAACTGATTTAGCAGCCACATACTAGATCCAAAATCATTCAACAAGATCAACAATCAAAGATATATCAACCATTCAAGTAAAACACAAACATGCATAAGAGTACTATCTATGTACAAAAAATACATTACAAAACTCTTTAGGTAAAGTAAAGGCATAAAAACATACAAGAGAAATACAAGGCAAAGATAAAGTAAAATATCAATAAAAAATTCAAACTTATTAGTATTACCACTAGAAATACCAAGACAAATGTATGATGTGATAGTAGCATGAAAAAGGCAAGGAAAGTCCATGTTCTAATGAACAAACTTCACTTTGTTTGAAAAACGAGCACTGCAAATATTTCTTCACCAAGGTGAGTTAAAATGTGCTTCCTTTTTATTCTTTGCAAACTTGGGAGAATGAGAAAATAGCATTAGCATGGCAGGGGGGATGATTGTACTAAATTCACTTTCTAACAAGTTATGCCAACTTGTGATAACTGACACACCTAGTTATTAAATTGTAGAAGTTAAACCCACAGCTTGGGCAACTGATGTGAGAATATCATTTTTTTTTTCTAACATCATTTTGAGTTACCAAGACAACAACAATATATTAAAAATGATATTCAAAAGCAACTCTAGAGTAGACAAATACACAATGCCAAAATAACAACCTACCTTTTCCTGAAAAACTTAAAGATGCATTCAACATCACGGTCAAAGTACCTGAAACAAGGATAAATAATATGCTGTTAAGCCAGAAATAAAATATATTTGGCTTTTCCATAAATATCTTACATTTAAGGCATACAACTTATGCATTTCTGTTACTATTTGTGAATTTTCACCATTATATTTTTACTATGAATATTGATTTTAAACATAAAAAGTATGAAACTTACATGCCCACATACTACTTTCAATTTGTAATAAACAAACTTATACATGTAAATTTAAGGTATTAATCCCCAAAAAATATATTTTTAAAAAAAAGTTCTATTAGCATATTCTAACTCATAATTGATGTGCCAAAATTAAATCATTACATAAAAAAATTAATTATAGAATGATTCTTTTTTGGAGAGAGGGGGGTTGAGGTATGGGAGAAAGATTCATCACATGTACACTATATATCAGCCTATTAAATTCTCAATGAAGTGTGATTAGAATGCAAATTTTCTAAACATCATTAGCAAATAACAAAACAAAACATAGCAAAGTGACAGACTTGGGTAGGAATTGTGATAACAAGTCAAAAGAAAATTATGAGAAAGACTAGCATACAAGGAGGAGACTCTTACATCTGCGCATTACGGTGTGACACAGATACCATTTGTGGAAAATCAATCATGGTAATTTTTTCATCATCACCAATCTACGATGAATGGAATTCAGAGTGTAAACTAGATGTGAAAGCCAGCAGAATTAACAGATTTCATGAAATAAAGAGAATTATTATGCTGACAAGTCAAAGCATACCATGATGTTGAACTCATTGAAATCACAATGAATGAGACCATGCTCTGCCAACCGAACAACTAGACCAAGAATTGTCTCAAAAACTGTCTCTGGATTTGGTAACTGCTTAACCTGAACACTGCATTTGAAAAACCAAACAGACAAATCAATCAATGGTTTAGCAAAAAAAGGTAAAAGAAAGACTAGAAACAAGAAAGCCAGAGGGTAACCTACAGAACACCAAACACAAGGAAAAAACTTTAAAAGTTGGCACAGTAAATGAAGGACACTTACAGAGGGTAACCTTGGACGAGTGACATGACTACACAATGCCTATTGTGTTCTATTGCATTTGGAACAGGAAAGTCATGAGTTTCCAAAGCCTGCTCAAGCAAAGCATGCGTTACTAGCAAATCATACCAAAAACATAATAATTCAAATGTACATACTAGATAGAACAAAAAGGGAAGAAGGGAAAAACCTTCATGAAAGCAAATTCTTTTAGTGCGGCAAGGCGAGACAAATAGAGCCAATTATAACTACTGCGATGTCTCAAGTAGTCACGCTTAGATTTGACAGCTCTAAAAGAGACTCTACCAAGCCTATGCAACTTCATAGCTAGAACTGTTCCATCTTCACGGGCAACCTCGAATATATCTAGCAGAGCATAAACACCACCATAATTAGCAGAAAACGTGATTGAACAAAGGGCACCACATCAGAAGAACATTAACAAACTAAAATACCAGATTCCTTTCCAACACCAATCTGGCGACCAACAGCCACAAACACTCCTTTGTTCACCATAGTCTTAATGGCAAGAAAATCATACCCAAGGTAGGTAAGGCGGAATCCGTCATCTAAAACCAAATTAAGCTCTCACATATTAGAGGATCATTCAAATAAACAACTTCAATATATTTATATCATTATGATCACAATTACTTTTTTTACTACGAATAATAATTAACAGATTGGAAGGTACTAACATTTAGAAGAGTCGTGATGCAACAACTTGTGCTTGAGCAAGTTTTTCATAACCTTGTAGGTGCCTCCATGCCTACAAACATTAACAAGAAAAATTAATTAATAATAAAAATAAAAACAAAAGTAAAGAGAGTGAAAGCCGACGTGTATTGAGAGCTACTTGAGGCGCGCAATTCGGTCGATGAGTTCGGTGGGAACGATTTCATGCTGCAACAGAGGGAGGGAGAATTTCATCAATTTCAGCTCAAAAAACAATAATGAAATTGAAATTTAAAAAGAACGAGAGAGAGAGAGACGCACATTCCGCATGCCCAATTCAACGGCAGTGAGAACCCTAAAATCATCTTTGGAGAGATATCTCAAGACATCTACGTCAAGCTTCATCCTGTACTGTGTTATTTCGTGAACAACCGCTTATTGTGTAAAGCTAGTTCTTGGGGGATGCCATGTCTAGGGCACATAAATTCTTTGATTTGGGCTAGGCCTGAAAATTGTTAACCCGGCCCGGTTTGAGTTCCAAATTTTATTTTTTTTTAAATATCAAAAATTAAAAATTATATTAATTTTTTAGGTTTAATGAGACTTTTACCTCCAATTTTTTAAATTTTTAAGGAATTTTATTCTAATTAATTAATTTTGTACATTTTATCTCATATTTTTAAAATTTGATAAATTTTATCCCTTTTGGCCATTAATACACATAAAAATTATAGATATAATTTATCAAATTTGAAGTAAAATTTGTAAAAAAAATATATAAGTTGGGGGTAAAATTTATAAAAAAAAATATAAAGTTAAAGATAAAACATGCTATCATAAGTAAAGTTATAAACAGTAAAATTTATTATGTTTTAAAAAATTAAGGATAAAATAAGTAAAATTAATTTATTGGGTAAAAAGTACAGGGTATGTGTATGCTTCATCTTTTCTTCCCTTTGTATACCAGTTTACTTGGTATTGTAGAAAGAAAGAGCTTTCTGCTGTTAAACCATGAATGCTTTGATATTTCAGCCCAATACAGCATCTTATTATCCACGTTTGGATGTACCACAAATCAGGACATGCAAAAGCATGCGAGAATTGAAGCAGGTGCATGCGTTTTTTGTCAAAACAGGACAAACCCATGACACTGCAATAGCAACAGAGATTCTCAAGCTCAGTGCCACCTCTGATTTTCGTGATATTGGATATGCCCTCTCGGTGTTCGACCAATTGCCTGAACGAAATTGCTTTGCTTGGAACACTGTCATAAGGGCACTTGCTGAAACCCAAGACAAGCACTTGGATGCCTTGTTGGTTTTCTGTCAAATGCTGTCTGAGGCAACGGTGGACCCTAACCAGTTCACTTTCCCGTCAGTGTTGAAGGCCTGCGCGGTCATGGCCAGGTTGGAAGAAGGGAAGCAGGTTCATGGGTTGCTTCTTAAATTTGGATTTGTGGATGATGAGTTTGTTGTCACTAATTTGTTAAGGATGTATGTGATGTGTGGGAATATGGAGGATGCTCATGGTTTGTTTCATAGGAATGTTGATGATGTAAGGAGGTTGGTGAGAGATGAGAGGAGGAGAGAGTTTAATGTGGTTCTATGCAATGTGATGGTTGATGGGTATGTAAGAGTTGGGAACCTTAAGGCTGCTAGGGAGTTATTTGACAGGATGGCTCAAAGGAGTGTGGTTTCTTGGAATGTGATGATTTCTGGGTATTCTCAAAATGGGTTATATAAGGAGGCCAAAGAGATGTTTCATACGATGATGCAAATGGGAGACGTGCTTCCAAACCGGGTGACTTTTGTCAGTGTGTTGCCTGCAATTTCACGTCTTGGAGCGCTTGAGTTGGGGAAATGGGTGCATTTGTACACACAGAAGAATAAGATTCAGATTGATGATGTGCTCGGCTCGGCTCTGGTTGACATGTATGCCAAGTGTGGGAGCATTGAGAAGGCAATTCAGGTCTTTGAGAGGCTGCCACAAAATAATGTTATAACATGGAATGCTGTTATTGGTGGTCTTGCCATGCATGGTAAAGCTAATGATATGTTTGATTATTTGTGGAGGATGAAAAAATGTGGAATATTCCCTAGTGATGTTACGTACATAGCCATCTTGAGTGCTTGTAGCCATGCAGGTTTAGTGGACGAGGGAAGATCATTTTTTAATGACATGGTTAATAGGGTTGGATTAGAGCCTAAAATAGAACACTATGGATGCATGGTTGACCTCCTGGGTCGTGCTGGTTATCTTGAAGAAGCAGAACAGCTTATATTGAACATGCCAATGAAACCAGATGATGTAATATGGAAGGCCCTGCTTGGTGCTTGTAAGGTGCATAAAAATATCGAAATTGGTAAGCGTGCTGCAGAGGTTTTAATGCAGTTGGCTCCCCATGATAGTGGGGCTTATGTGGCTCTCTCCAACATGTATGCCTCATCAGGGGATTGGGATGGAGTTGCAGAGGTGAGGCTAATGATGAAAGATATGGACATAAGGAAAGACCCTGGATGTAGTTGGATTGAAATTGAAGGTGTTATTCATGAGTTCCTTGTCGAAGATGATTCCCATCCTAGAGCCAAAGACATACACTCAATGTTGAGGGAAATTTCAAACAAGTTGAGCTTGGAAGGTCATATGCCAGACACCACACAAGTGTTGCTCAAGATGGATGAGAAACATAAAGAAAGTGTGCTGCACTACCACAGTGAGAAGATTGCTGTTGCTTTTGGCTTAATTAGTACACCCCCAAAGACACCACTCTGCATTGTCAAAAATTTGCGAATTTGTGAAGATTGTCATTCCTCAATGAAATTAATCTCAAAACTTTATGAGCGCAAGATAGTAATTCGAGATAGAAAGCGCTTTCACCATTTTGAAAATGGTTCATGTTCTTGTATGGACTACTGGTAGTTTGTCAGTCCTTGGCAACAGAGTTACCCAACTACAAATGTCTATTGTCCTAACATAAACTAACTTCCCTTACATTTACATCTTTGTAAATAGAGCTTTGTATTAATGAATGTACATCAAAGGGCATTTTTCAATGGTTCAGAACTAAAAGTGTCTTCTTTCTTTTAGTCCTAATTACATTATATAAAATACAGTTTTCTGATTATTGTTTTATTTCTTGGTTATGTCCTTCCTTGAACATCCATTTCTACACATAACAACATTTGCGAAGCATTGTTTGTGATGATGGTGTTTTGCTCTGATCCAAGGAAGGCACTCAGGCAGGTTTTTCATTGAATTGTTTTTGTTGTTCATCTATTAACCCAACCTTCTTTACTTATTAACATGTTCCTTATCTAACCAGAAAAACATTGTTAGTTTATGGCTTCATGAAACATTCATCGTTTTGATTGTCCAAGGTTTGCTTTCCGTATACTGGTATTTTTGTTTGATGATGTTTTCTGCTTCAACAGGAAACAGTTATGATTTGTTATCAATTTGATTTGTAAATTTAGCAGGTTTATGACGTAAGGATGGTAAATTACAACAAAAGACTATAGACTATATAGTCCTCGACATTTACTGAACAACTCTGCAATCCAACACCTTTAGGCTTTAGTGCTTTGCTTTTTTTTTTTTTTTTCTTGAATAGATACAATACAAGAACATAAATGGGAATCTTTAATAGTGGGTATTCATATGTCTACACTAGACGAGAAGGTTAACATAAATAATTTTCAGCATGCTTATCGTTCGTAATCCAGACATGCATATCGGTTGGTCAATATAAAATATTTCTAAAAATGGTATTTTGAAATTTTCATAATTAAATTAATAAATTATTGAAACCATGTCAAACCGGTATGTCCAACTGGTTAGTCAATTATTTTATGGATAATTCAAATTTGGCCTATTATTTTGTAATATTTATAATTGATGATTAGTCATAGCATATGCGCGATTAGACTAATGACCTACTAATCCGTCACCAAGTCCCTTGGCTGGTTGATACTTCAATTAAGTTTAGAAATCTAAATATGTAGCCAATGATATAATTAAAATGCCCTATTTCTATCTTATTACAAAAACCTAAAATCCCCTACCGTTCTATCATCTATACTATAAGCCACCCTTCAAAATTTCAAATTAACATCATGCCTAGGTAAACACCTACTTTTATGTTTTTGAGTACATTTTTTGCATACTATGGTATAAACTATATCAAACCATCACTAGGTCTAGGAGGAGTATAACACAGAAACCAAATTAAAGAGAAAGATATTGTACAATGGTGAGCTTTCACTTCACTCTCAGTTCAGTTCAACCCTTGGTTCTGATAATGGTAATGGAGCCTCTACCCTGGGTGTGAATCCTAGTAAGGGCTGCCACTGCTTTACCCGAAATTCCAAAAGCACGAGTTGAAATGCATGAATGAGTGAGAGAATCTCCCACAGGGACAGGGTGTGGAATTGGCTTTGATGGGTTCATCAGCATCTGGTGATTTATATCTTTGAGGGTTGTTTCCCCTTCAACTCCTCCAGGCTTCACCAACTCAAATGGATAAGCTATTCTCTTCCAATGACCCCCTGTATAAGAAAACAGGGATAAAAGGGCACTTGAGTTAGTGTGCCATTACTTTGCATACAAAAGAAAGAAACTGAAGTTGTGGATTACTAGAATAAAAAAGTTTTATCCTGTCATCCAATTACAAATTATGTATGATAAGTTTATTAACTTTTACATTAACCATCCTAACAGTTATACTTATCATGATTTATGATTGGTTGGCATTTTGAAATCTTTTACAGTGAGTGCACAGAAATTAAAACTCAAAAGATATGGTACTTAAAACTGAAGCATCACTCCTCTGAGCAGAGTCGTGCTTGATTGCAGCTGCATGTGTATCATTTTGTGATGATGATAGATTCCTAGTGGCAGTGCTGAAGTTTTTATGGTCTGTAAAGAAATAATTTGCAGTGTCAGTGGTGGTGGGTATATTTCAATGACTACCACTGCTACCAAAACTATAGTATAGACCAAAAAATTGATATGTTAGGCTGGTCATTTATTGCAAATTCTAAACTTTTATGGACATGGAATCTCTAGCCAAACGGTGTAGTATTGTGAAAAAAGCAAAGTAGAGAAGATAAACTGAACTTAAATAATAACCATATGGAGTAATTTACCAAATCAAGCAAGATTGAAAATGAAACCAGGGCATACCATGAAGGATATGGGAAGCTGATGAAGAGAAAGTTGGAAACAAGTCGTCCTGATCATCAACCAAATATTGGCTTTTCTGTAATTAATTGGATATCTTATCATGTTTCATAATATTTTAACAATATTGAGCAAAAGTAGAGAGCATGAAACCATATACATACATAGTTAACCTTTTGATCTTGAGAGTAAGATGGTAAGTTGTGTTGCTTGCACCAAATACCCCAACCTGCAATAGCATCTTCAAGGTACCCAGTAGATGTGTCAGATGCAAACCAAGACTCTGCTGCAGCAACAACAACATAGTTAGTGCCACCTAATAATAGTATTGTTTGGAAACAAGGGAAGCCCTTAAAAGGAAACTGAAAAAAAAAAATGATAGCATATGCATATATAGTATATACCAAGAGTCAGATCTGAGTGAGTGACTCCAATGTCCAATTCCATGGAGCTGGCAAGGCAATGAGAATTGAGAACACAAACTATTGAGGGTGGTATATAGTACTCACTCAGCTGTGACTTGTGAGGCCCTCTTGTATAGAGAACATTCATATAAGTGAACAAAAGGACTACTGTGTTTTCACTTAAATTATTGTCATGGGGCCCTTGGAAACTCTGAAAATACCCACCTACCTAACCATACATTAGTCAATACAAATGAAAAAATAATAATAAATGGGCCACATTAATTAGAGTGTTGATTATGCAGTGTGCACTACAAGTTGATCAAAAATTTTGGTCTGATTCTATTGAGGAAGGTCTTTAATCACTAAGCATAAAATATCAAAACAAGCTTTTTGGTCACCTCCAAATATTAATGAAATTATGCACCTTTTTCTATGGCGGTTGCTAGGGCAAGAGCTGCAATGTGACATCATATATCATATATAAGATTAAAAGGCAATGCATCTAGAAAAAAGATTAAAAGGTGACTTGATCTCAAGGCTTCTTTGAGATCATGTTTCTTTAATTCTTTGTCCACGTCTGAATCTTGACTGCACAAAGGTTGGAGAAGCCTAAAGATCAGATAGTGAGACATGTGGGTTATTTTTTTATTTTAACTTTATGAAAATGTTTTTTTTCTTAAAATATTTAGGAATTAGAGATATTATTTTACAACAGGAAACAAGTTAAAATGAAAAAAAGAAGCCACACAGAATTAAAATTGATTAGACTATGGTTGTACAAAGTTGAATTAACCATTGTACCAATAAAAATAGTTGAACTGAGTTAGAAAATGCAAACAAAGTGTGAACAATAGTAGGCTATTCCCAATGGGGGGATTCAAAGCATCACTATCAGCTTTTCCAATTCGCTATATATCTTTTTCTTTGGAATAGTTTTTCAAAGCACGCATGACAATCTTCTTTTCGGATCCTTAGTCGTTTACTTACTTCTTTTTCTTTTAGTGTAGCTAGTTTTCTTTTTATCCCTGTTCTCTGTTAGACAAATTGAAGCCACGCCGAATACTTTGGCTTTTCAAGCTTCTCGTAACTCAGCCCCTTATATTTTTTTTTTTTCTCTTTTACTTTTATTCATCCCTTTATTTTCTTAAATAATTTAAGTTGGTAAGGTAGGTGGTTATATTACTTACTACTGCAAGAGTAGAAAGAGTGGTTGATTTGCAGTAATTTTCATGTGAATGCGAGGGAGGGAAAGAAAGATCAGTAGATAAGGAAATAAATATCAATTTGAGACTTTGACTTGGCAGGCACTGCATAGTGCATACAGGAGAAAATAGTCATCCATTTATTATTTTCTTATCCCGAAATGTCGTGTGGAAATGATCAATGTTATTTATATATAGAGATCATTTCTTTGTAAAACTATACACAAGTTAAGGAGATAAAAAAAAAAAAATTATGATAAAATAGGCGATAAGTTGGAGACGGATAAAAAAATATGTGTAATAATACATTGTATATTTTAATGGATAACATTATTTTTTGAAAATGAGTTCAGAAATCATATGGTACGGTGTAACCTAATGTTAGAAGTGCAATACAAGCAAATTTATAATTATTGTTGTCGTGTGTGGATAGTGAATACTAAAATGGTGTTTTGTGTGTGTATGTTTCGTCTCCATTTAATTTATTTAAAATTTTAATTAATAGGGAATTATGACCTAGTCATTACTTTTATTTCAAGTTTCAACTGTTCCTCATTAAATGATAAATTCTTAATAGTCAATTTGTACTGAAAATGTGGAAAAAAAAGTCAAACCCTTTTTCTATACAACACTTTAATTTATTAATCTCCGTTCACAAAAAGTGAAGGAAAATAATTTTGGGATAAGTTTTACGTGGAAAAAAAAACTATATAAAAAATCTACTCATAAAATTTTCAACTTCTATTTGAAAGGAATAGCAAAATGGGGCAACTCTTTGTAAAACACTATATGATAGACATTTGAGTTATTATTTAACATGTAGAAAGTTAATAAAAGTGTTCCTATCTTTATTCACGTGTCAATTTGTGATGAACACATACATTTTTAGCAATTTGGACTTTGGAGGTGCAAGAAGCAACGATCTCTCGGAAATTTCGTGCATGTTTATCAGCTTCATGGGCCCTATATAAGTTATGGCCACTCACATTAATATTGTCCAAGCCCACTTCTAAAGCTGCTTGTAAAACAATGAGTATAAAATTATGATAACTTTTTACTCATGTTTTTTCAACGAGCGAGACATAGGATTACAGATTGGATTAGATTGATTTTTTTTTAAAATTATTTAATTACTGATTTTCTTAGTTCTTCATCCAATTGGTTTGATATAAAATTTCATTCTATTTCATTTTTATGGGTATAAACGATTTTTTTTTTCATCCCATTTGGTGGTTCAGAATTTTGGTGGTTTGCGTTTGAGCATGCGCTGAAGCATGGAACAGAAAATTCTTTTTGTTGTCACAGTGGGTTAATTGGTTTGTGGATTTTTTTTTCCACTGAGGATTGTTTTGTGGATAGTGTCAGGAAAAATGGGAATTGAGGTTCAACTGTTTTCAAAAGAATCCTTTACATGCTGTTGTTTTTTTAGCTTTCTTGGTGATTATGATTCATCATTCATGCTATAGAGTCACACTATACGTATACAGAACCTGATATAACTTTCATAATATTTTGAATCTTTTCAGATCATGTTTAGTGTGAAAAATAATATCGAGCAGACGAGACCATGAAAAATAATAATATTTTATTTATTTTTTTATCTAAAGAAATCAAATATAATACACGGGATTTATAATATTTACTACACTTTATTCGATTAAAAATAGTAGATTATTTCAACCATTAATCATATGTATAGTTAAATATTTATAATTAATCAGTTGCAATTTACTAAAGTGACAATATATATTAAATATTTACCTGCAGTGGTGTGCCTTATTATGTGGTAAATTCATTTACCTGATACTGGAGTGTGAAAAATGAAGCATTAGTAGAATATTGCATCTCATGATGGATAAAGCAAATTAATTAAAGATGTCATGTAGGACTGAATTAATTAGAGTCCTTTATGTTTTCTTTTTAGTTGGCATGGATATTTTAAGATTGTTTTGAGTAAGAGAACGGTAAAGTATGCGAGTTAAAGCCACAACTCCAAAAATTCAGCCCCACCAGTGCAAAACTTTTTAGGCAGTTATGGTGATGCATGAGAAATATAATAATGTCCAACATTGAAAAATAGTGTCCTGTGTTGTGAAAAAAAAAGAAAATAGTGTCTTTGACTTTTTCTAATAAGATTATTACAACCGGATTATTTGTCTCATTACTATTAATTAATTATTATATTGTTTGAAAAAGAAGTATCTTGTACATTAATTCTCAACGCAGTATTCATTCATTTTTTTTCCATTTTCAAACCATCTCATTCAAAGCAACGTCTCTCTATCTTTGAGCAACTGATTGTGTTTTGGGCACTAAACTGCATGTTTCAATTGTCAATGTATATATAATGTTGAAGCTTTCCTCTGACAGACTAGTTCCCGTTAACTATTAGTTAAATTAATGTAAAAGAAATGTATTTGTAAAAAAAGTAACGGGAAAAAGCAACAACAACAACACAAATAAAAAACCATTTTCATGAATGCATATCAATATACCATGGTGGTTCTAAACTCAAAACAGTAATGGTTCTTGTTACTGGATTCTTCCTTCCATTATTCAAGAATATGCAGGAATACTCAATTGACTTTATGATCGTTGTACAACTGTTTCGCAATGTGTTCCTGCAGCAAACAAAGAAATAAAAGTTAGGCAATCTTAAACTTTTTTTTTTTTTTGAAAGGTTAACTTTTGTTAATGATATATAAAACACAAAATATATTGATTAATATTTAAATTATATTATTATCCTTAACTGTATCAGTATTATATTCAGAGTGGACAGTACGTAATAATTAGCAAATTGTATTCTTACGAAAAAAAAAAAAGCATTCAGAAATAATAATAATAATAATAATAATAATAATAATAATAATAATAATAATAATAATAATAATAATAATAATAATCAAGGTCACAATGAATTATTAGCAAATTGTGGTTCACTGATCAATCTATAGTCATATTCTTGCAAAAGATAACTAACAACTAAAAAATAATAAGAAAATGCATTGAAGTGAGTGTAAATGCTAGAGACTAATCAATGTGAGTGTAAATGCATTAAAATTAAAAGAATCTATAAATAAATATACATACGGTGTAAATTTAGAACCGCGAGAAGGAACTTTCGAAAAAATGAAAATGAGCAAGTGGTCCGAAGAAATAGATTAGGACAGTTTCATCGTTTAATTGAGAAACGATTCTCTCCCTTCGTTTTTCATCCAATAATCCTTAGACAAGATCCAATTCTAACACGAGATCCACGTTCACTTTGAATGATGAAACATGTGATTTAATTTTAATTAAACCTTTTCCTTCCTCTTTTATTCCAACTTTCAATCTCTATTTCTATTAAAACAAAAAACAATAAAATTGTGTTTATTTATAGCTAGGAATACATTTGTCTGTGTCACTGTCGTTTATTCATAGGCGGTCACTGTGTAATATTTGCTACACATACATAGTTGTTTAACTTTAAGATCGATGCATGGTTTAACAAATTTCATGGTTAGAGCAAATGAATTGGCATTCCTTATACGTAAGCATCAATCTAACAATAAATTTAAGGCTCGCAATCAAATCATTTATAGGTTCACAATACAACTTAGACTTGGAAACAAAAGAATCAAAATCACACAAAGGCAAACACATTGATTTACATTGTAGAAGATATCGAGTCACACCATCAAACTTGATCTACATTAGAGAGACTCAAGTGTGGATGTTTGAACTAGATTTGGAATGGAGATTGTGACGATAGAAAGAACTGGTCGATAGAGAAATCATGTATCGCAAGTGTAATGACTTTGTCATTTTAAAGAATATTTGTCAATCTTGTCATCATAAATATTTGTTATTGAATAATTTATAATGGTTCTCGTTAGAATTTGTTTTTCTTAAAAAAATAAATTGTATTGAATTTATTTATTTTTAATAAAAAAATAATTTGTAGTTTATTTTATTTTATTTTAGATAGTAGACTTATCCAAACTAATTTTAACCTATTAACTCGTGATAGGTCGATCTAAATTAATTTTAAGTCTTATTAAAAGGTGAATTGACTTGAACTAATCATTAATAAGATGTGTCAAGATGAATTAAATTCAATAGATTAGACTATTTTCACTTGTATATATATGATTTATATTATATTTTGAAATTCAAATAAACAAAAATTTCACTTTTACCGTAACACTTCAAGATTTTGTTTTCTCTACAGGTTTGATGAACAGCTCTGGCTCCGGCAACGAACCACCAGATGGCGACGACGGTCATCCATTTTCTACTCTACCTCCACAACCATCCTTCCATGATATGTTCATGGGAGATAGACTCATTCCGACATCCAAGCCTAGAGTGGACCTAATCCAACAACAATTGGCAAGAATTGAATATGAAGACGGTAATCCTCTCAAACCAATGGTTCATATCTTTGACAAGGTGTTCGATGGATTATGTGCTCCTTGGCAAGATGCATTAGTGGTGAAGCTTTTGGGCAAAAGTATAGGCTACTCTTTGATGCAGGATAAGCTACATAGACTATGGAAGCTAGTTGCGAGCTTTGAAATTATGGACATTGACAATGGTTATTTCATGGTGAAGTTTGACAACGCAAGTGATCGCCAAAAGGTTATGGATGAAGAGTCCTGGATGTTATTTGATCATTACCTTACAATGCAACGTTGGTCTCCTGAGTTTATCTCTCCATCTGCGAAGATTGAAAAAACGCTGGTATGGATTCGCTTTCTGGGTCTCAACCTTATTTACTATGATGAAAACATTTTGCTTACACTAGCAGCGGCCATTGGGAAACCAGTTAAGGTGGACTCCAATACCAAAGACATTAGGCGAGGCAGGTTTGCACGAGTTTGCATTGAAATCGATCTTACTAAACCAGTTGTTGGGAAGGTCTGGTTGAAAGGTTTTTGGTACCGAGTGGAGTATGAAGGTTTCCATCGTATATGCTCCACATGTGGTTGTTACGGCCATGTTACAAGGGAGTGCACTAAGAAGCAACTAGAATCTCCGTTGGAAACCCCACTATCAACCTCGTAAGGAATGGTGCCGCCAATTGCTCCGGCAACCACCGCAACAACAGTAGATACGTCTCCAATTATTGAAATTAATGTCCCCATTAATTCAGGAGAGCAAGTGGAAACCGCAACAAAAATAACAGATGTCAATCATAATCCTGTTCATGGTGATTGGCTTGTTGTGCAACGAAGGAAGAAACAAAACAACAATAATTCAAATTCAAAAAAGAAAGAGAATATGATGGCTCGGGATTTTATTTTAAAAAGGATAAGAATAAATTCTCTCTCCCACAACAGAATCCCAATATTCGTGGTAAGAAAAAGAAAGTGGGAAATTTAAAAAGCAATCATGCAAATCAATCTAGCCACGTGGCCCGACCTGCTCATAAAAGATCACGTTCAGATTTTTCTACCTCTATTGCACAATTAATTCAAAATGCTGCAAAGATCAACATGAATTCACGTGAGACAAATAAAAAGGTACTACCTCCAGCTCATACTACTCCACCGGACCTCACATCAACGCCATCATCGTCCATGTTCAATATTCATGCGAATAATCATGTAAATCAAAATGGGGTTAACACCACAGTACCTGGTATGCATGTTGATGCTATTGCATCGAACCTTAATATTGATGTGGTTATGGTTGAAGATTCTCAAGGTAAGAAGGTGGTCAATGTGGCTCAAGAGTTAGTCCCTGTAAGCTAAGCCATGCCAATGTAAGGCCATGGCTCAAGTTCCCCTCCTCTTTTCATTATGTTGTCATGAATTGCTTACAAGATATATCAATCATATCATGGAACATGAGAGGAGCGGTTGGCCGTTGTACAAAACGGCACGTCAAACATATAATTAAAACCCATAAACCTTCCCTTTTCTTCATCTACGAAACTCATGTTCAATTCCATAGGGTTGAAAATTTTTGGAAGTCATTGGGGTATGAGAAGGTATTTATTCAGGAGGCTAGAGGACATACAAGAGGTATTTAGGTCTTGTTAGAAAGGTTGGATGTCAACTTTACTTTTCTACACTTCACGAATCAATGTATTACTTTCAGGCTAGAGAAGGCGAATAGTAGGTGGAACTGCTCTGTGCTGTATGCCTCCCTTATTCCTACGGTGAGGGTTGTTCTTTGGGACCACTTGATCGAGATTGACAATAACATAGAAGGACCGTGGCTAGTCATTGGCGATTGGAATGAGATTACTCAACCATCGGAGGTCGCAGGAGGAGACTTCCACCAAGTTAGGGCCAATGCTCTTTACGGCGTTCTCACCCAGTGTGGCCTTATTGATATGGAAACCATATGGAGCTTCTTCACGTGGCGCAGGAATATTCAAGCAAGGGGGTTCATACAAAAAAAACTCGATAGGTGCGTGGCTAACGCTGACTGATGTCTTGCCTATCCTAATGCGTTGTTGGAAACTCTTCTCCCCCACAACTCGGACCACAATCCTCTCCTTCTTTCTTGTCAAAAAGTTGACTCTCGCATAAACCCTTCCTTTCATTTTCAAGCAGCTTGGCTTTTCCACCCGGAGTATGCAAATATTGTGACACAAGCATGGGGTCAAACTACTGGAGACACTTTCCATAAGCTTAATAAGGTTCGTGACAGCTCTATCACCTTTAACAAAGAGTTCTTTGGGAATATTTTTTAGGACAAAAAGAAGTTGGAAGCTCGTATCAAAGGAGTCCATCGAGAACTAGAGACTCAGGCTACTTCCAACTTGATTCAGTTCGAGAAAGCCTTGCAGGACCAATACAACCAGATCCTTTTTCGCAAAGAAATGTTATGGTTCCAGAAGTCTTATGAGAATTGGGTAAGATTTGGCAACAAGAATACCAAATTCTTTTATACTCAAACGGTTATCAGAAGACGCAAGAATAACATTTCTGGCCTGTTTATCGATAATATTTGGTGCACTGATGCATCCCTTATTCAAAAGGAAGCTCAATCGTTCTACCAAGGTCTCTGTCAATCTACTGTTAGATGTCTTCCCAATTGCTTACAGCTAGTGCATGTTCCTCGATCAGAGGATCATGTCTCCCTCGGCCTAGCCGCTACTGTCACGTTGCGTGAAGTGAAGGATGCCCTCTTTAGCATGAACCCTTACAAAGCCCATGGGCCAGACGGATTTCAACCTATATTTTTCAGAACCTTCTAGCCACATATCAAGGATGATATTATGCGCATGGTAACTGAGATTTTTGCCACAATTGTTGTCCCATCCCAAATGACTAAAACTTTGATAGTTCCCATTCCTAAGTCTGAGAATCCCACATCCATCAGAGACTTCAGACCGATCAATGTTTGTAATGTTTTATTCAAATTGGTCTCCAAGGTCCTAGTGAATTGCCTTTGGCCACACCTAAATTCTATCATTGGTCCCCTTCAAAGTAACTTCATCCCCAAGAGGGGAACTTGTGATAATGTCATCATCACCCAAGAGATTGTTCATAGTATGCATAAGAAGACTGGAAAGACTGGATATGTTATGTTCAAGATCGATTTTGAAAAAGCCTATGATAGGGTTGATTGGAGCTTCTTGAGATTGACTCTGAAGGAATTTGGGTTTCCCGGACCGCACAATAGACTTGGTTATGAACTGCACTACTACTACGTCCTTGTCCTTAAAATGGAACAATAAGAGATTGCCCTCTTTCTCGTCGAGACGTGGTCTTCGTTAGGGAGACCCAATGTCACCTTATCTCTTTCTTCTATGCATGGAGAAGCTAGCACTTCTCATTCAAGAGAAAGTGAGTAGTGGGGATTGGTAACCAGTTACGGTCTCTAGAGGTGGCCCTAAGATATCACATTTATTCTTTGTCGATGATTGTCTGTTGTTCACTAAGGTGTCGGCAAATCAAGTGCAGTTGGTCCAGAATGTTATCCGTCTATTTTGTCTTACTTCTAGCTTGAAAGTCAATAGTCAGAAATCTAAGTTCTTTGCCTCTAAGAATGTTCCACGTAACAAAATCCAACAATTCGCCACTATATTAGAGTTCCAACACACTCATAATCCAGGGCAGATACTTGGGGTTCCCTCTCTTGGTAGGTAGGACCACTGAGGCGAATTTTGCCTCCCTCACAGACCGTGTCAATAGTCGCATTGCAGGTTGGAAGAGCCAACTCCTTAGCCGTGCTGGTAGAGTAACTTTGGCTATGTCAGTTATATTTGCTATCCCCTCCTACTCTATGCAAAACCTATGGATCCCGGAGGGAATTTGCAATAAAATTGACTCTAGGTTAAGGTGCTTCATCTGGGGAGGGAATCACAATCATTGGGTAGATTGGTTTACGATCTCTAAAACTCGTGCCAAAGGAGGTTTGGGGATTCATTGATGTTGCCAAGCTAACATTTCCCTACTTGGCAAGCATGTGTGGGATCTTTTGCACGGCAAGGATAAGTTATGGGTTCGCTTACTATATGCGAAATATATTGGCCAAAAGAATATTCTTCACCTTAAGAATTCCACAAGCAGCTTGTATGTTTGGTCCTTTATCATGAAAGCCTTATCTCATCTCAAGCAAGGTTTCACGTTTAGGATTGGAGATGGGGATTGCTCCTTTTGGTTTGATCCTTGGTTAGAGGAGGGACCATTGTATGGCATGGTAGATGAGGTCCATGAAAGGGACATGCAATTACGTGTTAAGGATGTCTATTTTGATGGCTATTGGCACTTTGACGTCCTTACTACAACCTTGCCCCAAGACATTCTAACACCCTTCCGTACTTGTTTCTTAATCCTTCTATAGCCGATATTATTAGGTGGAGTGCATTTAGCTCGAGAAGGTATGATACCAAGTTCGCCTATGCGTGGTTGAGCCGAGAGCTTGCTTTTCATCTTACCTGTGCTGAGTTCAGGTCGTGGGTGTGGAAGTTCAAGCTACCTGAGAATGTTAAACACTTTATTTGGCTCACATATAGAGAGAGTTTTCCTACTAACTCTTTCCGCTTCATGCGGCATATTACTACTGATTCTTCTTGTTGCAGGTGTGGAGATGCCAATGAAACATGGATTCACATCCTTTGCGATTGTCCCTATGCATGTAAGGTGTGGCAATACATCCAGTTGCAGTATGGTCTTGATTTCTTCATTAATGATGCTGCATACTGGCTTAGAAGTAACATTCAAGGAAATTTTTAGCTCTTATTCGGTATCACTTGTTGGATGATTTGGTGTGCGAGGAATGAGGTGGTTTTTAACGATATAGTTTGACCAGACTAGTATATGCATAACCAGATAAGTTCTCTTCTATATCTAGCCAAAGGGATAAGCTCGACCAGCTCATCCTCAATAGATAGGATACTGGTTAACTGGGAACCTCCTCCGCAAAACTACATCAAGATCAATACGGACGGTAGTTCCTTTGGTAATTCTGACTTGTCAGGTTTTAATGACGTTTTACGAGATTTTGTAGGCAATTGGATCACGGTTATATAGGCAATTGTGGTTTTACTTCAAATACCACTGCTGAGCTGTGTGCTATTTTTCATGACATTAAACTTGCCCACACAAAAGATTTCTCTAATGTTATTTGTGAGACGGATTCCACCACTTCTCTGAAATTCATCATTGAGGGGCTCGACACTGTTCATCCTCATGCAAGTGTGGTTTCGGCCATTCGTGATTACATACAACTACCTTGGAATATTATCTTCAAGCACACGCTTAGGCAAGGAAATAATGTGGCAGACATTCTTGCTAAGTCAGGAGTCAAATCCTCCTTCCCGTTTATTTTATTAAATTCTTGTCCAACTTCAGCTTCGAATTACTTAGTTGTTGATGCCTCAGGGCACTCTCTTTTGTAGGCTTTAGTGTCATTTTTTAATTTCTTTATTCATTAAAAAAAAATATGACACATTTTGATATTTTAAAAACTTTTTTTTAATGATGATAAATTTTCTCTTAAAACAACACCTAAATCACTTATATGTAATTTACGGGACCCACGGAAAAATTGAACACACAAAAATCTAATAAGTAACTCAAGTAACTTTCTACCCATTAGAATATAATTCATATCAAATTTATGATTTTTCCTTCTAAATGACATTTTAAAAACTTTTTTCTTCATGTATAATAAATGTTCTTTACCATCTAACAATTAATAGGTACGACCATTAAGAACATCAAAACTTAACTCCTTCAAAATATTTAAATTGGATTGCTTGGATTGTTTATATGTACAAGTCCACTGAACAATGAATAAGCAAGTCAGGTAACGTTTCACCATTACAATAACATTCATACCAAATTTGTAATTTTTGCTTCTAAGATGACATTTTAAAAACTTTATTTTTTCATGGATAATGAATGTTATTTACTGGTAACAATTAACAGATACGACTATTAAAAACATCAAAACTTACCTCCTTAAAATATTCAAACTGGATTGCTTGCTTATATGTACAAGTGATTTACAGGACCATCGAAGATTCAAATAAGTAACTCACGTCACTTTTCACCATTACAATAACATCCATGTCAAATTTATGATTTTTGCTTATAAGATGACATTTTAAATTTATTAGGTACCACAGTTAAAAACATTAAAACATCCGGATTGAGGAAGTGGTAAAAGAATTCTGAATCAGTGATTAAAACTTTTTTTATTACCAAAGAAGACTAATCCAGAATCCATTACCACTTCTCAGTCATCATTTCCATATTTATACTCAAACTTATATTTGATATTAGTCACTTAACTATGCAAGTCTTTTACAACCACACGTAAACTAGCCAAGACAATCCAATGCATTTGTCCTTTCCTCGAATTTTTAAAACAAATGAAAACCACTACTAGTATTATTCTACACAATTTATTTTTCCAGTTTTCGTTTTTTAATTATTATGAAACACACATGACATAACCGTTACGAGAGTTGAGAAAGTGCAGACCCACCACCACCCCGCACACTGTCTCTGCTCCACTCCACTCTCCCTCCTTTGAATTTTCTGCCATTATTATTCCTTTGTTTCGTTCTTCCGTTTCACACTTTTCCCCATCTCTTCTGCATTAGCAAAACAATAAATCATTTAACTACAACATAACAAAAACTTAAAAAAAACGCACTCAACAACATTACTACTACTCCCACCTTCGTCACGGTAATAGTAGTAAAACCCAACAACAAAAACAAAACTTTCAATGTTTCCTCGGCATCACCGAATCAGACCGACCGACCATCCATCCCCATTTCATTTTCCAATGTCATCACCACTTCAAGCATCCTTCTTCATCCTCTTCCTATGTTTTCTCAATGTCTCTTCTTCTATTTTTGCCACCCAATTTGACTTTGGGACTTTAACTATGAGCACTTTGAAGCTCCTCGGCGATGCCCATTTGCACAACAACACCGTCAGCCTCACCGGAGACCCCGCTGTCCCCAACTCCTCCGCTGGCAGAGCGCTTTACTCCGCCCCTGTCAGATTCCGGCAACCGGGCACCCCTTCTCCGGCGAGCTTCTCCACCTTCTTCTCCTTCTTCGTCACTAACCTCAACCCCTCCTCCGTCGGCGGCGGCCTCGCCTTCGTCATTTCGCCGGACTCCTCCGCCGTCGGCGATCCCGGCGGCTTCCTCGGCCTCCAAACTGCCGCCGGCGGAAAATTCCTCGCCGTGGAATTCGACACCCTTATGGACGTGGAATTCAACGACATTAACGGAAATCATGTTGGATTGGACCTAAACAGCGTCATTTCAACGCAAGTTGCTGACTTGGGAACTCTCGCAGTGGATCTCAAAAGCGGTGACTCGGTGAACGCGTGGATCGAGTACGACGGAAACGCCAAATGGTTGCGCGTTTGGGTCTCGTACTCGAATGTTCGTCCCAAAGATCCGATTTTGAAGGTGGATCTCGATGTGGGTATGTATGTTGATGATTTCATGTATGTGGGGTTTTCTGGGTCTACACAAGGCAGCACCGAGGTGCACAGTGTTCAGTGGTGGAGTTTTAACTCTTCATTCGATTCCGCAGCGGCTCCTGCCGCCACGGCAGCACCCTCCGCCACGTCAGCACCTGAGCAAAAGGAAAGGAAGTCTTCTGAGAAGCGTAATGTAGGAGCAGTTGCGGGGGTTGTCACTGCTGGTGCTTTTATTCTTGTTCTGTTTGCCGGTGCATTGATTTGGGTGCATTCTAAGAAGGTGAAGCGTGTGAAGAAGCTTGATCATTCTATTGAGACGGATATTATTAGAATGCCAAAGGAGTTTAGCTACAAGGATCTGAGATTGGCTACTAAGGGGTTCGGTGCTAATAGGGTCATTGGTCATGGTGCTTTCGGGACTGTGTACAAGGGTGTGTTGCCTGAGAGTGGTGACATTGTTGCAGTGAAGAGGTGTAACCATAATGGTCAGGGGAAGAATGAGTTTTTATCTGAGTTGTCAATAATTGGAAGTCTTAGGCATAGGAATTTGGTTCACCTTCAAGGTTGGTGTCATGAAAAAGGTGAGATTTTGTTGGTGTATGACTTGATGCCCAATGGGAGTTTAGATAAGGCTTTGTATGAGTCTAGAATGATTCTGTCATGGCCTCACAGGCTCAAAATTTTGTTAGGTGTGTCGTCTGTGTTGGCCTACTTGCATCATGAATGTGAAAACCAGGTAATTCATAGGGATATTAAGACTAGTAACATTATGTTAGATGAAGGGTTCAATGCCCGGTTAGGCGATTTTGGTTTAGCGAGGCAAACGGAGCATGACAAGTCTCCCGATGCCACTGTGGCTGCTGGGACAATGGGGTACCTTGCACCTGAGTACGTGCTTACCGGTAGAGCCACAGAGAAAACTGATGTGTTTAGCTACGGTGCTGTGGTTCTTGAGGTGGCCAGTGGGAGGAGGCCTATTGAGAAAGCTGCTGCTGCTGCTGGGGCTAGCAGCAATTTGGTGGAATGGGTTTGGAGTTTGCATCAAGAAGGTAAGTTGTTAACAGTGGCTGATTCAAGGCTTGAAGGCGAGTTTGAGGAAGGGGAGATGAGGAGGGTACTCTTGGTTGGGTTAGCTTGCTCACACCCTGATTCAATGGCAAGACCTACTATGAGGGGTGTGGTTCAGATGCTGCTAGGTGAGACTGAAGTGCCTATTGTCCCTAGAACCAAGCCATCTACTAGTTACACTACTTCTCAACTCTTAATAAGCTTGCAAGATAGTGAATCTGACTGTAATAATGTGATCACCATCTCTACCTCTTCATCAGAGGACAGCTCCAATGGCAATGATATAGTCTGATGGAAGTCTAGAGCTGAGATCTTGCCATTTTTTAATTGTTTTCTCAAAATGTAGATAGAGTGATAAGTATTCTTTTGCTCATGTATCTAAAGCCAATAACATTACAATTAAAGGCCTTGAGAAAGGAAAGAATTTTGAGGATATTCATAGTTTTATGGTAGAGTGCTTCTGTTGTACATTTTTATACAAATTAAATTAAATAGATCTTGGTGCGGAGAAATGCAAGATGCTGGTGTTGAGTTTGAGTGTTACATGCAATCTAGGGAAGGTCGTGGATTTGCATATATTGTTGTTTCACTTCTAGTTGGTGTGCAGTGGCTTAGACTTTAGAGCTAGTTGGAGTTAACTATCTGATGCTAATTACCATTTTCTTTGGACAATTAGATTTCACCTACCACGGTATAACGAAAACAGGCTTGGTACTGTATCTTACCACTCATAAGAAATGGCAGTTTTATTCCCTTTTCTGTTTTGGTGTATAGCTTTTTAGTATTATATTTTTTGTATCATTTTGCTAATTTGCTGAATGCATTTTTAGAATTTTATGGAAGGACGGATATCTGTTTAACAACATTTTTTACCCTGGGTGCTTGACTGACAGCTTATGCATATAGCTGATTATATATTACATCTAAACTCCTGATGCCATACATACACAACAATTTTTAGCAAGGAACCATAATCAACTTTTTAATTTCAAATGTGCAATTTATTTCTAGTGTCTTCCATGTGATATTTGCGTGCACTTGAGGGTGTTCTCCTTGCTTAGGTTGCTATCTATGCGTCTCTTTGTGATACCATTACAACTCAACAGGGCTGCAAGTCTGTCACATTGACCTTTTCTTACAATTTTTTGATGGTGACATTGGAACTGCATTGTTGATATTTGTACATGGGTGTGAGAATCATTTACTACTTCGGTCTTTTTAAAAAAAAAATTATTTGTTGTGTATGATGGACAGCTGGACTTGGAGGCTCAAGTTGGGTAGTGATCATTTGTTAGTTTAGCCTGGATTTTCTTCAACCGAATACTTAATTTTGGTTGAAATTGTTTGTGCTTCTTTTCTTTGGCATGACTTGTATTTTTTTGACATAATTACTCATGCAGTTTTTTTGGGTATTCTAACTCCGGTATTGCTTGTTAAATTTACTTAGATTGCACCACAACCAACCATTGTTATGTTCAGCGTGACTTATATGTGAGATCACACACTTCTATTTTATATTCAAATTATAAAAAATAAAAATAAAAATAAAAACTGTGCTATGAGTATGAACGTTATGGTTACTCTTTTTAGGCATGTGGTGATCATATTCAAGAAAACCCACCCTACTCCAAGAGATAAAGTCTAGGTATATAATATATAAAATAAAATAAAATAAAAATCTAGGTTTTTTCTCACAGATTTGTACTACCCGCTGCCTCTTGAAATTCGAAAAGCTTTGCTTTTTTCCATTCATAAAATTGATCCTCAAATGCAAATATCTCTGAAACTAGAGATCCAAAACGGGCCAACACTTTTTGAATACTCAACCTCTTGGGTTAATCAACCTCTTGGATAATTTAAACTTGGACTGAGAAAAAACTTAATGTGAACATATCATAGAGTAGATAAATATAATTCACGATTCAGAAAATACAGTGAATCATACTTATACTGTTATACAAATGAAAGCACGATTTGATTTTTGCCTCTCATCAATTAGCAACTGAATCAGATAAAATAGCTTGCTTGAGCTTGATGACTCAATCAAAAGTACTTACTGCTCACATTATATTTATATAAATGAGAAAACTACCAAGGCAGGCATAGGCATAGGCAGAACACGACACATGAACACAACACACCTTTGAAGTTGAAAAGCTATAACTCTAACAAACACCATTCATCTTGTCATTGTTCTTCTTCCTCTCCAACACAAACTTCTTCCAAACCGCAGTGATCTCCCTCTGAGTCTCCAGAGCACTCTTCTTAGCAACCACTACCTTACCATTTTCTTCAGAAGAAGCACTGACAGTCACACTACTTATCATCCTTGCATGAAGTGAATCAAGCTCATGCAGCACCTTCTCCACATCAGCCACCAGACGCTCCGCGAGGGTCCTTGAGAAGTCCTCTCTGATGACAACACGGAGCACTGTCACATGTTGAGCATCTGGGGGCATGGTGTAAGCTGGCACTATCCATCCAAAGCGCCTCAGCATGTCAGAGATTTGGAATTCGTCAAAGTGGGTGTGGTCTTTCAGTGTGAATGCCACCAAAGGCACTCCATTGTCTTTGGACACTATGGAGAATCGCCCTGTTTTCTCGAGTCCATCTTTCAGCACCAACATGTTGTCTTTGCAGTTTTCCATCACGTTTCTGTATCCCTGCAGTCCCATTAATTGTAAACAAATCACAACATCATCAAGTTATAGCAACCAATGTGAATCTTTCACAAAATGATTATTAGTATTCCAATGAGAGAAATGCAACACACTCCGAGTCTAATAATATACTCTTTCTTGCACATTATTTATCATTGGCAGAAATATACACTATAAAAGCTAAAAAAATCAGAAATCATCCTTAGAATGTCTTGAGATAGATGGTTATTATAAAAGTTAACAAATTTATTATAAGGACAAACGTAAAAAAACAAACTTTACACTGTGGATGCATTTCTTTAATGTGAAATAGAAGGGTTAGTGTAACACCGCTGCAATTATAATTGGGTCTCTTGGTTGATCTTATTACCTCGAAACCAAGGCGAATTAGTTGGTAGTATTGAGCAATGACTTGGCTAGAACCTGCATTGCATATTTTGTGAAACAATTAATGAGTATACTCGTGCATAGGTAGAAAGTGCAAGTAAATTGAGCTAGCTTGTTGTTAATTAGTAGTACTTAGAGTAAAACTGAGTAATTCAATAAATAATGTTTTTTTTACCTTTGGAGAAGTTAAGGGTGAAGGTGGGTTGATCAGCTCCAAGATAGTTGATATGGAAGATGAGTTCATCAGGCAAGTCCTCCTTGCTTCTCCAGATAGCCCAACCAATTCCAGCATAGACCAAACCATACTTGTGGCCACTAACATTGATGCTCTTCACCAGTGGTAACCTGAAGTCCCACTCAAGCTCAGGGTAAATAAAAGGAGCAATGAAGCCACCACTGGCTGCATCAACATGAATAGGAGTATCCCACCCAGTCACTTTGTTCTTTTCAACAAGCAAATCATTCAAACGTTTGACATCCTCAAACTCTCCATTAAGTGTGGAACCAAGAATAGCAGCCACACAAATAGTGTTCTCATCGACCAATTCAACGGCCTTGTCGGGGTCCATAACATAGTATCCATCACGAAGCTTCACTTCCTTCAACTCAACCTCGAAGTACCTTGCGAATTTCTCCCAGCATACCTGAACGTTTGCTCCAGTTACAATGTTGGGTTTGTCATAAGGCTTACCCTCTTCTTTCCTTCGGTTTTGCCATTTTCTTTTGAATGCCAAACCAGCCAACATTATGGCCTCTGATGAACCAACCGTGCCAACACCAACTGCAGCCTCTGACTCTTCTAGTGGTGCGTTAAAAAGATGAGCTATCATGTTAACACATCGATTCTGCCATGCATATATAATTAAGAAATATGGTACGTTAGTACGTCAGTACTTCATTTATACGAAGCATTATAAAAAAGACAATGACAAATTTATGAAAAGAGTATGTGTCTGCATCATATATAGTTTTCAAAGTTGGATTGGATAAGCTATAGTTTAATTGATTGAATGTCACTAGTGCAAATAATCCAAGAAATCGGATGAAAATAAAAATAGCCAAAGTCAATATAAAAAAAAGACAGTTTCTGAACTTTAAAAAAAAAAAAAAGTGGTTTTATTTTTAATTTGAAAATAATTTTAAATAATATAATGAGCATATTATTTAATTATTTATTCTATATTTTTTTATAATATTATGACATGATTCTTTATGTTAATTAAAACTTTACTTAATTTTATATTAATGTTATTTAATATATAATATAAAATATTACATGTATAAAATTATTGTCAAATTGAGCTAATTAACTACAATTGAATCAATAAATTGTGAATTAATACCTTTATTTAATGGTCTCATTAAAAATATAGGTTTGTATGAAAACTGAAAAGAGAAAAAGAATGTTCACGAGCTTTTGAAGAGGAAGACTTCCATGGGTTTTCTGAAGACTTCTTGTCCAATTAGTGACATCGAAAAATAGCCCAATATGTTTATTTGGGGGCAACTGCAGTTCTCTTTAAAATAAAAAAAACGTGTTACGTGGCTAACGTTATCAAACCATTGAATTTCCACAGTACTGTTTCACATTTTTTGTTGTCCTCCAATGTACTTTTTCTAGCCATCGATTCTGGTTTGTCATCTTTCCTTAGTAGTTTTCTTCTTTTTTTAAGAATTTTTCCTTATTAGTTATGAGTAGTACTATATATGCACTTTATTACACGCTTCTTTCTATTACGCTGATGTGTTAAACAATTAAAATACAAACAATTTCTTTTATTATGGTCCAATATACATAGTCGGCAAAAAGAGGATACGTAATATGTTATTGACTTATTGGGGAAAAAAAAAGCTAGGCATGCTATTTGTGTTGAATGATGGTACCTAAAAAGGAGGCCCTCGGGTTTGATAGGTGGTTTTGTTTGTATACATTATACAATTAATAATGATCGAATTTTTCTTTGTCAACAAAAAATAAATACTAATATTAATATCTCTCGTAATATTATTAATTTATAGTATAATATAATTATAGAACGCAATCCAAATAAATAAATAAATAAAATAAGCGTTAAATGAAGTTTTATCATATTATGAAATTTAGCTGACTTGCTTAATTCGAATTAACTCGTGAATTAAAATAACTGCACAGTGTAAACAAAAACTGATTTACCTATTCTAGTCAGATTGGAAATCGGTTTTTCTAATAAATGTACTGCACATTTAGTAAAGGAAGAAAATGACATGTCATTACATCGAATGATGATGATTGACGAACTTGTGCAACTTGAATTGTGAAACAGATTTGGAGTATTTTATTAGTTACAAGTATTTAATTAACCAGTCATATTAGTTAATTAATTAATAAGCTCGAGGCGTGATTGTTGCATATGATGGAGGACGGAAACCCTAATTACCTAAGAGCTACGCCATTCCGAAAATCAATCAGACAGTACCAGAAAATGACTACGGCTAATAGTATTTTTAATCAGAAATGCAAGTATTAAATATGAGTTGTTTGACTTTAACCAATATTATTTAATATTTTATTATTATTATACTGTTATTTAAAAATTATTATCATAAATAATATTTTTTAAATATTATAGGACTCCTAAATTTACAAATCCTTAAAATTAAATTAAGTAATTTTTTAGTATTGAAATAAATTATTAAATAAAAAATTTAAATTTACATCAATTTAAAAACTCCCAAAATTCATTTAAATAATCTATCTAAACAACCATGAATTATAATTATCCTAACGTTTGTAAATAGGTTAGACGGAATGGTTTGATACCTTTGAATGAGTCCATCTAAGAATGGTAGATGGAAATTTTGGTAACTAAATAAGTCACTGTATAACATAACCTTTTATTTCATTAATATTTTAGATTGTTAGATATAATTAAAATGTATATTTAAATTATTAATTTTATATTAAAATGTTTGTTTCATTAAAATAAACTGATTATGATAATTGGTAAAGTTGATTGAATTTTAAAATTAGAATAAAGTTAAAAAATGAAATAATTTGAAAATGTTGCATGAAACAAATGAGTTGGATGAATTTTGTTAGAAAAAGACAAACGGAACTTAACCACCCCCACTGAATGAAAGAAAGGTAAGAAGAGTAAGAGTAGTTGCCTGTAGCTCAGTGGTGACAGGGTATTCATCCATGTCAACATAGTTCTTATTAATGGCAGCCATGATGAGTTTATCACACTCTGGCTCCATCCAAGTTGTAACAAACGATGCCAGATTCAACCTCGGGTTTCCATCCAACATCAACTCGTCGTTTATTATCTGGTACGCTGCATCCTTTGGTATCGACTCCTCCGGCATCCTGAACCTGTAAACATCGATCCAAAATACATATATAAGATATCAAATTCAAATTATAATAAATAATCAAAAAGCGATCCGATGCATGCCTGGGAAGCGAAGTTCTGACATAGCGAGAAGCGAAGGTTGAGTGGACAGAGACGTCGGATTCAGAGGCGGTTTTGGAGAGAACCATGGCGGAGACTTAGAAACAGTAGCACTGCCTTTTTGTTTCAGTGTGGCGGAGAGAGGACTTTGTAGCTATCATATTTAAATAGGGACAAGTGGGTGTGTGTGTCTGTAATAATTATATCTAATCACCAAACGATAAATCAAATGTAGGGCCAGCGTTGGAGAAATATACTATATATTTATTAATTAATGTTATATAATATATTTCTTATACATATTTCAAAATATATAGGTAATGACTTAGTAATTTCTCCTACTTGTCCAGTTGTCCTAACCTTAAAATCTTGAATTTCAACCACTAAGGTTGTATTTCCACTCCTGCACTTCACTACCGGGTAAATATTAAATTAACAATGAACCAAAATTATACAGTTCTAAAAAAATAGAAATATGCAAATTTATTTTACTAAATAAAACTAAAACTAAACTTTTAATTATTATTATTATTATTATTATCATCGAACATTTATTAAAATATTGCAGTTCTTAACGTTTGTTTGTTAGGAGAAATAATTAAAATAATATTCCCTCATCACGTTCTTGGTAGTACTTGCTGATAGAATATTTTAATTTATCGCTGAAGACTTTCTTTGACCGGACTATTTCTTGTTATAACTCCCACGTTCACATCACATTCACATTCACATCACCTTAAAAAAAATTTGAGATTATATTTATATGAATGACAAGCTAAACACCAATAAATAAATATCACAAGGATTCTTTATATATTTATACTTTTTTACTTTAAAAATCAGTTTAGGATTCTTTTGTTTTATAGAACATGTTTGGAGTATAATGACTTTTGGCAGTTTCTTTATTATAAATATAATGTATTTTTTTAGTAGAAAAATTTCTAAAAATCATTTTAAGTTACAACCAAACAGGTTCATAATATCACAGTTTCCTTTAAATGTAAAAATTAAATAATACTACTGTCATTTTCGTATTTTTAGAAATAAAAAACAATAATACTCGAACACGTGCTGATATTTCATTTCAATATTCTAAGCGAGATATGAAATTAGAAATTAACAACCCTCAGCTCAGATGCTTTATAGTTTATAGTATTATTATATAAACCATGTGAACGAATAATGAGCCTTCTTTGAACATTTTTATTTCTTTTTTGCCTCCCAAAATTATTTGTCGGTGATCGATACCACAATCACTTGGTTCAGAGGAAAAATTAAAACAGCCAATGGTGATGTTTCTCCAGTTTTCAATTCAATTGTTTATTTTAAAAAAATCTTACAAAGGCGATTTGTGTGAATTATGGACATTGTTCCAAAGGTTTATCCAGCTGTATAGTTTATTTTATCTTATCTAAAAGGTAACTATACATATATACAAAAAAAAAAGGTAACTATATTATTATACTGTGATTCCTCTTTAAAACATTTTGTTTTCAGTGTTATAAAACTTAAAATTTTATTATTTTTCTCTGCTGTGTTTTACTCAAGTATTGTATAATTAATTAATTTGGTAAACAAAAAGTAGTATATAACTAATTTGATATAACATGCATCAAGGGTGCTGGTTTTTTTCCCCTTCTATTATTTGCTTTTATTGAATAAAAAAACACTTTTGTCACGTAGTCTCTGTCTCATGGATTAGGCATCAAATTCTTTTATATTAAATCTATATTTCAAATTTTGTAACTAAAATTTCTGTGTGCATGTGTTGACTATAGTATTTCTGTATTTGTTCCAAATGAAGTAAGACCGTTGGAATTTGGAAACTTAGAATTCCACATGGTTAACTCTGTTCAATAATATGTGAATGTGAATAAAGTAGGAGAAAAAGTGACTTAAATGACGGCCAAAATTTTTATCTTTATGAACCAGAGCAATCATCGCAGCTAATCTAATTAAGGAACCAGAGCCATTTACTAAATGGATCTACATCATAAATAATAATAATAATATTTGAGAAATTCGTATTTTATAATTCGCATCATACATTTGAGGAGATATTTTTGGCCTTCATTTAAGATAGTTTTTTCGGCTTGCAGATTAAAGCAGTGATGATGATGAAATTTAAGTTTAGATATCAAATGAGAAATGTGAGACATAGAATCGAAGGAGAGTAGTTTTCAGAGAGCTTCTAAATTATAATACACGTATCAAGTCACATCTGCCAACTGTTTATTAATGTCAATAGTCAATAGTTTTTATTATAGTGGGTGCTTCTTCTGCAAAACTTAGGCCTCTGATAGTGCAAGGTTAGCAGCATTAAATGACTTTATAAAACTTTGTTACATCTTTCGACCCAGTCTTCCATAATTAATTAATTAAGACGGTACCAAAAGCTAATTATATTCTTTTGGATCAATTCTTGGAGAATTTTCAAATTATTGACGCGTTCGTTACAACTACATTTCATATCTTCCGATGTAAGAATATTTCTCAGGATAATGCTTCCCATACCTGTTATCAGTTTAGTAACAAAAAGCCTATATATATATATTGTCATCCAACTTTTACTCAGTTTTTTTTTTTTTTTTATCCTTTTGGCATTTGGATATGGCCGACATCTTTTCCCATCACTTCTTTTTTACATGATTTCTTTTAGCAGGTTCTTTATTATGGAAGAATATTATAGTAGTTGACGATGTTGAATTTTGTAGCGTTGCTCTTGTCTTCAATAGTTAACAAGCTAAAAAGAACGATCGGTATTTCAGAAAATCATCATCCCTAGAACATTAATTCTTTAAGAAATTAATAAAATATTCAACAATTTTATGAGGAGAGGATACAAATTATTCATGTCACTCTCTCGTCCCCAGTCACCTAGCTATGTGCTTTGAAATAGCCACTAAATAAAGACATGCATACTTTGGGCTTGGAGAATAAACAAATGTTTGCCTTAATAGGCCTGTGTATAATGGACTACTTACAGTATCCAAATCCGAACCCATGTTGAATTAATGACCTAACTAACGGATAAGGCACAATTATTTCCAGCACCTCATTATTTGCTTTCTGCGCCTCTTTTACATTTCACAAAGGTTAATCCTGAATGTAAGATTAGATTCCCAAATAGCATTTTTAGAATGTAAAAGGTGTCATCAAGAATGTAATTTTACATTCTGGATTAACTTTTTCAGAATATAAAAAAACGTGCACGAAGCAATTGATAGGATTAGGACTTTTTATTTGTTTATTATCATTTTTTCTGTAAAAAAAAGTAGTAGCATAGAAGTGAATCAAGTGATAGAATACATTCCCAAGTTTTATCTAAGGGTTCACGCGGGTCGTTTGAATTAGGTTTGAACGAAACTATTATCTAAACTAATCAAAATACTTTACATTTTTATAAATTTGTTAATTTTATAATAATTATTTTAAAATTCACATCATCTTAGGTCATTTTTTGATTGATTTACGTTATAAAAATTTTAATCTTAAATATTTTTTTACTTTTTATAAAATACCTTGATTTTATTATTTAAATTTTCATTTTTTCTATTTTAGTAAGTGACAAATTTTGATATTCCATTTTACTATTTATCGTTAGTTAACATCGATTAACTTATATTATGAGAAATATACAATTTAGAGATTGAATAAATATGTGTCTAAAGTCATCAAATTGCTTATTGTTAAGGATAACGACTTGTTAAGTACAATGACTGATAAATCATAAGTTGTTAAATTGTTTTGTGACCATTTTAAAAGATATATTTGGAATTATGTTGGTAAATCAACGGCAATTGAAAAAATTGATAACAAAAAATTATCACTAAATTACTCTTTTTTTGGTAGTGTGATGATGTGATTGTCAAATAAATGTTGTAAATGTAATAAAAGAAAACATAAAATTTTGTTAGGTAATAAAATAAAAAAATTTAGGGATTAAAATAAAAAAAATATTGATATTTTATAAGTATTAAAAACATATTTAAGTCAAAATTTTAAGGTGAAAATACGTAACTATTAAAATTGGTACCGGAGAGTGGAGAGTGAAACAAGATTGGCTAACAAAAACAGGGAAGTCATCACGTGGCAACCCCCATGCTGCTGGTTGAACCATGCGGTTCGTGGACAGTTAAGTGTAGAAATAAGAAAGCAATAAATGAAGTGGGATTTCTAGCAATATATATATATATTGGGCAGTGGCAGCACCCAATTAATTAATATGCAAAAACCAAAATCAGTCTATTTTTGAGCACCAATCATAAAAGTATGGTGGTGAAGGTATATGGTTTTGCAGGGGCAGCCTGCCCTCAAAGGGTGATGGTTTGCCTCTTAGAGAAAGGAGTAGAGTTTGAACTTGTGCATGTTGATCTTAATCAAGCAGAGCATAAGAAACCTGAATTCCTTCTCAGACAGGTGGACTCAACGTAACTTAATTTGGTTACACACACAGTTTTAATTTAATGAATTATGTTTATACTTTGTGGGATTTTGTGTTGTATGAGATTTTCTTGCACAGTAAATTTGAGCTACTTGCCTTTGATAACTAAGGGGAGTTACATTTTTTGCAGCCCTTTGGTCAAGTTCCGGCCGTGGAGGATGGTGATTTCAGGCTCTTTGGTAAGAAAGCTCCAAAAAATGAAAATGCTTTTGGCTTTAGCTATTTCTGTCACTCCTTTTTTAATGTTCTTCCAAATTTTTTGTTTTTAATATATAAATTCTAAAGAAATAACTCTTTTTTTTTTTCTTTTGATGAGTTTGTGAAACATATATACCTCACTTTTTATATCTTATTTATAATTATGCAGAATCCAGGGCTATTATAAGGTACTATGCATCAAAATATGCAGACCGTGGTCCTGACCTATTGGGCAAAACCTTAGAGGAGAGGGCAGTGGTGGAGCAGTGGCTTGAAGTAGAAGCACACAACTTCAACAATTTGTGCTTCAATATAATGTTTCAGCTTGTGATCTTACCAAGGATGGGTAAGCAAGGGGACTTAGCCTTGGCACACAAATGTGAGCAGGACATAGGGAAGGTTCTTGATGTGTATGAAAGTAGGCTCTCTCAAAGCACATATCTTGCTGGAGATAACTTCACTTTGGCTGATCTTAGCCACCTTCCAGGGCTTGGACATCTCATTGAGGAAGCCAAATTGGGCTATTTGGTCACTGAGAGGAAGAATGTTAATGCTTGGTGGGACAAAATCTCAACTAGGCCAGCTTGGAAGAAGTTAAAGGATTTGATTCACTAATTAAAAGTCTTTGAGAATAATGGCTGTTGTTTTTTGATATTTTTCCTTTTGGCTGCCTAGTGTATGAGTATAGGTGTGTGGCAAATAATAATTAAAGAATGGAGGTGTTTCATGATACTAACATAGGAGGAGAAAATAAAAAGGTGCAAAGATTTTAGTGTCAGATACCCCCCTTCGTTCTTTTATCCAATCTAACAAAGGATTGAATAATTTTATTTGGAGTTTGCATTGATTATCAAATATCAAGATAACAGTTATAATCAAGATAAAAAAAGCGAAAGATAAAAGACACATCACCATACTGGTCTGCATATAACAAACATCCATAGGGCAATAATGGCTAGAGCAGTGACATCATCATCAAGGACATAAATCGAAAAACATTAACAGGGTACTCAAGAACAACAACCTGCATTAAATGGCTTTCAAGGCTTCAACATCTTCCAGTGTATCGAAACTACTTAATACATAATCCTTTGGTAAACGTAATTTGAGTGCAGGTAAAATGTCCTCGTTTCCCTTTTGGCAAATTCCAAACTTCATTGTTTCTCACGAATTCCTCTCATTTGCCTCAAATTTTGAAAACAGTACACTCAATAATGTTTTCTTTTCACATAACTGCATATGAAAACCGTATAAACACCATTGGCATTAAGATTATGGTAATATTCTAGGCGTGAATACATACCTAGTTATTTGGTTTCAAAATGCAAATCTGATTTTGATGAAAAATAAGTAAAACTTAAATACAACTTTCCCTCAAGAAAATTCAATTGATGATACAGTAGCAGAACTGCAGAAGACACCATTACATATTTCAGTATTATGTATGCCGCAACAAATATGGATAGTTCTCTAATTCCGGCACGTCTCCAACCATACACTCTCTCAAAGCAAGGATTGATATGCAAATAGATTTAAACATTGTTTTATATTAGGATTAAATTGCAAAATATATTTTTGTACTTTGGAATTTTGCTTTTACCCATATTTTATACCTCAGTACTAGAGGATTCAATGGAAGTGGAAAATCCGGATACTGCTAATGGATAACCAGTCTTCACCGACTAAACATTTCATGCCATCTCCCTAATGGTATTAGGAAATAAATTAGAAATCCTTGCATGATCTTGTCAAATTAGTTACATTTGAATTATTGTTATTAGTTTATGTGTTCTATAAATTAAAACTCTCATTCATTCAATAATAATATTAAGTCAAGAGCACTACCAAGATGTCTAAATCCAATATATTTTTAACTTAATTTCAATGCATAATAACAACTAAAAAGATTTTTGAACTGTTAAGAGACACTGAAGCCTGATTATTCTATATATTAAGCTTATATGTTAGTAAAGGAAGAGCCAAACTTGCAATCCACATGTGATGAAGCACAAGCATTAAACCCATGTTCTTTGTTGTCTGGAGAATATTACATTAACAAATAGGTATACCCAAATATTAGTGTCAGATACCCTTTTTGTTCATATCATATGAAAATAAATAAATATCTTTTAGAATTCTCCCAACCATGCTTCGATGCTATCAAAACAACCCTTGAGTAAGAATTCACAAATTGCAATAAAATTCCACAATACCCACAGGTAATTTTAAAGTTATAAATCTTAAAAAAGACATGTGCCAGTTGAAATGTAAGGATGGATCAGATTTATTTGGCTTGGTTTCTCTGAAGAAACAAATCGCACAGAATGTTCAGCGTCGATCATCTGGGGAAATAATCATCACATCCATCTTGCAATGCAAAGCACCACATTTTGTAATTTTAGTTCAGTTAGAATGCTGAATTGACGATTCTTCTCTTATACAGAGAGCAAATTCATCAACCAATGTAAAGATTCAGGTTCTGAAATCCAGGACCTAAATTTTATCCTTTGTACCTCAATCATACGAGTTTCTTCTTTCATTCAACCCACAATCAGAACATAGAGGATCAACAATTATACTACCTCTTCTCATCAAAATTTGAACGAACTTGTAGCACATTAAGAATAGCTCACCACATCAAGTTTTTTGTACTTTGGAATTTTGCTTTTACCTTCCATATTTTATACCTGAATCAGTAATAAGGGATTCATTGGCAGTGAAAAATCCGGATACTGCTAATCGTTAACAAGTTTTCAGAGTAAATTCCATCCTCAATGTTATTGCAAAAAGTATAATTTGAGGAGTTAATAGGAAATAAATTGGAAAACATTGAACGATTTCGTCAAACGAGCTACTACCATTTCATTTTATGATTCACTTTTGAGAAATACTAACATTACATTCTCTAGCACACCATTTTTCAGTTAATTATGCTCCTAGCACCACTTCACAGATCAATTTGCCCGTACACGTTTTGGCTCTTCAAGGATGAAGACATCGGAAATATTTATTAATAGCTAATTTTGTCTACCAATATTTTCTACATAGTATTTCATTATATTTACTTAATTACATTTCATTTAAATTTATATCCAATATAATTTTAACTTAAAATTTCAATGAACCATAACAAGATTTTTGAAGGGTTACACGTCAGAGACTGGACCTAACTTTGGCTGATCAACATTCAATATACTAAGCTTATATGATTGTAACAGAAGAGCCAAACTTGCAATCCACATGTGAAGAAGCACAAGCATAAAACTCCTGTTCTTGTTGTCTGGAGAATTCTTTAGCAACAAATAGGTATATCCAAATATTAGTGTCAGATACCCTTGTTCATTTCTCCAATTTAAATGTAATATGAATAAATAAATAACTTTTAAGAGTTCACAACCATGCTTCGATGCTATTAAAACAACCCTTCGAGCAAAAGTATTAACAAAATGCAATAAAATTCCACAATACCCTCAAATAATTTTAAACAATAAGTTATAAAACCTAACAAAAGACATGTGCCACTTGAAAAGTGCAAGGAAGGATCAGATTATTTGGCTTGGTTTCTCTGAAGAAACAAATCGCACAGTATGTTCAGCGTCGATCATCTGGGGAAATAATCATCACATCCATCTTGCAATGCAACACATGTGTCATTTTAGTTCCATTGCTCATGTTCAAACCTAATTAAAAAAACAAATAACTATATTTGGAGTTTGCAATGATATATGAAGGACAACCACCGCGTTAGATCATCCTAAGAAAACTCCCAAACAAACTACAACAATTGTATCATATAAATGTACATTAAACAGAAATGCTCACCAATTCAAAAATCAATACAAAACCTGCTAAAATGAATACAAAAATACGAGCATAGATGGATCAGATTTATTGGCTTGGTTTCTCAAAAGAGAAAAAGTCGCATAGTTTGTTCAGCTTCGATCATCTGGGGAAATAATCATCACATCCATCATACAATGCACCGGATTACTAGACAAGCTATCAACAAACACAAACACCAGATTCAAACAAACAATTATCAAATCAAATTTCACGCTTTCCTATCAATACAAGTAATATTTAAAACATCAAGATATATATTCTCAGACATTAAATTGAGTTGGTAGGGAGATCAGAGTTATGGCTTGGAAATTCAATACCCCATGAAGGAGCCTGAATTATATAAATAGCAAAGTTAGAATCAACTTCGATCATATGGGAAAGTGTCATCACATCTTTTCCAACTCAACCACATTCTACGCCTAAATTCACATAAAGGACACAGACAAAGCATACATCATAAAATTGATTCTTAACACAATACCCAAAAATAATAGGAAAAAACTGAATCAAAAGCGTAAAATTGAAATCTTTGGAAACAAGCAGAGAATTTTCCTACTCTGCAATGGAAACTGAATAACAACAGTACAAAAGCGATTGCAGAAAGGAATTGCTATAGCGTCAGCTCATACACAGTACCCACAGGGATAAGAGCACTGGTAATCAGTAAATTGACGCGTGAATCGCCACAAATGAGGCATACCCAAAACCCAGAAACTAATCCTAAAACAAAAATACTCTGAAAGATTGAGACTTGGAGAGAGGCGTGAGGCGAATGAATAGATAAACGATAAAAGGGGTTTATAAAGGAGTGAACGAAAGAAGAGAGCGCCGTTGAAACCCTTAGGGTTTCATTGTTGATTTTGAAAGAGGGTAACGGAAGTGACCCAGTGGGCCTATTATTACAGTCCACTACTGGATCAGCCCATATATCGTTTTTTTTTTTAAACATAAAGTTTAAGAAACATATTCCCTCCTTTTTTTTTTAAATAGTTTTAATATTTTTTAAAAATACTTTTTGAAAACAGATTTTTTTTTAAAATAATTTATTCTTAAAATTAAAAAAATAGATACAATATCTTGAAGTTATTTTAGTTTTCTACTTTCAATTTTCTGTTATCTATACTCTTTATTATACTTTTACATTTTATTTTCCCAGTTTTACATTCTAAAATTAATAAGTATATAAATATTTATTTATCAAAAAAAAAAATTAGAAATATGTTTAGTATAAAATAAACATTTATCCTATGCAGCGCACAAACTAAAATACTATTTATTATTATTATTATTATTATGTTTAGTATATATCTTATTATTTATTTTATATTTTTTAAAGAAAAATAAAATAAGATTAAAATTGAAAATTAATATAATATAATTTATTTAAATTAGATTGAATTGAACTAGATCTAAATTTTAAATCAAATTGACTAGACAAAGAATTAAGAAAAATGGAATGCTTGAATGAGATAATTTTTCTCTTCAAGAAGTGTATATACCATGTAGATCTGATGTCAAAATGTGAAGTGATTGTAACAAAATAACTTTTCTAGTTATCCATAGTTGACATTTATTTTAGCAAAGAGAGACTATGATACAATGACCAATCTTGGACGAAACTCAACAACTAGGTATCACAGTTAATAAATGCCTTGAAGATGGAAGCTTTTGCATATTCTTTTTCTCATGGTCATACAAAGAAGAAAAGAATAATTCTTACTTATATACCATTCACATTGGCCATTGCAAAGGTTCTTCCTCAACTCTTGCACCTCTGTAGTGGGGCCAATTTCACCTCAAAAAGTTATGTCACGAATCATAATAATAATGTGCACGTAAATAGCTAAGCATATAAATTGAGAATGAGAAGCATCTCCTTGGAGCAACAACCACATACCATATTCTTCCTTCATTATCAATATTTCTCTCTTGCAATGGCTTCTTCACCGGCCTTGAGAGGCAAAGAATTGGTAAGCAATGACATGGCTGATGATGCATTGAGGCCAAGTAGGTACCATGTGAAGAGGTGCCTTGCTAAGTACATTGAGAAGGGGAGAAGGATTTTAAAGCTTCATGACTTGATTGAAGAATTGGAGCATGTAATAGATGACAACAATGAGAGGAATCAAGTGTTGGAGGGGAACTTTGGCTTCTTATTGAGTTGTACACAGGTTTTTTATTCGCCTTGTGTATGTTACAATGCAATGTGACATTATTAGCTTTTGGATTTTAATGTAAGGCACATGAAACTTGCAGGAAGCTGTTGTTGATCCACCTTATGTTGCATTCGCAGTAAGGCCAAATCCTGGAGTTTGGGAATATGTAAGAGTGAGCTCTGAAGATCTTTCAGTTGAACCTATATCCTCCACAGATTACCTCAAATTCAAGGAAAGTGTATATGACGAAGAATGGTATGTCATGTTTACAAGTTTCAACCACTTTTGCCTGTTCATATTTCTTCATGTAATATTGTCCAACAGCCAGATAAATTTGGGCAACATTGTTTTGTTTTGATCATGAACTTGGGTCTATGTTGTTGCAGGGCAAACGATGAAAACTCATTTGAAGCAGATTTTGGAGCATTTGATTTCCCTATTCCAAACTTAACCTTGCCTTCTTCAATTGGAAATGGACTTCATTTCGTTTCAAAGTACTTAACTTCAAGGTTTAGTGGGAAGCTGACAAAAACACAACCTATAGTGGACTACTTATTGTCACTAAATCACCAAGGAGAAGTAAGTTGTTGGAATAACACAACATCAATGTCAACAAAACATTACCAACAACTTTCTTTTTTCTTTAAACATAATTTTGAAAATTAATGATCCCTTTTGTCAATGGTAGAGCCTGATGATAAGTGACACCCTCAGTTCTGCAGCAAAGCTTCAGCTGGCACTGATGGTGGCTGATGGACATCTCTCAGCACTTCCCAGGGAGGCCCCTTATCAGGATTTTGAGCCAAAGTAAACCCTTTAATATTTCTTAAAAATTGTACTATATTTGTACTCACTAATTTAATAATCAATACCATTTTCACTCATAGGTTCAGGGAGTGGGGTTTTGAGAGAGGATGGGGAGATACTGCAGGAAGAGTGAAGGAGGCAATGGGAACTCTATCAGAAATACTCCAAGCTCCAGATGCATTGAATTTGGAGAAGTTTTTTAGCAGAGTTCCTACAATTTTCAATGTTGTGATATTCTCTATTCATGGTTATTTTGGACAAGCAGATGTTCTTGGCTTGCCAGACACTGGTGGACAGGTAACATTTTCTGATCAACTTGAGTTATTAAGTGAAAATCTTGGAAATGCTTTTCGTCTTTTACAAGTTACAATCCTTGCCAACTTTGACATTGTGCAATTTGGAGCAGGTAGTTTACATATTGGATCAAGTTAGAGCTCTTGAAGCTGAGTTGTTGCTCAGAATTAAGCAACAAGGCCTAAATGTAAAGCCTCAGATTCTTGTGGTAAGTTATACAAAAAAGTGATCCCTTTCTACATATGTACTACTTGCTTTTTAATAGAATTATGCAAGTATATTATTGGACATGACAGGTCACAAGGCTCATCCCTGATGCTCAAGGAACCAAGTGCAATCAGTGGTTGGAACCAATCATTGATACTAAGCACTCCAAAATTCTACGTGTTCCTTTCCACACAGATAAAAGAATCTTGCGTCAATGGGTTTCTCGCTTTGACATCTATCCTTATCTTGAGAGGTTTACTGAGGTATATATATGTGTATGTGCTATAAGAACCTTTACATGGTAGCTTTTATCTGTAATGAATTTTCCATCTGATCAGTTTATGGTTCATGTTAATAGGATGCTACAGCCAAGATTCTCAACCTCATGGAAGGAAAACCAGATCTTATTATTGGGAATTACACTGATGGGAATTTGGTAGCATCTCTTATGGCTAACAAACTTAGGATAACTCAGGTTACTACTCTCGTATTGAAAATTTCCTATTCAGCAACTTTTGTGGCTGTAAGGATATTTTTTTTTTCGCTGCATAAACTGATTCCTCGGGTTGCTTGGAAACCAGGGAACTATCGCACATGCTTTAGAGAAGACTAAGTATGAAGATTCAGATGTCAAGTGGAAAGAATTAGATCCCAAGTATCACTTCTCATGTCAATTCATGGCTGATACAATTGCAATGAATGCATCAGATTTCATCATAACCAGCACCTATCAGGAAATTGCTGGAAGGTTAGATGTCATATTAAAAGAAAGAAAAAAAATTGGCATCCTTTCTCTATTACTTGGAAATTGGAAGTTTGTTTGGCACACTCACGAAATTTACTTACATAGTTTATGAAACAGTACAAATATCAAAATTGAGAGAAAGAAGAAAAATCAAATGAAGTCTGTAACATACTAAGTTCTGTAAGTTATTATTTGCAGCAAAGATAGACCAGGACAATATGAAAGTCATGCTGCATTTACACTCCCAGGGCTGTGTAGGGTTGTTTCAGGGATAAATGTATTTGATCCCAAGTTCAACATAGCTGCACCTGGAGCTGATCAGTCTGTGTATTTCCCTTACACTGACAAAGACAAAAGACTCACTCAATTTTATCCTGCCATTGAAGACCTGTTGTACAGTAAAGTGGATACCAATGAGCATATGTAAGCCACTTAGTTTCTACTACTTTTTTTGCGGTTAATGTTCATATAAGAATTACTACATTCTTCTTCCAAATGGTTAATATTCTCTGATGAATATATCCTTGAAACAGTGGATATCTAGAAAACAGGAGAAAACCCATCATCTTCTCAATGGCAAGGTTTGGTGTTGTGAAGAACTTAACCGGGTTAGTTGAGTGGTATGGGAAGAACCAAAGACTGAGAAAGATGGTGAACCTTGTCATAGTTGGAGGCTTCTTTGACCCTTTGAAATCCAAAGACAGGGAGGAAATGGCAGAGATAAGAAAGATGCATGATTTGGTAGAAAAGTACCAACTCAAGGGCCAATTCAGATGGATTGCTGCACAGACCGATCGGTATCGCAATGGTGAGTTCTATCGCTTCATTGCTGACACAAAGGGAGCTTTTGTGCAGCCTGCTTTGTATGAAGCATTTGGTCTCACTGTCATTGAAGCTATGAACTGTGGTTTGCCTACTTTTGCTACCAACCAAGGAGGTCCAGCAGAAATCATCGTTGACGCGATCTCCGGCTTCCACATTGATCCCCACAATGGAGATGAATCCAGCAACAAAATTGCTAATTTTTTTGACAAATGCTTACAAGATTCAACACATTGGAACAAGATCTCAGCAGCAGGATTGCAGCGCATCAATGAATGGTAAACATGCAACATCAATTCAACACACTGACATTTCTAACAAAACTAACAAACTATCATTTGTTTGTCGATAAAAAAAAAAAAAACTATTATGCAATCTATAATGTCTTGTTAGCAGCATTCGATCAAATTTTCTTTTCATGGCTTTGTTTTGTAGCTATACATGGAAGATCTATGCAAACAAGATGTTGAATATGGGGAGCATTTATACCTTCTGGAGGCGGCTGAATAATGAACATAAAGAGGCAAAGCAAAAATACATCAAGATGTTCTACAATCTTATGTACAAGAATTTGGTAAGCTAACATATTTTGTTGTCAGAAACATATATACAGAAACAGAACAGTTATTGTCAATGTCATGCAATAAGAATGACTAACACTTTTGATGTGTCAATGTCACAGGTGAAAACTATACCTGTTCTAAATCATGAACCTCAAAAACCAGTGGTGTCCAAGAAGCAAAGTGTCAAAAAACAAGGCACAAGGTATGCCGCACCATCAATAAAGTTTTTTTTAGTAACAAATCGAAGTTACTGAAATGCTGAACCTCCTCTAAGTCTCTAACTACTTTTTTCTTCTTGATTCAGCAAACGTTCACAGTCAGGATTGCAAAGGTAATTAGATTTATCTAACTGTCTTGGATTAGCTCATGATTTTCACATGTGTATAAACTTACGGAAATTCTGGCTTCTTTTCAGCTTATTTGGAGCTTAAGGGTAGTAAGTCTCAATCACAAAGCAGTAAGCAAGCCAATTGCTAAGGTATATCATGGTACATGATTTAACAGTGATCTTTCTTTGATCTTTTTCTCTCTATGTATATCTCATTTGTTTTAAAAATAAATAAAGTTCGTGTTGCAACAAAATGACAACTATTTCTGTGTGATCAATAAGATTATGGAGGAAATCTAAATGAAACTTGTATGTTACATTTTCTTACCCTTCCGTTAGCATTTCCAACCCTTTTTTTTAAATAAAATAAAACGCAATAAACCTATATATTTTCGTAAAAAAAAAACTTATTTGTTATTAGAAAGTTCCACGTTACTTGTATAGAGTTTCTCATAAGTAGTAAAGCTTATATATATCTATTAAACAATTTTCCTGTTTTGATTATGAAATCATCATTTATTTAAAAATTATTTTTCTACAAATACTCTTTTTAAATTTAAATAAATTGACCCAATATATTAAATCAATTTTAATAATAATAAGATAGTATTATATAAGGGGAGGAATATAACTCAGAAAACAACATTTAAATTTTCACATGTATATACAAGAAATTGAACATGTAACTAACATTTTCTTTTTCTTGTGAGCAAAAGAAATATATAATTATATTGAGTAATAGAAAAAGTAAAAAATAAATAATAAATAATAATAATAATAATAATAACAGCATGCACACTAGAGGAAGAAAGAAAAATTCTCTCAAACATGAATTAATTCACAGAAATTTGATTTACCGATTCATTACCAAACTAATTGATACAAGTATGAAAAAAAAATAAAAATTAATTAATACAAGAATCTATACTTCACGATGCATGGTGCCATAGACAAAAGAAATACTAAAATGATGCAAAAAGAATTACACCAGGCTTATGTATCAACTACTTTTGACAGAATTAAAAGGTTGATTGATAAAAAAAAAAAAAGAATTATGATTAAATTCATTCAAGGTCATTGAAATTTATGGCGTCATAAGTCATAACCATGTAAGACCTTGAGAGGTTCTTGTACATTCTCCTCGTCTATCTCAGAAACAGAGTCTGTAGGAGATGTAGTGTCACTAGAATCACTAATGTTTTGTGCATTCCACGCACGAAGTTGCTGTTCCGGATTTGACCTCATCATACTTGAATTATTAGGTCCTTCACTCCTTTCCATGAATGTGTTTTGAGAGGAGTCATTGGCACCTTTGTCTAATAAAGGGCATGAAACTTGGCCCAACTCTAATAATCGATTATCAGATTGGATCAACTTCTGGTAGTATCTGTCAAGAACTCCTGGAGAAAACCCTAGGTAATGTTTCCTGTACAATTCAATAGAGATGGTTAATAATGATAGTAATTAATTATAACAATAATGCAAATAAATGTAAATGAATGAATACCGGTTTTTCAAAGCATGACCTCCAGTGAAGTCTTTTGCTAGCTTCCATTGAGGATGACTTCGTGGATTTGGACCAATGTGGCTAAACAATGTTGGTACCTTCGCCAGCTGATGAAATAAAAATAAAACAGTTAACATCATCAAAGAGTTGTAAATTGTAATTAAGAATAGGAAAAGATACCCCAATTTCAAGAATTCCAGGCTTGTTTTTTTCCACAATTGCTCGCATGGACAAAATGTTCTGCCACGGTACTTCAACTCTGTACTTTATTCGATTATCCATATCAAATATTTCCCACGCTAGTTTTTTGGTACGGTAGTAAAATCCAACCATCAAAGTCCCTTTTTGTGTAGCCTTAAACTGCAAGTAAGAAATTGACATTGTTTAATTAAACCCAATTTACTTCTGAATTGAGTATTAATTATAACTTAGTACCATGTATTCTCCTATCTTAAGAATAGCAGCAGGAAAAAGGTCAGCCGGTGAATTATTGGGTATTGACGATGGTGCAGTAGTATTCATTGTTGTTGTTGTTGATTCATAAGTAGCATTCATAGTATCACGTATTGATTTGATTGTAGAATCTTGTAGTCTCAATCCGAGTGGTGGTGGTTTGTTCATATTCTTCTTCAACTCCAAAATAAACAATTGTCTCTGCATGCATGCACAGATTATTATTCAAAGTAAATAGGTCTAATCATATCAATATTTTTTTTTATCAGTAGGAAATCTAAAAATCCAACACGTTATCATCAAATTTATAATATTCACGTATTCTATTTAATCAATCTAACTAGACTCCTTAGTTTATATTTTGAATATATAAACATCAAATGTTGTGTATAAATTAGATTTTTAAATTTAGAAAGAATCGTCATAAAGAAATTAAGAAAATAGAAAGAAAAAGAGGTATGGCATACTGCGTTGGGTTTGAGTGCATATGCGGCTGAAACAGTCGTGCCATTGTTGAAGCTTAGAAACTGCCCATAGGAATGTAAAGGATTCTGAGGGATTCGTGGTGGATTGGGTTTGTTATTAACTACTTCTTCGTTGGACCGTGACTTCTTCTCCATGAATTTGTGTGTTGTGAACTCTGATCGATGGAGATTCACAGGTTGAATGTTTATACACATCACATGAAAAAAAAAATAAGAATGGGGTTATTGCCTCCAAAATTTCAAGTAAGAAATATGTGAAGATTACAATAATAATAATAAAAATAACTTTTGGAAAATAATAATTATAATAAATAAATAACTTACGATCGTGATAGAATAAGATAAAACAGTTTATTAATGTTTAATGTATTGATAATTTTTTATTTTATTTATAATGATCCCGTGGTTGTACTCATGTTTATGCATGCTATTTCAACGTATAAAATATATGATATAAAATGAGAAAAACAACTGTACAAATTATCCTATTTTATTATGTTGATATGCAATGTTATCTTATCTTATTATCTCCTAATTAACTAACTTGATTGTTAGTATAAAATAAAAGTTACTCCCACTAATATGTTATCTTATCTTTTATTGTGTCAAAATTTAATATTATCTTTCTTGTATAAGATATAAGATGCACTTTTCTCATCAAATATGTTTATCTCTCTATCTATATATGGTTGAGATGGTTGAGAGATTTATATTTTTAGTTAATTCCATATAGAGATAACAAAATCAGTCCTTGAACCTAAATCGAATTCAAACATTTTTCGTTATATCCAAAATTTGGAATTATCTTGCCAAACCTCGCATTACTGTGAGATATGTAAAAAATAATGTTATTCTTCCCAATAATGCACAAAATTCTCCCTCTTAAGCTTAATCAACTCCACACTAATCGTCTTGCATGCTTAGTGAATAGTGATGATATGGTGCCTTATGAATAAATCTTTTCAATAGATATATCGGTCATTGAAATTGTGTCATATGATCAATTGGCCTACGACAATGACTTAAAGTAAAAGTTTTACTAGATCAAGAATCCAGTATATAGGTCAATCTCTACGTAACAAATAAATATATTTTTTTAATTTATAAAAAAGAGTTAATGAAGTAAAATTGATTTGACTCCCATAGTTTCTAACTATATATTAATTAATCTCTTCGTGAGTTGGTAATTAGTATTAACTATTAAATAAAGAAATGGAATCCTTTCTTTATAATCCAACAAGGGGTGAAATGTTTGTTCAAACAAGAGAGAAAATTAAATATAGTTAAATTGACAGCAGAAAGAGGTAGCTAGCTCTGTTAAATTCTCGTCTGTGTATCGAACTGTAGATAATCGTTGCTGAGTGCAAATAATAATATCAAAAATAAAATACAAAGTATAGATCCTAAATTCAAAAAATGGGATTAAAAAAAAAAAAATAGTGTGGACTGTTGATTGTTTATAACAGTATACCTAATTTTAAATTTAAAAAAATAATCACCCACATGCTACTATGGTTGGCTCCATTGCTGTGGATATGTCCCTATCACACATTTCGGGACCAATATTTATAGGTACTTCACCCTGCAAGATGAATTAACATGGGATGTTGAAAATACAAAAAAGCATATTGCAATTTCTTTAACATAAAGCTGCAATGAGAACATACCTTTGCAATGTTCCTACAATAGGTCATTGTGTAGTTTCCAGTGGGAAATAAAACTTCAATAAGATCTGCTAGTGCCAATTGAGGTTGGGACACTGCTCCATTATACCAGTCTTCACATGCAGAATATCACACAATTATACATAAATATTGAAAAGTAATTTACCAAATATCAAGTGGCACAAACAAACTTCATGCAAAAATAGAAAATGAACTGAATGATCAATAAGTATTTTTCCTGGTCATTAGAGTAAGGAATAAATATTGAGTAGGTATTTTAATAGAAAAATCATGTGAAAGTTAAGTTAAAAGGCTAGTGAATTTGTCATATCAATCATTAAGTGGCACATGCATTTTGGATCGACGTACTTACCAAGAGCTACAGAATTATGAATCCTTTTGTCATATCTCCATAGACTTGTGTTTGAAATAAAGGAAAAACAAGAACGATCTTCAACATTTAGATTTTGGATAAATGTTGCCAAGGTGTAGTTGACTGGATCAGAGGTTAGTGTTTCATCAATGACTACTTCCACAGTCTGCATGAGAAATAATGTTTAATTAACAAAAACTAATACATAAAAAGAAATTTAAGGCAATGAAAAAAAACCCTCTTTTTCAATTCTTGGAATTAATCTCAATTCCAACAAATTACAATGTAGGTCTATGTTAAAAGCATCGTGCTTCATCTCATGTTAAGGGACTATTCCATCTGTATAGAAAATAGATTTACACTATCTGAGGCAATCCTAATCCTAGTGCTTTACATTATTTTTCTGTTAGCATATGACATTTTTATTGATGTTTCTTTGAAAACTCTGTTTCAATAAGTATCAAGTTCTACTAAGTACTAGCTTTGCATAATGTAGATGTTTGACAATATTAGTTATTCAATGTTCTGATACTGCATTTATTTTTTTCATTTAATGTAATATAATTCAACTTACACATAGGATGGCATGAAATTCCTCCAAGTCATCAGGATCAGAGACATTGTAAGTGTTCTTGCTGGCCCCCAAAATCTCTCCGCCTGCATCTTGAATGTACTGTTTGAAAAGTTTGCATAACAATTTTAGATAGTGGTGACCAGAAAAAACAAAAAAGTATAAGCGCCAGATTAACTAAAATACAAAAAGCAAGTGATCAGAAAAGATGAAGTATGAACAGTATAATAGTGCAAATTTACAACTCAAGCATTTAATCAATGGGCACTGGTTTCTAATAATAATGAATAAAATAGTAACAGTTTAGAAACACCACTCATGCCATGTTTAATTTCTCCAACAGCTATGGTTTCATACCTTCAATTGATATTTTTCCTGTGTAAAATACCAAAGACCCTGAAATGATGACATTTCAGATGTTAACGCATTTTTATCAATAAACAAAAAGCTAAATAAAAGTTGTGTATCAGTAGTTGGCTCCATATGATTTGAAGAGAAAAATAAGAGAAACAATTTTGAAAAGGCTAATAGAGGTTAGAGGGTCTATTGCTATTGTCTAGATGCTAAAACAAAAGCAGAACAATGCATAAAACTGACAATGTAATGTGCAAATTGAAACAAAGCTCTAGGAAAGGTACATGGAACATTGTATTTAAGAAGTGGGAAAGAATTAGGTAATGAGATGTGTGCTTTGGAAGATACATACATTTTTATACTTCATCCAAGCTACTGTTGGCTTGAATGTTGTCCTAGTTGTGGCAATTTTAGCCAAGCACAAATAGTTCGCCTTAACCTATAAGATAACAAATCACTTTGTCAGACTAACATGTATCACAAAATCTAATCAGTTATTAGCAAAGAAAACTATGAAAAGATGGTTGGTTGAGTAATCTCCAAATGCTACTTTTAGATTATGCACACAAACCTATCACTTTTAAAGTAAACTTATGGCACAAGTAGAATGAATTACTGTTAAAACATTTAGAAGAAAGGAAACACATGGTTTGGTGGTTATTGAACATTACTGAAACAATTAAGGACTGGGCAGCAAACTGAATTTAATCCTAAAAGTTAATTGACTTCTGTTTATTAATTCTTAGTATCTAATGTCAACAGCGTAAGCTTAAGACCCCAAGTAGAAATTTCTAATAAAAAAATTCAGTCTATGTCTTGACTGAACAACAAGAAGAACCTGCAAGGTTACAGAACAATAATGACGGTAGAAGTTGCTGAAAATATATTCAATCATATAATAATATAGTTATGCTTTGGACTGAGTGGTGTGCAGTGTGCTTACTGCTGTATAGACTTGATTGGCTCTGGCTTCAACATTTGCAAAAGTTCCCATGAATTTGATCCATTCTGCTCTCTATCAAAGTATTCCAAACACAGAAATTATTTAAGATTTATCTAATAAATGCCAGGGAAAGGTTGGATGGGAAAGGTTTAAACATATGTTGTGATCCTTTTGGCTTTTGGAAATTTATTCGGAGAGTAACTTATAGTCTCTTACCTGCAAAGGGGTATCCTCCATAAATGGAACAAAAGTTGCAAAATTGCAAGCTGGCTGCTGATCAGTGTCACTAAGAAAGTATGAAGAGAACGCTGCAAGCTTTTGGAAATCACTATTATTGAACATTTCTATCTGTCCTCCTTCATACTGTTTCAACACACATGGAGAAGCCACATAGTCTGTGGTTATGCCTTTCAAGCTCTCCAATAAACCTAGAAGCTGCTCAAAACAAGAACATGAAGAAATAAGAAGGCAAAGAGGGAATGCAAGCCCTTCTATCTTGATCTTGGCAACACAACAAAACCCTTTAATACGTAAACTTGCAGTAGTAAGGGATTCTCACCTCTACAAAGGAGACTTGAGTTCCAATCCCCAGATGAAAAAGAAAAACTTTGTCAGAACATAGGTGAAAGATACAATTAATAGTATGATTTATGGTAATATGTTAGATTTCAACTTAAACCCATTTGACATTAAGGAAAGTTGCCCAATATATGTCATGGATTCTTGATTCAGGAGAAAAAGAGAATCAACAAGGTGAGTAGGACAGAGTATGGAGATAGGAATATTCATGGCATACCCGGAAAATAAGTCGTATCAACAGAATAGTTTGACAATGGTATGACAAATGACTTGATTCTTGCTGTACAATATTTAGTCCTTGATGCAATCCTTGAATTATTCTGTCAGAATTGAAGGAAGAAAATTGAGTAGGCTAGAAACACAGTTTAGCAGGAAAAATTCAGCAAGCATGAAAACAATTAGGAAAATAGTAATTTGTATGTTTGATTCCTTCTAGCATACATTCCCAACCGAAGAAACGACCGTGTCAATTTAAGTAAACTGTTATACTAATGTAAGATCTATTTTAAAATTCCCCTATCTTTGATTAGAAATTACTTTGGCACTTAGCTAATACAGGTAGCTACTGTCCCTAATCAAATTTTAAAAAAATACAATCTGGACAGCTAGATAGGTTGATCATACAAATGTGCTAAGCATAACCATCAATTTGCTGTCTTTTGTCTTCAAAAAATTATCAATTTGTTATCTTCACAGAAGACATCACTCAATTGGAGAAAGTGCTAAAGATAGTCATATTTATTCTGATATCAGATAACAGGTATAAAGTAATAACTCATGAATAATAATTTATAAAATTCTATTGAAAAAACATGTAAAAATGTGATGATACACACCCTTAATTTTCTCATCCACATTTATTTTATGCTAAAAAGGTAAAAACAAAAGTCCCTATCATTTTTCCATTTCATTACTTTGCTTATAGAAACAAAAAACCAAAGAAAACCTAAGGACCCATGGCTATTAGTATAAAAAAAAAGGATATATATCTCCATAGTCACCTGGAGAAGAAGGTAGCTCTGGCCATCAGCAGCATTCTTAATGACTTTGAAGGTCTGGCCATAGTAAATATGGAAGTTGCCAGCATCTTCCACCTTTGAAAAGTTCCCAACTTTCAGTGCAGGGGTGGCTCCATGGACATATCCACAGTTAAATAACCAAACCAATGTTAAGAAGAACAAGGCTTGCAGTTGCAGCCAAGAACAAGAAGGAGCTGAATCCATGAGCTGAAAAAAGAGAGACCTTTTGCTATATAAAAACAACAATGTGATCATTGGAGCTAATTAAATGTAACATGTTAGCTCATTATCTTTATTTTAAACCACTTTTAGATTGGAAAAAGCTATTTAACTTTTGGGCAATTATATGATGCTAATTAAACTGCACAAATTCTGTGTGTTGGAGAAGGAGTGGGGTGCACTTTGCAGCGTTTTCAAGATAAATAAATAGATTGGAATAGTGTTGAATTTTAAGCTTGAAGAGTGAATGAATTGTTGGCATGTAGCTAGTGGGGTGTACACTTTTTTTTTTTTTATATATATATTTAACAAGAAGAGGAAACAGTAAGTGACCCGTGAACACAACTTTGGGTTATTTTTGTCATCTTTTTCTCATCACACCTTGTTGTTGGTTCCTACCTAGTTACATCTTTTTCTTTTGTCACTTTCTTTGATACCGTCCTGAATGTGAGTGATAAATCATCCATGTGCTGTGCACTCACCTTTGTTCAACCACTATCAATTTCATCTCCACGTTCAAAATCATTCATTCACACCTTGCAGCTTACACAGGACTTCAAAATTTTTATCACACCACCGTTAATTGATCACTTTTTTTTCCTCAACCAATCAGTCGTATGAAGTCAGTTACTTTTTGAAGTGTTTAACCTAAAAAAACATGGGCATGTAAAAAAGTTGTCATATGACTTGTTCAGGAAAAATGATTAAAAAAAAGTAGTTATCTCGTGATATCTCTACCTGCATTGATAAAATATAGTAATTTGAAAATGGCTGTAAAATAATAGTTTTTTCATTACGGGTCTATGCCTGCCTAGTGAACAAAAAATCTCTTTTTCCAACAAATATTTTAGAATTGAAAGGGCATGCAGTATAATAAGGGATTAATCAATGTTTCAAACAAATATTAGAAAATGACATTTAATTAAGCAGGTCATTATGACAATTTGTAATTACTTGATTATGATATTTATATGTTTGTCAAAACTGTTATCTTACGTCTTTATATGAAGTGGAAACTTTTTTGTACAAATAAACATATTTATGGCATCATATAGTACATGAATCCAAATTTACCTAATGGGGAAAAAAGTTGCTTTTGTTGTTGTAATCATTTAGTTAATTCAATCAAAGATTATTTTTTCTACATTAACTAAACAAATAATACTTTCGCAGTACGTGTATATAATATATAAAATGCTTCATAAGTTCACCCAAAAATAAATAATTAAAAGGCTTCATGATTGGACTGGGACACATGAAGATGATGAATCGTCTGGTGATATATAGCTAGCTAGTTTCGCGGATCATGTAGAAATTGACAACTTCGTGTTTGGTGACAAAATCCCACAGAAAAAGATATATCAGCATTGGCTGTTGATCGAGGCGCTTATAGAATATTATTCAATATACATGGATTAATTAATAAAAAATGAAAGTGATCGAACATTCTATTAATTCAATTGAGTACAATTAATTCTTAATCAAGTAACATGTGTGAGACCAAGTAAAATTAAAATACTAAGTATTTGGATACATCAATCCCCTAGGAGAAGCCCAATATGAGAATTTAATGTGATCCTTCTAATTAAGTTAGAAACTAAAAACAAAATAAAATTAGGGTATATGAATGATGTCTAAGATCAGTCAGCTATAACATGGTTAGCCCAAATGGTACAAAGAGCCAATGATATGGTGAGGAAAATGCCTATCTTCTTCAAAACCACACTAAATCCTTTCCCACATTTAATGCCAACAAACCAAACGTTTTCTTGTTCACTATTCCATGCTATTGTCTCAGCTGCAGGTTGTCTCATTTTCTTCATGGTGTTATCTGGTTTCCAATTATCTTCCACTTGCTCCTTATTCAAACAAACACAATGCATCAACAAAAGTGCAAAGATGAACACAAGGGCACTTGCTATTGTGTTTGATGGCTTTATAATCAGATTCCCCATCACATAGCCCTTAAACTTTCTAAAGAAGGAGGGTCCTTGGTTAACCATTACTACTGCATTCTCTATAGCTTGAATATTGTGATCAGCAATTAGTGGATTGAGTTGAACTTTGATGGTTTGTGAAGGAGCTATTTGATGAAAGAATGTATCAGCTACTTGGCGAGTGGAGACAAACATTCCATGACTCACTTTTGTTTCCTCAACAACCTCAAAGTTTGTAGAATTTGAATAACCAATGTTACCAGCCTCATCTATGAAGTTCTCATTGGGGTTGTCATCATCATTGATGAATCCCATTGAGAAATCGTCAATGTCAGGATCATTGATCAGTTCTTTGTTGCTATTGTGCTGCTCAGATCCTACTGCTAAAAATAAAAGATCATGTTAATTAATTCCTTCCGTTACACTCAGAGAATAAAAGAAAACTATATATTAATCGATAATTTTGTACAAAAAGCAATTATGTATATATAGAAAATACCTTGCACCTTGTTTTCTTCCCTGTTAGTTTGGAAGTTTGAGATATGCTCAATTGGAACAATCTTTTGCTCTTCTTCCATAAAGCCCTGTCGTATTAAGCAAAGAGAATATTTAAATATTAAATAATGCTAGTGTTAAATATGCAAGAATTGTGCACAGTACTTGTAATTAAATAAATTAAAAAATAACATTACAGCATACCTTTTCCATTCCAACCCATCTTAAATTCTCTACCATCCTCTCAGTCTTGAATCCATCATCAAGATCCCCGATCTCTATTGATCTTATTACATTTGTTGGGTCTTCCCATGCTTTGTGATCAACAAATCCCATGGTGTTGCTCATATCATTCACATGATTGTAATTGTTGCCAACCATAAAAGTAAAATCACTTTCATGAGCAAAGTTATTATTTTCATTGGCACCAAATATTAATGCCTGTGATGGTGATGAGTAGTTGGACTGATCATTTATTAACTCCTGGGAAGCATGAGCAACTGAAAGAATTTCCTGCAAGATATCTGTTTCATTATTATTATTATTATTTCTGCTTCCTGAGGCTTGTGCCATCCTCCGCTCGGAAATGCCAACTCTAGGGAAGTGATCCTGTACCTCCAAAGGAGGCATGGTAAACCTATGCTGCATCCTTGCACACTCTAGTGCTATATCCACCTGCAAAATCAAATCATACATGTGTACACGAGACCATATAATTAGTTAATTAAAGAGTTTAATAGGAATATATAAAGTAGGACGGATACAAGAATTTAAGTAGTGAGGAGCTAAAATTTTTTTTACAATTAAAAATAAAATTTTAAAAAATATATATTTAAGGTAGTATTTATATTAAAAAAAATAAAAATTAATATAAAATTTGTTAATTTTTTAAAAAATTGAAAATAAAATCTATAACCATATGATGTAAGAGTAAAATAATAAAGTAAAATTTATAAGATTTTAAAAAATTATAAATAAAAAATGTTAAATTAATTTATTAAAAATAAAATTTACTAAAAATAAATAAAAATATAATGAAATCAAATATTTATTAAGTATAAAATTAAGATATTATATAATAAATTAACACTTTTATTTATTTATTTATTTATATATATATATATATATATATATATATATATATATATATATATATATCAATCAAGAGGGGTACCCCAAAATCCGTCCCTTGTATAGAGTGTAATGTTCCCACAAGAGCACAAGAGTTTATTTATGTCTATATAGGTAGTAGGCACCTTTGATGGAGGGTAGCTCATAGATCCATAATTGGGAAATGAAGAAGTAGATGTTGGAAGATTGAGTAAGTCCTCTGATAAGAAGTGTGACCATGTCCCATTATTATTATTATCCCTTGTCCCACCATTGATATTGATATTGAGAGCAGCCCCATTGATGCTATTATCCCACGGCGCCATCAAATAATTTGAGCTCTCCAAAACTTCACTTCTTCCTTCTGAGTATAGCTCAATGCTTGATGATTGATCACTGGTCATCTGATTTGCATGGCTTATTGGAACATTAACATAGTGTTGCTGATCTCCAACTTTTGGTGGAATCACTGCAGTCTTCTTGAACACACGGCATAGAGCATATGCATCCTGATCAAGTCACATGTGTCAAAATAATAAATCCAAGGTTGAGAAATTGGATATACACAAATTTGAAACAAAATTGTAATATTAATTTATTGATTGATACCTGCAAGCCTGTATTAGTTTCGCACTGAGTCTCATCAAGACGATACTCATGCATAACCCAACCAGTGCGAGAACCATGTGGTGCCCTACCTCGATAGTAAACTAGGGTTTTCTTCATCCCTATTGCACGGCTCTGAGAGTTCACCTTACGATCCTTCCCTGTGGCCTTCCAATACCCTGATTTTGTTGCACGATTCGTTCTTGATCCATTTGGGTACTTCCTATCTCTAGGGCTGAAGAAATACCACTCCAAATCTTTCCCCGGTAACAAGGACTTCCCTGTAAAAGCAAATGAGTTTAGAAAAAAAGTAATGAAAATTATTAGAAACTCCAAGTATATATTGCATGTGTGGAGTAATTCTTTTTTTCTTTTGTTGACTGTTTTTGACTTGGGAATCCCACTATTCCCTCATTACTATGTCTTGACGTTCACAATAAGATTATAGGAAGTAGTACCAACCAACCCTATATATATCCTCCCTAGCTACAGCGTACCTATATATACTTCTTCGTATCCCTAGATATTTTATGCGAAAGCAGAAAAATATACTTGACCAATAAAGCAAGTATATTATATAGTATGTGTGTTAATTTCATGCATGATTGGGTGAAGACCACAGCCAAATAGTACTGTCTAAAGAAGCGTGCCTCCCACTTTTTTAAGATTCTTTTGCATAGCCATTAGCCAATAATGAAACAAACAAATTATACAGTACAGTAGGTGTTTTTGTTGAATCGAAGAATGAGCAATCCATTTAGATATATATGTTAGTTAATAAATGAATTACGTACCTGGCAAGTCCCATGGTTCACACTTATAAAGATCAACTTCAGGGATGATCTCTAACTCAATCTTACGACCATTTATCTTTCTTTTGAGGTAATATGAAACGAGTTCTTCGTCGGTGGGGTGGAACCTAAACCCAGGAGGCAATGAAACAGGAGCCATATTCATATATAATATATAATAAATCTAAAAATCTAGCTATATATAGTGGCCTCGTGACTCTAATAAAAACTCGGGCACAAAGCCTCAACACCAAGTCAAGATCTTCAATTTACACAAATCAAAACCCTGCCATGCATATAAAACAAAAAACCTTATTAGTAAACTCAAACAAACATATATAAATTTCTCAATATAGTGATGATAAGGGAGATAGATAAATATATGAGACCTTAATTGGGGAGAGGAAGAAGATCCAAAGTAGACAGATGATAGAAATTAAGTTTTGGGAGGAGGGGAGAGTGGAATGTTGGGGTTGCTTGGGGTTTTGATAAAGAGGACAAAAAGAGAAGGAGAGAGAAGATTGGAGAAACAAAAAGCAAAATTCGAAGCTGTCTCTTTCTCTTTCAAGTACTTTTCGTTTGTTTTTTTTATCAAATGGATGATTCCTCTTATCTTTGGCTTGAAGCTAGGACTCTCTTAACACATTATAACTTCTCTATCCCTTGTGTTATTCTGCAATGATCCTATGCTTCCAGCTTGTTCTTTCTTAGATTCTGACCCTGCCACGCATGAATTGAATGGATGTAATTCAAACCTTTATTCCTTCGATTAAGAATCTCTAATACATTAACGTGAGGAAACTGTAGCCAACGAATTTTGGCGGCTATTCCCAACTGAACTAACCACCCTTTCACACCTCTTTTTGTTTCAATTCATTCTTTCTTTTGAGCTTCATAAGTGCATGCCCTTCCTTTCTCTTCAACTTTTGTTTTACGTAGATTTTATATTATAATATGATATTGCTTGAAGAATGAAAACTTGGATTTTAAGGTTTGGAATTAATTCGAGTCTCAATTCGTTAATCATGCTGTGATTGACTACACTACAGGAATATAGATGTTGATTAGGGTTGATTTACACACGTTCACAATAAGTGTGTGTCTGTACTAATTATAATATGCAAAAATTCAATATAATCTTCTACTATATATTCAAAAAACACTAAATACATGGTAGTATTTGTCTGTTAAATATTTGGGGAGATAAAAAATATATATATATATATATATATATATATATATATATATATATTTGACTAGTCTATTTAATCTTTGCAAACATGTTGAGTTCTGAATATCTGCAAAAAAAGATTAATACTACATTAATTATAATATTCTATTCTTCAGTATTTGAAACATTCTTCACATTATTCAAAACGAACTAACTCATTATATATTGGGTAATAATTAATTTGATTCAAAATTATTTTAAAAAAAACTCCAAATTAAATCAAACTGATTAATTTTGATTGACCATTGATTTATATTATTCAAAATCAAAGCAAACTAATTCATGTACACCTCTAGAATAGACCAGGCCGCAAATATTAGCTTTTAGGGTGTTGTCTCTTTTTGGACAGAATCAAGTTATTTGTCTTTTTCTATTCTTTCCTTTAAAAAAAACTAATTATTTTGATTTTTTTTTTTTTCAAAATCAAAGCAAAAGCTAATTCATGTACAGCTCTAGAAGAGACCAGGCCACAAATATTAGCTTTTATGATATATACAAACTGGCAATCTGAGTGTTGTATCCCTTCAACAGAATCAAATTATTTGTCTTTTCTCTATTCTTTCCATTAAAAAACTAACATTTTGGTATAGATATTATTAACAATATATAAATTAAATTATATTTTACTATATTATAACCTCATTAATACTTGTAAGCAAAACATCAACTCTGTTTTGAATGAATCCTGTCATATATACCGAATTAATTTTAAAATTAACTCAATCACTTAAGAAACATGATTGAAGTAGTGATAATTAATTGTTAAATACTTATAATAAAAATAATTAGACATTTAATTAATCGAGATATATACCTAAGTGTTTATGAAACACATGCATAGCATAGGTTATTCAAAACCGGGTCCCATGTGGGGCCAGCCTTTGCCACGTGAAACAAAAAAGCATCCACGTGGCATGGTGGGATCACTTGTAAGTTATCTAATGCTTTTCCCATGCGATGCCAATTGCTTTCCCTTTCATGAATCCATCTTTTGGTGCTTTTCTCCTTTATGAGTTTATGCCGCCATTGCTTTTTCTTCCTCAAATTATATAACTCTTGTCAATTTTTCTAATTTTGGAAAAAAAAAAAAAAAAGGGGGAGAGGAGGGGGATTATGCTAATTAGGCTGAAACATACATACAATGATAGAAATAGCTTCTTTGCTACCTTGTCGCATTCACAGGCCTCTGTTGTGGCCCTAATCAGAGATCCAAGCCCAATTAACCCCAAATCTTGCTAGACCCATACGAAGAACTTGCTTTCGGAGTATTTTTACAATAAAATCCTACTGTTGATTTTGCTTTTTTTAAACAAATATTGAAATTCAGTTTAGAGATTCTTTTGTGTTAACTTAAAAAAAATGAAGTGTTGCAACTTGGAAGCATTATTTTTGAATGATTTCTCACGAGGCTATAATTTACGACGACATATTTGGAAAATTGAAATACTGTTTAGAAGTGGAACTTGAACAACTTTATAATGCTAAAATAAAATAGAAAAAAATAATAATAATTAAGAGACATTATTATTTGTGACTGTACACCGGAATGAATGCCCCGAAGATACTTAAGAACAAAAGACAAGCTATTATTTGTGACTGTACACTTGATCTTTCTTTCTTTCTTTAAGGCCTAAAGCCAACATCATCTCTTTTCTTTCCCACTAAAAACTATAGTCTATAGGTGAAAACTACTAAAAACATGAATGGCAAGAAAAGAAAATAAAAATAAAAATTAGCCTTTCAACTGACTTTGGCTAGTGTTTATATATCCTTCAATCCCATACTTGTGATACACCGACCCTTGATTCTCTTCCCACCATTTTTCAGCTTCCTTCTCTGAGAATCGCTTTCGACTGCAAAACCACACATTCCACGGTCATTCTAACAAACAAACACATTATAAAAAATGATTATCCAAACAAAACACCTAAACAATCTTTGGACACTCCCTACTAGGTAGTGATCATAAGCAGAGGAAGAACATCCCACAATTACTTTTTCACAATAGTGCAGATGAGTCAATCTTGTAATGATCAAGTGTTTGAATAGACATTACCTAAATCTCACTCTCTTAAGGCCTTTTTTCCCACATGGCAAAGTTGTAAATGTGATGTAAACACCGGGCTCATATTGTTCTACCCATTCAGCCTTGTCTTGTTGAGATTCTGCTCTATTTGTATTAGTAGAATTATCAATTTTGGGGAACATACTTCTCCCAAATTTGGATTTTAATGTGTCAGAGAATACTATAGGGGAATTGGATAGACTATCCACATTGCAATCTCTTGTACTCTTCATATCTGTATGTATTGGTGCCACATTGGGCACAAATTCATTCGCCCCAACTTTTCCTTCTTGTCCAACGTTATCTTTTCCTGATATTGTATGAAGCTGCAATGGTCATAGATACATCAATTATCAATTATTGTGTACAAGGAATGCAAAGTCAAATTAAATGAGATTGAAAATTCTAGCATTCCAACCAAAATTCAAATAATTACAATGATAATAAAGAACTTACCCTTAGTGCTAATGCTTTTATGACCTCATTTGCTGCCTTGTACTTAGCAGCTTCCTCTCTTGCTACAAACCAACTCTCCTCAATTTTTTGTTGACACTCTTGTATTTTATGGTTTTTGAGCTCGCACTGCTCTTCAAGCCTCTTAGCCTATCCAATGATATCAAATAGTAGCATATCAAATAGACTGATAAATAGGGAACCAAAAAAGATAATTGTGGTCTAAATAAGGACAACGATTTTATGGTGAATTACAAAAAAATTACATGCAAGGACTTTGATGCCATTGTAATTATACAGTTTTTGCACATGCAAGGACAATATACATTGTAACAAAAACATGTTAAAACTAAAGCAATTTAAAGGGTGCTATTATGTGGAGTCAATACCTCGGCTCTCAGCTTATAAACTTCTTCCAGGAGCAGCTTGTCAGACTTTGTTGTATCTGTCTCTGCATTGGAGTAGCTATGTGTTGTAGATTCCACATTAAGGGGAGAAACTGTGGCTAATTTATTTTTGGATGAAGAAACATGAACAACTGGATTTTCTGTACAATTTATTTGAAATATGGCAGGGCATGGAACTTGGCCCCACTGTGGCATTCCACCTAGCTTAGAAGAATTATCTTCTACATCCTGCTGACTTTCTTGATGGTTTTTCCAATCCTTACGTCCACTTGGCATGCTTTTCCTGTAACATGATTGACCAAGTGACAACAAAGGACCTTGTGTCACAGTTGTCTCACCCCTATCTTCAGTCATATCAGCAATTTTGTGTTGATGATGCTTCAACAATTGCTGATTACTGTTGTAATTTCTGGACTTTGATGCCATTATTGAATTTGTAGCCCCTTGTCGTTTATCAAAACACTGATCACAAACTCGAAAAGCCTTGGTCTTACTAGGGGCTAGAGGTGCATTTGTAATCTTTTTATTACTACAAGCACGACAGAACAAAAGACCACAGTTATAACAGTTGTGTTTCTTCCTTGTGAACCCAAATGGCAACCTACAACCACTACAAGTTGACTGGTCACTAATAGAAATAGGTTTGTGTAAACAGATTGCAGCTGTGAAGCTTGGACCACAAGTAATAGTATTTACCTGTCTGTCTCTTAGAGCCTCAACAAAACAAGGTGTGTGTCTGTCTTCAGTATCACCTAGCCCCAGTTGGCCACTTTCACCTCTTCCCCATGTATACACACTCCTAGCAGAAGTCAAAACAGCAACATGATATGAACCGGTTGATATCACTTTAACAAACTCTTGTTTGAGTTGTCCTTCAACCATCACTGCTTTATCCCTCGCATGTGGATTTCCTAGTTGTCCATATTTGGCACTTCCCATTGCAAAAACCTTGCCCATGTTAGTCAGTGCTACAGTCAACATTCTTCCACATGACACTTGAACAAAATCATAGTCAACAAGCTGTGTAACACATGTTGGTACAAGCTTGTTTCCATTATCAACATGACCGAGCCTCCCTTCATCTCCATCACCCCATGTAAACAACTTACCACTAGCACTATTGTACCTAAAGCGATCAAACATGCCTTCAACAATAGCAGCTGTATGCCATGATCCACAAGCAGCAGACCTCACCCGTAGACCACTAAGAGATTCAACTTCTTTTGGACTTGAATAACTCCGAAGATCACCATGGCCAAGAACCCCAAATGTACCATCTCCATAAGTAAATAACCTCCCACAACTAGACACAATTGCAGTATGCCATTCCCCACAAACAACACTTGAGATACTAATACCATCTAAGGGTCCACCAAGTTTTTGTGGTATCCACTGACTTCTAGTTCTCCCTTCATTCAATAAATCTGCACAGCTAACATCATTCCCCCAAGTATATACTTCACCAGAATCTGTCAAAGCACACGTATGATATTCACCACAAGCAACATTTTTTACATGAAGACCATTAAGAGAATCAACTACTTTGGGGGAACTAATGTCCATATCAATTTTTTGCCCCAGTCTCCCCCACTTCCCTTGGCCCCAGCAAAACACTTCCCCTCGTTTTGTAACTAAAGCAGCATGTTTTCCTCCTAAAGCTATGTTATAAACATCTAACATTGCAGTGGATTCTAGTAACTTTGGCACTAAAGAATAAATTCCAGGTTGAACAAACCTTTCATTCACAATCCCTACAAGACATTCAATCCCTCCACCCCATATCATTACATCCTTCAACACGTTGTTTTTTCCTACATGTGGGGTGGTAGAATGCATCAGATACCTATAGGACAAATTCTTCTTGTGCTCCTTATCATTGCGGGTTGACTCAATGTTGCTACGAATATCTGGATCAATGTATGGAGAACTTGGCACTGAATTATCTGTTACCCCATTAGTGCTGGAGAGGAAAGATGCCGATGAATAAAAGTTATCAGATGTACATGACAAGCCATCAGAAAAGCACCTTTCAGAAAGTGACAAAGTAGGACTTGCACATACGCTATGTACCTTCAAAATAATAACAACAACAAAGTAAGTTTTGTTATTTATATTTACAAGGAAAAGAGAAATAAATGTATGCAAACTGCTTCTAGTATGATATTATTGAGATATCTTTTGTAGTTATCCTAACAAAGAAGATGTATGAAACCTGAGTAAACTGAGAGGTATCGTCCAGAAGGCCAAGATTTTTCTTTCTTCTTAAGATTCCAGCAGGACTACTAGCACAACTCTGCACCCCTTTGCAGCTTCTTAAACTACTAAAAGCTCTAGGATGCTGACACCTAGAAATCACAGCTTTCAAGCCAACAAACCAAGAAGCCGCTTGTGCTTTGTCCTTGCATATCTATAGTTCAAAAGATATAAATGTCTAGTCAAGCTATAAATAAATAAATATGGGAAAACAAATGCAATTCGGCAGTTATATGTCATGCGTTAATCACAATTCACAAATATTACCAGATCAAGAGAACGTTCACCATTAGCATAGATTAGTGAAAATGAATGACACTCCTTTTCGGATTCATTTTGCCTCTGGGACTTTATCTGAAAATGGTGAGCCATATATTAGACCAAAAAGATGATTTTTACTCTTTCCATTTCTCTTTCAAACTGTCATATTCACGTGGACAATGCATCAAGTGAGAAAACATGAATGTTTGTTACGTACATGTTCCTGCCCTTGAACGATTTTGGTAACTACACTCAATCGCAAATGCTTTTCCTGCTGTCCTGAGTACCAAATCAAATTTCTCTCATCCTAGAATCAGAGGAGAGGATGATATATTTTAGTAACTTTAGCATAACGCAATGAAGAAAATAAGGCCAATTAATGAAATTTCAAACCCAGTGGTGTTTATCATTTCATAAAACAAAAAACAACTGATCTAATTTTTCTTAATTGGTATTCAATAGAAGTCAAATTTAATTTTCCTCCATCAATTGATCTAATATACACAAGTTCAAAAAAAAAAAAAACAGCACTTCATCGAAGACTAACTTGTTTCCTTTTTTTTAGAATAATATAGATATAAAATAACATTAGAAATTCAAAGCCAATATTTTCAGAAAGACGGGAAATAATATAAGTATGGAACATCCAAGGGTATGGTGCTTCTAAATTCAATACTCATATAAGAAATTTGGAGAATAAAATTTACTAAGAAACGTGGTCGATAAGCAAGTTTGATATTCAAGGAATGGTCATAAGAACCTCCTAGTGTGTGGTTTGGATGGGTGTTAACAAAATTAATTATGAATAGAATTAATTTTGAAGTCACATAAATTATGTTTAAATGATTTTGACTAGAATTGATTTTGAAGTAAAATTCAATGTAATTTTTTGAATCCAATGCTATTAGTTGCTTCAGTTTTCAATTCTTAAACCAAAATTAATTTTGAATTCTTCTTCGACTTAAAACCAAACATATTACTAAAACAATTTGTCATCTCACTTATGAACTACCTGAGAAAGTCTGAAAGGACAGAGCTTCGGCTTTCCTCTACGACCACACTTAAGTAAATATGCACCTTTCTTGATAGATACAATTGCCTGAACAAAAAGACAAACCAAATTTTCAGTGTTGAAGAAAAGGAAAACCAGTTCTCTAGGACATAAACATCAAGTAAATTAGCTATTTCAAGTCAAAGATTGGAAAGTGTAGCCTTCATACTGATCGACACCATAACACCCACATCAATGTGTACATATCACCAGAAATGTGAGAGAACATGTGAACAACACTAGAGAGAGCATGACATTGAAATAGTGCCAAAAAGAAGAAGGTGAAGAATTAGCATAAAAACTAGAAATAGAAAAAAAAAAAAAAAAAAAAAAAACATGACCTGTTCAATAGCTCTGTCAAATGGGACTGCTGCCAAGGACTCTTCTTCCATTGTCATGTTGTAGTTTCATGGAAGAGAGAATGGCAGACAAGTGCCACAGAAAAGACTCCTTCCTTGGTTTTCACAATAAGCGGAACCTTATCATTATCAGCAAAATGATTGATGATCGAGAGGTAAGAATGCAGACGAAGAAGCTCTCTCTCTTTCTTTCTTTTTCTCTCTGAATTGTCTGAATGATGATGAACAGAAGAACATAACATAAGAAACAATTCAGACAAAGTATTATTACGATCAGTCAATGCCGTAATGTACTCTACTCATTGGTCACTAATTATTATTTGGACAAAAACGTTAAACAATCACTTATTCTGTTACTGGCTCTGTTCTAAAAAATTCATGGCCGTTAAGGTTTTTCACCGGTATTAAGGAATACAATTAATTTGTTAATTTTTTTTTTAAAATTAGACTTAATATTTATTTTAGTCCCAAGATTTAATTAATTGCCCATTTTGATCCCAAGTTTTAAAAAGAAAAGTCAATTTAGTCTAATATATTAAAAATACTTCAATTTAATTCATAATTATCAATTTTTTTATAATTACGTTAAATCTGGTATACGTTGAATAAAAAAAGAATTGATATCCTGCTTTTATCTAATCTTCTTCCTATTTTTAATGCAATTTAAGACAGAATCAGAAAAAAAATATTGGATAGAAACATAAAGAATATCTAAAAATATTTAATTAACAATATGATTTATTAATTTATTTATTTTATTAATTGTAAATTTTTTTTATTGATTATACATAATAATAATAATAATAATTTAGGTACTCTCTACCTAATAGTAGGATTCACTAATAATATTTTTTTAATTAAAATTTTATAATTTTAAAATACTAATTAACGTTTCTTATAAAAAAAAATTATTGAGATGTTCTTACCATTAATGTTGAACCATATTTCAATATATTAATTTCTCATTTATTAAATGATAAAATAATAATAATAATTCTCTATATGACTGTAAATCATGCTAACTAATTGCACAACAATTAAAAAATACAACTAGACAAATTCAATGTTCTAGGTTACCACTCAAAAATTTGCTGCATCAAGTAAATGAAAAAAGAAACACAATTAGACAAACACACGTGTAATTGAGTAATAGATTTCCGACACTCACGTAATATGGCAGGAATTATCTATTCATGGTGAAAAGCAAATTTCATTCAATGGTCATTATATTAATTCAGCAAAACTGAAGAATGAAATTCAGATATTCATATACTATCCAAACGAATTATTTATTCATGATGATAAATTAATTAGTAAGTTAATCTTTCTCTCACTCCCTTTTTTTTAGCAAATATAGTCAATTGTAAGCTTGTCTCGAGGATAATAATTTTTAATTTCTAGTTGTTACATATAAAAAAATATATATATAAAATACTACTAAACAAGCAAAATTCATCTCAATAACCACCATGTAAAGGAAAAGATATGCTTGTGCGTGCACACCAACCTACCCTTCTCCTATTTCCATGCATGTATCCCCCGAAATTCAAGGCAAATTTCTAAGTTGGGGGTGCATATTAATTATGACCTATACTATACGTAAAGAAGGAAAATGCATATATTGATATACATTGTAGGCGGCTAGGAGAAAGAGAATAAATAATTTGTGTATAGTTCATTCTATTTCAATTTAAAATATATGCCTATTTTTCTATATTCGTAACTTGTAATATAATAATATGGTTAAATTCCAAAAGAAAAAATATGGTTAACCTACATTTTTGCGCATGGTCGTTTTCAACCCTTTTTTTCAAAGAAAACGGCAAAAAAAAAATACTTGATTTTAGCTCTAGTGTTCTTGGAATTGATAAAGAATTCACTTCTTTCCACTTATAAGGTTAGTTTAAATGCATTTATTTATATAAATTCGATGTATTTTATTTTATGTCATGTATCCCGAGGATACCCCTATCTGAATTACAATAGACATTACCCAAGTAATTGCAGAATAGTTTAGTGTATGTTTAGGTCAGGGTAGCATGTTTGAGTTATTGATTGTTTTTTTCCAAATGTTTTCCTGAAATTGTTACTATTTTTAGTAGTCATTCATTTTATTGTAAATTAATATATAGACACAAATTTAGTATAAATAAAACAAGATTAAAATGAAAAGATAAATTCTTGCAATGATTCAGATTATTATTCATTTAATTTTTTTCTAGTTAAGAAGCCAAAATTTTATTGCAGAAAATACAAATTTAGCCTAGTAGATTGAAAAACGAAATGGAGCGTGCGCAGAAACCAAAAACAGCGAAGGCTGGGCTGACCCAGTTCTCTCCCTTGTAAGTTGTAACTTGAGCAAAAAAAAAACAAAAATAATAAATAAAAATGAAATAACGTTAGAGACAAAATAAACCCCGACACTATTTTCCTAATTACTAGTTACCCCAGGCCCGCCGCTGGGAGCAGCTGCTGACGGAGGAGCACCGCCGTGAGAGAGCGAAACTGTGCAATCACGATGCTCTCTCTAATTTGTTCATTCGAGAGAGTGAAATTACTATAATGCCCTCCCTATGATTTTTGTTTCTAGAGAGAGAAGAGAGAGTCTCTCTCACACCACAGGCTCAGCCAGAAGAAGAAAAGTGTGTGGAAGCAAGTGCAAAACGTCTTAGACTTGATTTTCTAAGTCTAAAAATGTCAAAAGCTAACACAATTCGTTTCCTCTTAACGAATTCCGAACACACACGCACTACATTAGTATATGATTATAATGTTTGTTGAGCACAGAAAAGTGAAAACACTCACAATAATCGAAGGGGAAGAAATTGGCATCACCACAGATGTAGCAAACAAGAATCAAAACAAAGTAAAAAAAGAATTACCGAGAAATCGGGTTTGTTTCTGATGCCGAATGATGCTAAGTGGCTTCCTTGGTTAGACAATGTAATGAACGAGAACGAGGACACTCTACAACTTTGTCTTTGATTCTCCTCTCCTTACTTAACTTTCTGTGTTGTTTTCACTCAGTTTCAGTTTCAGTCTCTGCACAAAACTCGCTCCTTATCATTATTCATCTCCAAATATATATAATGGAGTCCTACCAGGATATAGACAAACTCGTCAAAACAATTTCTCACTCAATCATCTTTCTTTTTATCTTAATTTCTATCTAACTTTTTTTCTTTACCACCTGTGACTGTGAGATGTCAAATATTTACCGTCGTCTCTCTTTCCATTCACAATATTCAATTTGAAATAATAAGTAGTTGCTTTTATATTGATTTCACTGTGATTCTATAATGAATGTAGATTTCTACCATCAAATCTAGACAGAGTATGGTTATAGAATGTCTGAGAATTTTGTTTATCAATAAAGCCTATTTATTATTAAATACAAATAAAATATTTAATACATTGAAAAATTGTCAAAATATCTTATTTTTCATTTCTTAATTAACAAATATTCATTCGATATTTATTAATTACAAAACTTTATTTTTTTTTTCTAATCAATCTATAATACGTACTGACGCCAAAGAGCAAAGAAAAAACATTCCAATGTGGAGAACTTGGTAAATTCTCTGCGATTTCTGATCCTATCAAAGGAGAAAAAAGAAGTAAAATAAAAACAGTTGTAAATTCACCAACGTGACAACTGAGCAACACCCCTTAAGCCTTTCATGGCATATCTCATTCAAAGGATTCCTTATCTCTCAATCATTGAACACCCAAAACCTTTTGACTGTTGACAATTGTAATAATTCTAACTCCACGAGGATTCTTCGTTATGATGAAAGTTTTGGACTAATGTCTATAAACTCCATGTTTTGTTTTCAAATTTCTAGCTTCAAACAAATCAATTTAACATAATTGTGTTTCTAAAACGCTCCAAAAATTGCGAAATTAAGAGCTTGCATATCATTAACCAAAAGAGATTAGTATCTAAACAGTGGATTATCCAAAAGCAACTTTAGTTTATGTCTTTTTAAAAGGATGACTCTTTTAAGAAGAATCTTGCTGACGCCTAAAGTCTAAAATAGAGACAAAATGGTCTTTCTATCTTTCTTTTCAACGCAGATAATAACAACACCATGCATTGGTATTATTCCATTCCATGGTTCTTATTTCTTAAATATTGTTCATCATCGCATCTTGCCAACTAATACGATGAATAAATTAATAAAAACTCTACAATTATCACCACATGAAATTCAATATATTATTTGTACCCGATCCATCACAAAACGTGTATAGAAAAACACTCCAAGTCATTGATGAAATAAGTTAATTCAATGAGATGTTAAAAGGAAAACTAGAAAAAGGGTAATCATGTTATTAAATATCTCACGTCAGCTAATGACATAAACAAATTAAAGTATAAATAGAAGAAAACATTCAACTTACAAATTAGTTTTACAAATTTAAGCGTGGAGTATCTAGTAACTTTATTAACAATTAATTTCTGCCAAAAAAAATTCAAGTTCACCATTTTTAATAAAGTTGTCTATTTTAATCACTAAGAGTAAAATTCATTTTGATTTTTATAGGTGAATTATCAAACCCTGAAAGCATTTTTTAGTTGTACAAATAAAGAAATATATTTTTAGCAAAAAAAATAAAAATAAAGAAATATAATTAAACCATTAATAAATTAAAACGGTAAAATGCCACTTAGTCATTTACCATGTACTTTTGCAGGTTCTTTTGAAACTCTGTTTACCTTTTTCTTTTCTTTTTTTATCTTTTGCTTATTCGAAATGATTTGTCTTCACATGGCATCACAAAGCCACGAGACAACCGCTGGATGCCAGTTTCTTCGTTTTTAGTTTAAAAATTAAAAATGAAGGTACAGTAAATTACATAATCCCAATGCATTACAGTGTTAATCTATTGGCTCCAAACCAACAACTAAAAGTTTATTAATAAAATAATTAATCAAGAAATTAATAATAATCTTAAAAGGCAGCTTTCCCTTTTGAGGAGAAGTGGTCCATGCAGGACATAAAGACAAGTTTGTCCAAATGCAACCAACACAACAGCAAGATGTAATAGAATTATACAACATAGTGTTTGATGCATATATATGTCTTATTTGTGATATCACTACAATTTCATTGCTAATTAATTATTTACAATTTCTTACATGAGATTTAAAAAAAAAAAAAGATATCATGTGAATTTAACCTGTTTCATTAAGATGTACTATGGATTGCATTATTTAATTTAACTCGTAGTAAAAGTAAGTATTTTTTTCGATGTATACTAGTAAAAGTAAATATTAGCCATAGAGCAACGTTTATGTTTAATTTAGTCACTAGGAAGAAAGCACGTGTGCAAAGGGATAATTTCAGCTTTCAATAGCCAAAGTAATGATTAGTCATGCTCAAAAGAACATGAAAATTCTAACAAGACAAAAAAAGATAAAATAAATTATTCAATTACTTAACTGTAATAAATCAAATATATCTATATCATGTGTTAATATGATAAATATTTTTTTTTATTATCACATTATTAATATGAACTATTATTTGAATATTTATTACCTCATGAATAATTCTCCTACAAAAATTATTTGAAAATCTAACCCGTTTAACTTGTGAGTTGAATGTAAAGGCAAAAATAGCATTAATTCAAATAGTTAGTATTTTTGCCCACACATTTCATATAAAGTCATCTCATTTCATTTCTATATATATATTTTTTTTTTGATAAAAATTATTTGTAATATGTTAGGTTTTTTTATTAATAAAAAGAAGTTGAATCTACTACATTTTTCTCTTTCTCTTTACAACTATCAAACCTATCTTATAACCTCATCTCACGCATATATTCAAATGAGTGTTTTTTTTTTTTAATTGTAACATTGTTTTAACCATAATTTAAATCCACCTACTACATAAATAAAAAAAAATTAACTTAAAGAGTTAAAATGATATACACTTTAAAATAAAAATAAAGGAAAAAATAATATTTTATAAATTCATACTATTAGAATTTTTGAAAAAAAAATAAACAGTTGAACGAACAAACCCACAAATAAATAAATTATGTTAAATTCACTCAAATTTTTAAGTTTAATTGTCATACAATGTTATTATAAAAGAAAGTTTATATTATAAATTAATCCTAAATTATGATTAAAATGATTATCATAAAAAAAATTACAATGTTATCATATGTAATAATTTATTATTTATTATTGGAAAATAACGATAGTACATCTCAATTATCTTTTTTACTTTTAATACCAACTCAACTCAGTAATTTTAATTTTAACATGATAAACATGCCGACCCGACAAAAATGACCATCGTTGTTCGTATAGCTTTATGCAGCATACCATCAGGTACGAAGATTTCAAAGTGGGGCCATATATTCGCGTCAAAAGTAAAAAAAGTGGGGCCATATATATTAATAAAAGTCATCAAAGGATTCAAAATTTGTTTGAGTGAACTATTTATTAAATAATTTTCCCTTGACTAGAGTTTATGTAAAAATTTATTTATAATATTTATTAAATCAAATCAAATTATTGTTAATTTATTTATAAAATTTATGGAAATAAATTAGAAAGTATTTATAAAAAGTTATCAAACACTTTCAACTTTCAAATTAGAAATATATTATTTTGGATCAAGCCATATAGAGGATAATCACATAGGTGAGTCACAGTCATTTATAATATAATGTCTAATATTACTAAGCTCAATCGTAGATTTAAGTAGACTCAATGTTATGTAAGGGTCAAGAATTGTTCAACCTTTATACCAATGCTCACGCAATCACGAAACAAACAAGTAAACCATTAGCAACAAACGAACCTTTAACACCTTGTAACATAAGAATCACTACTATAGTTCGAAGAAGAACAATACTTATAAATAAGTCACAGACACCTCAAGTTAGAATGCTTGAAAACTTCAAGAAGTTGTAATCTATAAGTACTGATTATATTATTTTTTAGATCGACTGGAGTATTCATTTAATTATTTCTCCAAATGATAGTGCATGCGTCTACGCTCCAATGCTTCATGCTTGTTTTCTTTGTGCTCTTATCACAACCATGATGAACGAGACTGAGTTCTACAATTAATTCACTATTCCACAAGTATATCTTTTAGAATAAAGATTTATCAACACTCCTGTGTTACTTAATATTTAAGAGAGAAAGAGAAAAAAAAATATAAATATAATAAATGATATGATTTGATAAAAAAAAATATTAAATAAATATTTGGAAAAATCAGAACTCATTTTTTTTTTTTATAGCATAACAAAGTATCGTTTCTTGCACGTAAGTAAAATGTGGACCATTTGCACAGTGTATAGTAGGTCAAATGAAAATGGCCATCGATAGTATATAAGAGAATCAATTTGCACAGTGCGTTTAGGTATTACTTTGTGGCAGAGAAAATTTATTTTGAAGTGGGTGGAACTAAGTTTGAGGTAAATGAACCTTTTTTTATGTATAAAAAATTCTATCTAAAACCAATTTAATTTCTGTATGTATGACTCATCAATTGTATTTTATTGACAAAATAGTACATGTGCTGACAGTTTAAAGAGCTTTATACTGTCAATTTGTATGAAATTTCCGGATATGTTAATTTTGTTGACTTTGGTACGATTGAATATTTTTTTTAATAAGCATTTACAAGAAAATAAATAAGATAGAAAAATAAAATGTTTTTTTCATAAACTTAAATAATAAGCTTATACATAAATTAATACCAACTTTTTTTTAAAAATAAAATAAAACAGTTTATATAAATTAATTTGCAGATAGTAGAGAAATTTATACAGACAAGACCTTTTAACAAAAAAATAATTTAAAAGTCATTCCTAATATTATTTTTTATTATTTCATTTACATTTTAGAGATAGTTTTACTTTTTAATTCAAATAAAATTAGTTATTCTCAACTTTATTTTAAAATAAAATATTTAAACATATTTTTTCTATCATTAGCTTATACTTTAATTTCTATATAATTTTTTTTTTTTTTTACTTTCTATCCTATCAAATAACCTATAATTTTTTTTCATTGCTTTTATTTATTTTTCCTAAAGTAAACATACTCTTAGTGTGTGTAAAAACTATTTTTTTTTTATCTCCATATAAACAAACAATATAAAAAAGGAGAAAAATGATAACAAACAAACAATATAAAAAAGGAAAAAATGATAATATACTCGATAAATATTAGTCAATCACAATTTTTTATTTATGTTTAGACAGATAATTTTTATAAAATTATTTTAAAAATTATTAAAATAATAAATTATAATTACCCAATTGTATAAAATTATCTTAATACATCAACATTAATCTAATGAAAAAAAAATGCCTTAACATTTCTTATTCTCTCTTATTTCTTTGTTTTTTCCTTGACCTGTTCTGTTCTAAATACAGTGTTATTCAAACACTCAGAATGCCGAAGGCATTGGCCCACCCATCATTAATATCGGTCGATAAAGAGACAGGAAAAATAAATAAATTACGGTAATAAGAGTGCGTTAATTATGTAGCAAAATTTATGTGAATATTATAATTATTCTATTTGTACATTGCTAGAATATTGAGATTGGCCTTTAGCACACTTCTCATCATTTTATATCATCGAAATGATTGATGTAACTTCACGTTATGCTTGTATTTGTATTTTCTGGAGAGAAAAAATTCCCATTATCTGAATATCTGCTGCGCATTACGAAAAAAAAAAAAGTGTTGATCGAAGAAAATAAACATTTTAATCAAATCAAACAACATTTTTTTTTGTTGACCAACTTCGGAACAGTAAAGAACTAAATTTTCTTGATTTCTAGAATTTGAATTTTATATATATATATATATATATATAAAGACATTTAGAAAATTTCATATACTAGTTATTCCTTTCAGTTTAACTCATACTGTTTAACCCCAAAATAACTTCCAAATGTAAAATAAGGAGTATTACTCGGGCTAAAAAAAAGATAAAACAGATCCAGCTCATTTTTTAATTATATTATAAGTGCAAACTACTTATTGATTTTTTAATTCATTTCTATAAAAAAAAATTATCATTTTTAATAAGATCTTCTATTCTAATTATATTGTTCCATATTCACAATGCTCGTGTAATAATTGGATATCACTTTCCTGCAATTAATTGAAAACCCTATAAAATAACCCAAAGGAAACAACATAAGAACAAGACATATTGGTAACTGTATATATAGTTGTATTAAGAATTAGCTGGAATAGACAGTATTTGAGCTGTTAGTGGATCGGAACAGCTTTATAAATGTCCATGTCTTTTCTTTCAAATTCAGCATCCCACACTAGACAAAGTCGCGTAGCATTTTCTTCTTTCTTTTAAGTTTTAACAACAAAAATAAATAAATAATAACTATAAAGTTGTATTTCTACATATATATTTCACATTTCTTCTCCAACTGTCCATAAGAATATTGTCAACTCAATGCAAGGCTGACTTATATAAATTGTACAATACATAGTCTTTTTAACGATTAGACAGGTCCTCCTTCTCAACCTAGGGCATAGGCAGTTAAATCCTATTTTAAGTTTTAACCATTACCAACCCTCCAATGGCTAGGTCTTCTAATATTCATGAATAGTATCTAATCTACATCACATTTAAAAAGACTACAGTGTACCAACAAAACTCATTACTCATTTGTAATAATTTTGTTGGTTTTTTTTTTTTCTTGTATTTTTACTAACTCTAACTAAAATAAAGTTTCATCTCGATCATTTACATATTAATATTAATTGACATTAGAGATTGTATTAATTATTAAGATAAAATTTCAGTTTTTATTTGAGAATAAATCAAAGTATTTAAGACACTGTTCCTAACTTTTGTGCCTACAGCACAACCTACGTATACCAAATATTAAGGATAAAGAACCAAGAGTTGAAGGCTTGAGCATAGTATTCATGACTCATTATGTGTTGTTGGCTAGAATTTTAAAAGAAAGAAGAGAGGTGAAAAAATGGTAGCTTCTCTTCCCTTTTTTAGGAAGAAATTAATTATGTGGATACAACAAAACCATTCTTTTCAAATTTGGAAAGATGAAGAAATATTTTTATAATTTTATAAGAAATATTCGCGTCATTTTATACACATTTTTGTTTTTTCCTTCTCCTTTCTACATAGATAAGTAAGAAAAAAGAACATTTTTAACTTTCTTTTATTTAATTTTATTTCCTAGCAAACAACTTAATATCCATCTCTTTTTCTTTTTTTTTCTAATTACTTTTTTCTTTCTACTTTTTTTTCCCTCTAAATCAAACATACCATTAGTGTCCATTTGTATTAAAACACGTGAGAAAATAGTAAAATTGTTGAACAAGAACCTAATGAAGTCCCTAAAGAAACATGTTACTACAAGTTTTAACTTGCGGTAGTAGCTGTGAAATAGCTGGCAATATAACTGTTGTAGTTGTCACAACAGGAACAAAATGTGATAAGGTAATTCTTAAAAACTACAATGTCACGGTCACAATTAAGATCAAAGCCTTACATGTTATTAAATAGTGCAAGTGGAATGGATCCAACTTGAATCCCATGCAATATAGATTTTTTCTTTTCTTTCTTTCAGAGAATGCAATTGGGGATCGAGTAGTGGAAGTTATGTGAAAACAAATGCAGAAAAAGGAGATGGGTCACACTGTCTGAGGGGGACATCATGGAATGGTCTTAAAATTTTGTTAACGTGACCAAAAATGGCCTTGTAATTGTGATAGGCAAGCACGTGCCCATGTTGTCTTCTTGTCATGTGTCCTCTTGGGGTGGACTGTTTTATGTGTCTTTGTTGGTAAACATAACAAGCAATTCAAGACATCCCAGTGATTACTTGCATCCATCACGAGCTCGATCCACCATAAATCCAACTTAGGGATCTTTCATGAAATTGACATACCCATTTGCCCTTCATCAATTAATTAATTAAAAATCCTCATTTGGGATTTTGTCGGTCACAATGTGTGTGAATGTAAAGGGGTCCCTGCATTGTTAAAAATATATATATATATATATATATATATATATATATATATATATATTCTTGTTCTATTTGTTGTTGTTGGTTTTTCCTTCCTTGTGCTAACTGAGATGTTTTAATCAATCTATATATCTAGACCATATGTTTTGGACCAGCTGTCATAAGGGCATAAAGTAAATAATAATAATATAGAAATTAGAAATAGAACAAAATAAGGGGCTAGGGGGGTTTCGGTTTCAGTATAGCCCCCTACATTCAAAGACTTTTTATCCTAATTATTGTCGTACACTAAAAAACAAGATAAAAGGTTCAACATCCATTAGTTGCTCACTAATTCAGATGAAGAAGAAAACGACTACAATGCTCAAAATCAATTAGGTAGATGAATAGGACCTTTCCTTGGAGATAAGTTTGGCAGGGGGGGTAATTATTCAAAATGTGAAAGCGAATGGCAACTACTTTGAAATAATTGGAACAGTGCAACTATATAGTAATATGCAATTGAATTTGGATATAATTATATATGCTAATCATTAATGGTACAAAGGAGTGATTTGACTTGTTAGTCAAAACTGTTTCCTCTGCGGCCAGCATACCCACTAAATTGAATTGGATATATGCACTTGATAAGATATTCTGCATGCTAAATGCATTTGTTTTGGACACTTTGAAAGTACCCAGTCTAAGAAAACTGTGTATGGATTAGTCTTAATTATAACATCTAGTGGATTAACGTCTGTGTTTAACCTTGTTCTTACATTGATCCCCTACTATTTAAGATTCAATCAATGCTTAACAAATCAAACTTTCCCCAACTTTGACAAGAACCTCACTTCATCTAACCCAATTACTCTATCTTTCTTAACCTGATGCCTATGTCTATTACCACATATGACATGTTACTTCGGTCCGTGGTTGTTGTGATATTATTTATATGCTAAAGTATTGACTGGTCACAACAAAAGTTGAAATCTTTTATTGTTGTCACTTGTCAGTGATGAAGTGCCAAGAAAAATCTGCCAACACTGCCTAACACAAACAGAAGAAGCGTCAAAAGCAGTCACACGAATGCTTATTGCTCACTGCCATTGTGGTTGTTATTTATTTTTATTTTATTTTCAACCTTTCACCATCTGTTGTGCATAATAGCCTATGAAATGGTTTCAACAAAAGCACTCTGAAAGGGATATATGGAAGAGGAGGCATTCATTAGAGCTAAGCAAATTAATTAGTTAGTTCACCAAATTTTCCTAGATTTCAAGTTTATAACATGGACCATGTGAATGGCCTCATTGTAAAGAACATTTGTTGAGAGTGACATGTTGAAATAAGGGCATGTGGATATGTTTTATTTTATTTTAATTTCATACCCTCATGAACACATGTAATGATAATCTATAGTGTAGACTACCACATGATTTAGGAAGATGTTACAAGACATTAAGATATATAGTAAGGGACATGCTACAAAGGTGCTTAATTATAAGTTAGTATAAGCCTCCACCACCAAATGGCCTTTGTACTTTACTGCATGCAAGGTTGTGAGATGGAACCCCTTGTGAGTTCTCAAACAAGTCCTTGGTGGGTTCCATTTCATTGGACTTGTCTGCTGAAGCCAGACATGATATGATTTCACCCCATGGACCATTTTCTATGTATGCTTTTCCCTCCCTCCTGCACCTAGCTTCTTTCCTTCTTTTCAAACGCATCAAGACTAATTCATATCCAATCCATTCAATTAAACTTCTTCATCACTTGCTACTGCTGTTTCCCTTAACCGTTTGGTTTATTTGTTTTTCCAAGTTCGTTAGTTGTCATGGCAGGCAGCATATGCAAATCAATGAGATAACCTTACAAAAATATAATATGTGGATCAATTAGTTAGTAAATGTAAACAAATTCAAGTCCAACATTACTTTTTTTAACCAAGTTTCCTCCATTCAAAACAGTATTGTTTAAAACAACACTACTATTATTCGAACAGGATAATACTGTTATTCGAATTCAAAGTCACTAATTCGTATTTAATGATTTTTAACTCTAACCTATATTACAAGAATCTAATTGTATGCACAACTAGTTAAAAGAAAATTACACTATTAATCAGTTAGAAATTATCATTCATACGAATTTTAAAGCAAGGAGTTAGTCAAATTTATCATATTGTAATTGAACAAGAGTATAAAAATGTTTTGCATGGACTATTTATGCTTATTATAATGTTGGTTGCTAAAAATTGCAGAGGTTGATGAACAGGCAAATCCGTGTCACTGAAAGCAAGTTTTAATTTGTTCATGAAGACGCATGCCAAACGTTTGTACTGTTCATATTATGGTGGTAGGAACTTAGATGATGTGTTCTTAAAGTTTTCACTCACACAGAGCTAATATAAGATATATTATTAATTACCAACACTTCAAATTTTAATATGGTTGGGTAGAAAGAAATTTGATCATTTTCACATTTTGATATTGCCTAACGCACATGCATTTGAAAATTGAAAGTAGTATACCTACACAACATTGTTGTTGATTTTTAAGTTACACTATTTACACATTACCAAATACATGTTACCTTTTTAATTTTGCATAGATAGTATAATTGGACCACCCTAATTTTAACTGAATTGAATCTGTTCTGCCGCGCCCACTTAACTTTTTTCAGTGTGGTACAAAATTACGGATTATTAGCTCACAAAGCTATGTATTTACTTTGGGTAGATGAAAATTTTAAAATGTATATTTAAATATTTTTCTACCTATGTTACTGTACACCTAATATTTCTATTTAAATTAATTTGATTTCTATTTGTAGAATGAAAGTAAGTATCAGCATTCAGCAGCATTGCATGCCAAAACATAATAGTCTATTAAAATTATGATTAGGATGAAATAAAAGGAGGAATAGGAGGATGGAAATGAAGATATGGAGTGAGAAATTAATACCTTTCTCCTAATCTAAATAATGTATACGATAGTATGGGATCAAATCAATCAATCCAGTTACTTGTTTGGTAACTAAACTGGTTTATCTATTAAACAGTTATTTGCTTAACTTCATTGTCATAATCAATTAAAAACTTCAATTTTTATTAAAAAAAAAAAAAAAACTACTTTGAGTGATTCAGACATTGTTTATTGTAAATCGAAAGCTCAGACAGGTGAAATTGGTAATCGACAAATCCAAGTCAAGTGGTATCACAAAAAGATATTCAACTCAAGTGGAATGAGCCCACTTAAGATACATGCCTTTGTTTGTTTTAGAAGACTTCAATTTAAGATATTACTTGATGAAGTTTAAATTCCTTTCCATTCAATCCAAAAGGCATTATATTTTATGAAATTTAAATTCCTTACCATGTAATACATAGAAAATTAAAATACAAGTTGGAGTGTTAATACCTTAACTCTCAAGTCAGTTTAAACTTCAATTTCGTGTTCTTAACTCAGCTGTTTGCATAACTTGTATTCAAATAAATTAACCTTTTAGTCTTCATTTGTTTAAATCTTTTAATTAATGTATGTCTTTTAAGATATAATAACATTTACGTAAAATATCAGTTTAGATTATTATTTTCTTGAAGAAAAATCAGTTCAGATAAGTATCATACTTTTTTATCAAAAAATTCCAAAACAACAATAACGAAATCATGTCTGTATCTAATTTAACTATCAAACTTGTGAGAACATGTCTTTTTTCTCAATGTTAGCATAAAACTATCACTTCGTTAAGATTGATTATATTATGATTGGGTCAAATAATACATCAGACTCTTACACTACATCAAAAGTTTCTATTCAAACTTTAAAAAATCAACATTTATTTAACTTATTACAGTGTTGGTTTCTGCTTTGTTTTCTTGTGATAGCCAAAGTTTTCTCACTCTGCTTCCCTCACTCTTGTAGTTACCTTTTTTCTTGAGGGTCGTCTCTAATTTGGTCTTGAAGATATTCGTTCGTTGTAAATTAACCTGATTGAAATCCAATTGCTTTGTGTTTAAGCCCAGACCTAACCCCACCACACAAAGAGCTTAGTGATTAAGATTTAAGACCTACTCTAAGCCCGCATCGAATAGTTTAGGGTTTAAGCCCAGACTAAAGCCCACTGCAGTTGGTGTTAGTAAGTTGGTATTTTTTCGTTACGGTTGAGTCACGTGTTTTACTCTCTGCATCTCCCAAAATGCTTCCTGCACCTCTTAAGTTAGTGTGTTTTGGGGGTGTAGGACGTAAATTGGAGGTTCAGGAAGTAAATTCCTTGAGTCATTGTAGTTATTAGCCCGCGTTTGTAAGCCTTTGGGCTTTTTAATTTAACCTATTGCAAGGTTGTAAGAATAAATAATGAGCCATGACCTCATACTACAACCATTCACAATTTATTTTCTCTTATACTTGTTCGTTATTAGTAGGAGTGTCTATACTGAGTATTTAATGGGTTGATTTGTTTAAGTTTTTTTTATGTGAAATAATAATTTATTTTAATAAAATAAGTAATTATTTGTATTTTTAATATATTTGTCTGAATTATTTTTACTTAAAATAAATTATTTTCTATTTATTTAAAGAAATAAATCTTATCAGTTTATAAAATAATCAATTATCTAATAATCACTTATTTTATGAATATTTATTATAATTTTAACTCAAATAAAAAAGCATTTGTTTTTTTTTTCTTTCCTGATAATACTTGATGAGATTTAAATTTGATTTGTTTAACTTGTAAACTCGTGAATTACCTGTTTAATTCATTTACTAAGATTGATTATTTGAATATGTAAAAATTAAGAGTTAAGATTTTGAACATATAAATATAACTTTGTCAATATTACTATTTGATAATTTAATATGTTAATATATTAAAAAATCAAAGAAAAGAAAAGAAAATTTTCTTAATTTTACATTTTTTTTTCTTTTTTCTTTTTAATTCATAAAAGGTTTGGGGATCCATTCATTTAATCTTGAAATTTGCATAACGAATACAGATTAAAAAAAAATCCATTTAGAATGTAGATTTTACTAACCAGACTTAAACGAAGTAGCCGATCCCTTTACCCACCCGTACTTATCCTACTTATCAGTTAAGAGTGTCTATTGGGATTGTAAATTGTTGGAGTCAATGTCCTCATGATGGAGTTGAGTTGTTTACGAAGTTGCGGTCCATATTTTGTTTAAATGCGTTGCTTACTGAATCTCATCATCAAAGCTTTGGAAACTTCATACATTTATTTCTTCTGCTTTTGATCAGTTTATATATAGCAAGATGTTTCAACGGATTTAATAATTAGACCTCGAATTCTTCAATAATTTTTTTTTGTAATGACATGTAACATGAAATTATTTTTTCTTCTCTTCTTTAGTTCCACCACAAGCAAATAACTCATTTATTCTACAGTCACTTGAATAGGTCCATAATTCACATCCAATTTTCATGCTGAGATCGAAGATCGAGTTTGAAGCACAATATATATAACTGTTATTCGTTTCTTACTTTTCTAATATAAATATCCCTTAATGTATAAAAGAGAAAAATACAAATATCTCTTAGGCTAGCTAGAATTTATGAATGGTAGGAAAATATTCCAAAAGATTTAGCATCTCGAAAGAATAAGTTACACTTACATACATGATTGACTCAAAACGGAAATTGCTTGGCTTGAAAAGATTGTCCAAAGGACCAATCCTTGGGAGCAACATTGTAAGATGTAACAGTAATCCCATCGCTACTCGTAACCTCAAACGAAAGAGGTTGGTTCTGTAGTAACGCATTGACGTGCCAGTTCTGACCCCAATTCCTACCCATGGGAAGCCAACCACTTTGTGAACCCTTCACCTTCACTGCAACAATGTCTCCCATGCCACCCACATTACTAATCAGTACCGAAATGAAGATTCCGGAACCATTAATTGTAAACTGAATCCCCCCTTCTCTTCTACACTTTATCCTGCTCCAACAGTACACATACACATATAATTAAGCCCTTAATTTCTTTGCATTTCGTTACTAATAAATTTACTGATCGAGTACCTGCGATACTCGACGGGCATGTTGCCAATGCCAGCTTTCCAGATTGCGATTTTCTCGAATGCTTCAATCGGAAGCACGAAATGCTGCTTCGGAGGGTTGCAATGTCCGCCCACGCTCTCCGCGTCGGACCCGTAGTTCGGGGCGCAGAAATTGGTGGCGGTTACGCCCACCGTCGTGCCGGAGATGCACCACCGCCGGTCGAAGTCGGACTCCTCCTCGCGGCACCGGAGCTCGAAGCAGGCACCGCAGATCTGGCCGCGCCCGAATAGGGCCTCGCTTAGAGCGGCGGTGGCAATGCCGTTATGGAGGTCGCCGTAGCCGCACGCGCCTCCGACGGCGTCGGTGGCGGCGTAGTGAGTTGCGTGGGCGGGTAACCATTCTTGGGCGGGGTCGGGGGTAGTTTCGGAAAATAGGGCGGCTGGGGGTGACGGAGAAGAGTATAAAGAAGTGACTGGTGAAGAAGTGAAAGTGAGACTAAGGAGTGTGAATAGAAGAATGGTTCGTTGTTGTGACATTGTTAAGCAACGAGGCAAGGACGGAGAAAGTGAAACCCAAACTGGTACGTAGTAGTTAGTAGTTAGCAAGCAAATCATATCTTCACTTTTTCTTAACTTTTTATCACTTGAGTAGTTCTCTCTCTTTCTGTTTTTTTATTTTACTGCATTCACCCTCTTTGTTGTTATTATTAATGTTGCACGTGCTACTCACTGTCACTGTATAAACTATATACTATAATTATTGATGGTCAACCGCAGACTATCTGTTTACAACTACGAGTCTCGAATAATTATACTATTCTTGAACACAACATTTACAACTACGAGTATCGAACAATTATACATTTTTAAATATACTAGTATTCTCGAACACTAACATTTAGAAGATGCTTTTTTTCCTTGAAAAGAGTGATGTTACCATTCATGTGTGTGCTTCGCGAGGAAACTTTCTGTACTGAATTTGTAGCAAGTGGGGTCCTAAATCTAATCCTAAGTCCTAACATCATGATCCTTCACGACGTGGAATGCCCCTCCCACTGGGATTTTGCAGCTGTTAACTCGGCCTGAACTTGTTCTTGGTTCTTTTCTTAATTCTTACACATAAATTGGGGGAAAAAGCCAATACACTTTTTTCCTGTCCCTCCCATAAAAGTAGTAGGTGTATGTAGAAGGAATGCGTATAAGTAATTAAGTATAATAATCTAGTCCAATCTTAAAAATCACTTTTCTGTTAAAAAAATTTAAAATATAGAATCACCTCGAATTTTATTATCTTTTGGGTGGTCAACCATGATTTTTTTATATGCAACCTACAACCTTATAATAGTTAAGGTCAAGGCCCATGATACCCTTGTGGGCTACACTTTCTGCACCTCCAAGTTGTGGTCATTCCGGAAGCCAAAAAGAGATGCAGGAAGCAAGTTAGAGGGAAAAAATCCACACGCAGGGAGGTTTATCCTCTTTCACCCATATGTAGCTTCTTAAGTTTCACCTACTTTCACCTATATGTGACTTCTATGTATTTCTGTTTTTTGGTCTCTAAGTTTACACTGTTCTTATATTACTCTGTTTAGCATCCTTTATGCTTTATAAGTGTCGTTAGGCATTTACAATAAATAATAGTATATTGAACTTTTGAAAGAAAAAAAAAATACCGGAACATTTATGTTCTAGCTATATTGTAGCGTATATGCTCCCTAGTCCATTACAATTTATTATGTGCACAGTTTGAAAATTTTCCATCATGGTAATAAATATTAGAATCTATGAACAAGTACGTTAATAAGCACTGCACAAGTACGTGACTTACACTTTGCATACTCTTAAAGGAGCATAAAAAGTTGAAAAACACTTAGATATAATTCACAGTTGAAACTTGATGAGTCAAAAAAAATACAAAAGGCAGGTTTACGGATTTGAACAGCTGGAGAATGTGCAAATGTCAAAATTTTCAGCGACCCCTTTTTCCTTCCCTATCTCATTCATGCCAACTCACATCCAGCAGCTAAAACAAACAAAAACAACCGCTACAGCTCACCATCTCAAAGGGGTATGCACTATGCAGTAAGCTACATGGAAAGATGGATGCATTGTTCTTCTCTACTATCAGCCGTCACTACAGATGAAGATTGGTTTTCTCTCCCTGCAGCCACCATGCATCTTTTATATGGCACAAACCCTTTCTCACATGTCTTAGGTCCCACTCTCACCTTTGGCTGGGATATGGCTGATGTTTCACTTGGTGTCCTGTGGCCAACAAGTTCCAATTTTCCACCCCCCTTGCTGTTGTTTAGAGGTAATGGTTTGCATGCCTCAATTGTTGAAGATGTATCTGTTACAAATAGAGTCATTCCAAAGAGTTTGAAACTTCGGCCGGAAGATTCTTCGGCTGTGTCTTCTTTTATGGAAACACATCCATTTGGAGGAAGGTTGAGTTTCTAGACATTGAGATCAAACAATAGTGTAAGAACATATATCATTTTGTCAAGATATTCTAGTGATGATATTGTAATCATAATTGGAATGGATTGGGAAGTACCATAAGAGGTTTCTCATCATGAGCTGAATAAGTGTCCATCCCAGCTTCCTCGGATGTTGTTTTGGGTTCAGCACGTGTAAAACCGCTTGTATGGACACCACTGATGGACGAATAGGGCGACAAACTTCCATTTGGTGTGTCTGAATCAGAGGAGCCAAGGCTGTCTGAACCAACTCCTGATAGTACTGATTTTGGAGATTGGTTTTCTTGATCAAAATCTGATGACTTCAGAGAATTAGACTTCATTAGTTGTTCTGGGACTGAAATTTCTTTACTAGAGTTCTCAACTAGTTTACGAGGGTAAGGATGCATTGGCTTTCGTTTCGGTCTTGGAGGAGGAATTTCAATTGATTCCACTGTTTTTGTATTGTTCCCAGTAGGATCGCGAAGAACCTGTGATAAAGTTAAGACAAAAGAATTAGAGTGAATTCAAGCACAAATAGATGAACCCTTCAATCCCAAAGAAGGTTGCACTTTGGATATCCTAGGGTCACCAAAATTTTAACTTAGTCTGATGTATGGTTTATTATAAGTAGAAAATATGGCAGAGAATGATTATTGAATAGAGCAGTAAACCTTAGAAAAAAACTTCTGAGCATGACTTCGAATCTGAACAGCAGTCTTTGTGCCAACATGTTCTGTAATGAAAATAAAGTATCACAAGACTCAGACCAAACACAATCATACTCCTTCATCACTCAAAACATGCACACACACATATATGCAAGTTCTTAATTAATAATACCTTCAATACGTCGCCAAGCCCGTCCATACAGCTTTAAAGCTTCAAGGAACATATTATGTTCTTCATCTGTCCATCTCTCTCTCTGTTTGGTGATAGTATATGGTTTCCTTACCTATTGAAGAATAAAAGAAAATTGATTAAAACATAGAAGACACTGACTAGTGAACAATTATAATATGCAAGTGCAAATAATACTAAAGAATTCAGGGACAACCTTCAGAGCATAGTCATTCCCGCAAGAAAACTGGTCATTAAGTTGAATATTTGAAACAGAAGGCACTCCAGAACTCAAAGATACTTCACCTCCTACTGAAGGACCACCCTGTGATCTGTTGTTAAGTCCATTTTGATCCTACATTCGATTCAAAGAGCAAAGAAATATAATTATAATCGTCAAGGGAACCTCAAAATTTTCATATATAATGGCCAACCAGACCATAAATTATTTATTCACTAAGGAATCAGACACCTTTCAAGCGAATCTTTCACTCCACATGAAGACAAGTGGCAAAAACACCCAAGAAATATTTGAAGGAAGAAGAAAAAATAAATACCAGCGAAACAACTCCTTTGATAAAAAGACAAGAACAAGTGTTACTCATAAATCCTTAAGCAGGCCCCCTTCTGCTAATAACTGTTTCCCAAAGGGAACCATTCAAACTTTTTTTTTTAGGAGTGTAAATTCAACCTTTTTCTGAAATGTGAAATCTATACATATTTGGCATTTGAAATAGGCAAACTAAAACGCCATTAAGGTTCTCTCTTTTCCACCTTTCTTTAACAAATAGTACTAAACATGTCTCACCCAAAACGAATACAATTAACATTGAAATGGAGCCACAATCTCAGCTACCTTTTATAGATGAGAGTATAGTATCAAACTGTGTACAATAACATATCAAAGGAAAAACATAGCAGAAACTTATATATTACATACTTGAATCGCCATAGCTGCAGAAACCTCTTGTCAAGATCTTCTCTTCCCTCTTCACAAGTTCCAAACTTCCTCAACTTTGCTGTTGGATATTACTTCCCTTCTTAAAATCAGATCACAACACCAAAGAACTAAAACTCCTATTTCTGGATACGAATCCCGAAATAAGAAAAGTACAAAACAAACAAGCAAATCACAACTCACAAGTCCCACCCTCCCACCTCTCCCTTAGAAAGCTAGAAACAGAATCAAACAAACTGTGTACAATAATGGACCCACTTTGATCAAAAAGTCAATTTATCATACAAACTATGCCTTGATTCTTCACTTCACCAACCACTTAATTCACATCTCAGAATCACAAAAGCACAAAAAACTCTCTCATCTACAAGATCCCGTGATCACGCACTACCAAAGGTTGATAACAAAAAACAGATAAAGCCCCTCCTCAATCAATAACTTCATGGATAAAAATCCAACCACCAGAAGCCTTTCTTCCCAAAAGAAAAATTCCAATCTTCTATTCAAAATAGAAAGAGGCTCATAGCTCATAAGTCATACCACTACTACTTGGCACCTAGCAGCAGCAAAAAATAGAAGGAATGGAAAGAAAATCAACAAAATTATACAAAACCCAGAAAGGAAAAATGGTTAATTTCTGAGGAAAAAGTGTTATTGTTGAGATGAGAGGTTACAGAAGAAGGGAAGAGAAGAAGTAGATAGATGAAGAAGTTGGAAGAAGTGAAAGCTCAGACTCCGAAAGTGCTTTCTTGTGAGGGAAAAAAAAAATGAAGGAGCAACGAGAGGGTGACACGTCAGATGTTGAACTTCTATTTTCTCGTAGGAAAATTTGAAAAAGTGTTTTCCTTTTTCTCTTATTCATCCGACATCGAAATCTCGAGAATTCGAAGGAATCTTGTGGCTCACGTCGAAAGTTGTCGCGGACACGTGGCACGCGGTTGTCTACCCTACTTTTTTTAAAATATAATTAAAATTTTGTTTTTTAAATTCGGTGGGCGAAGAAAAAGTGTAAGAAAACTTTGTGGATAATTTCGAACACGTCACTCACACTCGCGGGTGAGAGTAAAGCAACACGCTACTCGCGGGGTTGGGAGTGCCACGCGTCCATTTACACAGTGCACAATTAAAGCGTGGCCCATGTTTTTTTCCCGAACCCGAAACGGATAAATGCCATTATTTATTAGTTTCTGTTCCAATATTCTCTCTGCCTTTTATCTGTTTCTTTTTTACTTAAAAAATAATATGTAAATTAAGGTAAACAATTATTATTTTTATTAATATCAAATTTAATTATAATAAAAAACTATTTTCATCCAGCAAAAAATATATTTTTATAATCAATTATTTTTGTTAGTTCTTGACAATTAATCATACAAAAATATTTTTGTTTCTAGGAATTTAATTGTATTTGACTAGGTAGTTAAATAAGTTTTTTTTTTCTGAACGAGGTAATTAAATAAGTTATTGCCTTCCAAAAATACTTTTTGGAATAAATGATGCACTGAGAGTTTCGCCTTTAAGCCAAAAGGTTTCACACAAATTTTATCCTGACCCACGAAACAAGTAAATAATAATAAAAAAAACCAATTACAAGGAGTAAAATTATATATACTAACGGTAAAACATTATATTTGTATAAGTATGTGTATTTTTGGTATAAAAGAGTACATTTATTTAAAATTACTGATATAAATATTATGATATACAATTATACATTATACATTGGAATTAATAATGTATTCCTTCAGCAAAAAGAAACAGATAAGCTTATTAATGTATACAACAATTTGTTATTGTTTTATTACAAAACCTGCCATTAGGAACAGTACAAATCACAGTCACAGACAAGGATAGATATTGCAATGAATGATTAAAAATAAAATGGCGGTATATTATTGAATTAATTAAATTAAAATAAATAGAAGGATATTTATGAGGTCAAAATATCTAGAGGCTCTGAAAAAACAAGACAAGAGTGAGTCAGTGAGTGTGTTAGGTCGAACCATAAATTAAAGAGAGAGAGTTTTCACTTTGCGCTTTTCGCCACGTCATTCCCACTCGCCGACCCACTAAAGGGATTACGCCACGTGTACAAAGAGATAGAATTTTAGATCGTTCCTTCTTCACCACCTCTCTTTTTTAAATCCAAAATTCTCTAACCACATATTTTTGTTTCGTTTTTTTTTTTTTAAATGAAAAAAATTATGTGAAGCGAACGTGGATTGTTGCTAAGAATTACGAGGCACAACATTCTGTTAGGTGCTTTTACGTGTAAATAACATATCATGTCTATAAATAATGTTATGTATACACAACTCACAATAATATATTATTATTATTATTATTAAAATTGAAATAATAATAATAATGTTGACACAAAACAGGGTAGGGAAAAATTCATATTCATACGCCAGTGGGGGCCATTGAAGCGCGGTGAGTGTAAAAGGATTGGGTTTGGACAAAGACAGAGTCTGACTAATAACGATATCGTATCAACTGCATTATTGCAATAAGATTTGAAAACTTTAGTGATGCTAATTAGACAATTTTGTCCCGTATGTATTTATTAGCAGCCTATTTACTAATGTGATTTCATTTATCTACTTCAATAGTGAAAGAATATTAATTGATGCCATTTTATTCAGTGTTTTTTTTTTTTTTTTTCTGATGATGATATTGGAAGAGGACATTATAAATATGTAATAATTATGCAAGTAGATAAATTGATAAATACAGCATCAATTTATTATGAGTTGGAAAGAAGCGCTACTTGGTCTTGGTCTTGGAAGAGGACAGAACAAAACACGTGAAATGTTAATGTATGTTTCCTTCCGCGTTTTAAATTTCATCATTTACATAAAAGAAATTTCAGCTTAAACAAATAAATCAAGAATCAAATGTCAGTGTCTTATCATTCAAACTTCATAAACAACTTTAAACTGTAACACTTACACAGAACATAAATTTATGAACTACCTCTACTTTTTTTTGACAGCATGAACTACCTCTACTTAATTATAAGAATCTGAGTACTGATAGGTTATTCGTTATTAGTTCATCTAAAATAAGTCAGCAATTTGCCAAGCATTTTGTGTCTGCAAGTCCCTAGTATTCTCAACTTATAATCTGCACAATGTGTGTGGTTTTGACAGGATAGTGTTGTCAATTCGAGCTATGCTGCAAAAATATTCCAAGTAATCATAATTGTTCCATCACAACTTTCCTCATTTTGGAAAAGATCCACCGAAGATCATCAAAGATGGATGGCTGAACGCCAAGAGAATGATTTGCTTGCTAATTAGCATCAGCTATCATTCAACTGAGACTTCAATCTGGTTCTGGCCAATTGCATCTCGCACATTATAGATCACTGTCAGCTGGAACCGTCTTCAGTAATTTGGCAAGGTCATAAGACTTGAAATCTTTCCCATAACATAAGCTTAGATCCAATGGTGTTTTTCCGTCCTGAAACATAACCAACCAATCAATGAAGTTCTAATTCTAACCTAAGGGAAAAGAAAACCTTTGTTGACTAGAATGAAAGGAAGCAGCCCGCTTCATCAATTTCAGTCTATAACAATACAAACTTGAAACCAAAAGAAGGATTATTTTAAATGGATTATAATAGTATAGCCCAGAAGGATTAAAAATATAACGAAGAAAGATTAGGCCATCAAACAATGTTAAATAAAAGGAATGATAATAACACAGGTTTACCCTGATGCATTTAAATCATTTATAACTGCGGAGTCTGCTGTGGAATGTACGACAAAAGTACCTTATTTTTCCTTGTCTTATCGGCACCATTTACTAACAAAATTTTAGCTATATCTCTATTTCTGCTCTGAATGGCAACGTGCAAGGGAGTCCAGCCTTCCTGACAGATTTTCAAAGTTGTAAATAAACCATAGACTGTATGTAAAATTGAAGAACCTCTAAACAAATAAAAACAAGCTTGTGTTTAAAGAAATGCTCACATTATCTTCAACATTGACATCAGCCTTGTACTTGATCAATAATTTCACAGTCATCTTGGCACCAACTTGAACTGCGTAATGAAGTGGAGTGGCCCCATCCTACCATAGGAATGGATATACAAACACACAAAGCACACTTCAGAATGCAGTCAACAGTTTATGACAACTGTGTACAGAATGTTTCCTCACCTTATCCTTAACATGAGGACTTGCACCTCTCCGTAAAAGATGGCTAATCACAGCTTCTTTTTTACCTATAATTGCCTTATGAAGTGCAGTAAGACCTTCCTGTTTGATCAAATAATGCTATTCAAGTCCAGGCAAATACCATGCATAAATTGACATACTTGTTGCCAGCTATAAATAACTCACCTTATCAGGTAAATCGATATCAACACCATTTTCAAGAAGCTTATCCACGCAACTCATCTGCATTGATAGCACAAGAGTGTGCAGAGGGCTCCATTTTTCCTGAAAATATGAATAGAAGAGCTTAAGAGTAAATAAGAAAGTGGGCACCAGGAGAGACAGATGCAGAATCACAGACTTACAGTTGATATTTTTTCCAAGTTAGGAGTAACATTCTGCTGCAATATTGCTCTTTCTTCTGGTTCCAGAAGCTGTTCAATCTCTGCAATAATGAAAATATCTTCTTATAGTAGCAAATTGTTGTCCAGGATCAAAAAATATTCTACAATCTACTTGTGAAACTTCTTTCAGCTCATTTCTATTAGGTGGACATATATTCCACAATAAGGAAGTTGTTCAACCTTAAAACTAGATTGAAAGTAACAACTAGACGCACTAAAGAGGGAGAAAGTATAAAGCAATGTTTAAAAAACTGAATTGATCGTTAAACTGGTAAGGTTGGCAGTTACTAGTTTAAATGGCATTTGGCAGTTGAACTGGATCACATAGAAAACATTATAAATTTATTAATATGTGCATCAAAGTGATCCTTGAAAAACTAAGGTTGTTTTAAGAATAGTGTGTAACAATGTAACAAAACAGAAATACAAAAGTAGTCTTTTAAGGGGAAGAAAACAAGGGTTAGGACCCAGCATACCTAAACTGTGGACATTTTAATTTAAGCAAGGACCTAATGAAGCTTTGAGGTTTATCAAAACCATATTATGGTTCCAAAAGAGATAAAGCAACAAGAACAAAAAATTGAACCTTTCTTAATAAGTTCTTCATAGTTGTCCCCTGAAGTTATATTGACATCAGTAACAACTGAAGTCTTCATCCCTTCCTCTTCTGAATCACTTTGAAATCCAAAGTTCTCGTCTTCGACTTCTTCATATTCTTCATCATCACACTCACTGTCACTTCCAGCATCCGGTTCTTCCCAAGTTCCTACTTGTTGTTCGGTTTGAAAATAAGAGACATCTTGGCTTGATTTAATTGCACCAATACTCTTAACTTTATAATTATCCCAAGCAAAAGAGAGACTGAGTTGTCTTTTGTTTGTATTTCCGTACATGTTATAAAAAACAACACCCAATTTGGAGTCCATGGCAGATTCAGTATTTGTTGTAGACCATGGAATTATATGATTAGTCAGAACAGATGATGTAGCCAAAGAACCCATTTCCGTTTCCCTGAAATGGAGACAAAAGAAGCAGCAATAAAAACAAAGAAAACAAGTTAAATATACTTGCAACTGAAAACATCATCATATAGTTTGGGCACACAGATAACACAAACTACCACAACCTGGAAGGGCACCATGATGAGAAATTGCAAAAGAAAGGCATTTGCAAAGAAACAGCACAAATTATGACCAAAATTTATTTAATTGTTGCAGATAAAGACTAGTCTTATGCAACCATAGATGATTTGGGAGTCCAGCTACATATAAGAAAGGTTAAAGACCTAAATTTTGGTGCTTGATTAATGATACAAACTAATTTTGTAATTGTTGAATCAACAGCTCAACAATTTAAAAAATAACAAAATAAGAACAAGTTTCGTTCGAACCTTGTGCAGTGGAATATAATAAATGTTTTGTAGCAGAAACAACAACTTTCACAAATCCGACGAAATTCGCACTCGCGGTTAGGGTTTGCAGAATTTCATTTGAGCGAGAGTCGACAATAGCGAGCTTCGTCTTCGACCGTGGAGTGTGCTGAGTTTCTTTTCATTCGTATAGTAAGACTGGAGACTTAAGAGAGACAGTTTTTGGAGTGGATAACGGCTTATGATATTTACACTCCTGCTAATTACTAAGAATACTCTTTTTTTTATTTTTTATATATAGTATATTTTATATTTTATTTATCAAAATACCCTTCTTTACAAAATTAATGTAAATCTTAATTTCTCTCTCTTTTTTTTTTGGTGAAAAAAGAGTACTTAAGCAGCTCGTAAGAAGAAATTTATTGCCCTGAAACAAAAAAAAATTAGTAATATCAACTACAACAACATTTGATAGGAAATTAGAAATTATATAAAAAATTTCACATTCACCACTTAGTGAGAACCTAAATTTGGTAAGCGCATCTGCCACTTAATTAGCCTCATACTATATGTGATTCCACACATATATTCTACTTTTGTTCACAAACTTCTTGATAGATGCCACCAGAAAGCTTTCGTGTGACCACTCTACCCCCACGCTCTACCATCACTATTGATTGTGCAGAATCTGATTTCATTATCAATGTTGTGAACCCTTAATCCCACGCAATTTTGACTCCCATCACAATGGTCCACAGTTTTGCCTAGATAATAGAACATGACTTAAGGTTATGCGCAAATGACACTATCACATTTCCATTATGGTCACAAATTATACCCCCATACGCTACATTACACCTTCAACATTAAGTTTGAATAATGCAAAACTTGGTGGTCTTCATATTGTGACTTGTTCATCACTTCGTTCCACATTACACGTTTGGAGAACATTCTTCATCACCCAAGTATGGTTCATACTTATAATCATTCTTCTCACTCGTGCCACAATCACATTTTCCGTTGATGAGAACATTGAGAATGTCACGTCGTTTCTGTTTCTCCACAGGTAGTATAGTGTAATCTCAAACATTGTCGTCCATTTCTCGTCAAGAGGTGCACTCTCGATAGATGTTTTTGCAGCCAATTACCAATCTCGTCTTTAAAGAACCCTTCTATTCCATCAGCTTTTGATAACGTCTTCCAAACCCTTCTAGCGAATTCCTTGACAGCATGTGCAACTGTTTCAAGTGCCATTTGACATATTGGACAGAGATTTGACTCCGACATCCCTCTAGCTTGCCTTAAAACATTTGTCACTAATGTCTGTCATGCTATTTTCCATGTGTGAACACGCATCCTCTCAAGTCCATTTCACTTCCATATTGTACGGAATAATGAATCATTTTGCTTATCAACATGGGTGATGGTCTTATAAGCTGAGGCGACCATGAAGATATCATCATTTGTAGGTTTCCATGTCGGCTTGTCATCCGATAATCTTAGCTTAGGAGGGTCCATCGCAATAATTGCTTAACATATATGATTTGGCACCATCGGACTAAGTTTGGCTATGTCCCACTTTCCATCCAATAAGGTGAAGTCATTGACTGTGACCATACTATTGATCTCATATAGTCTAACAAGAGCATACTTCTCCAACTTGTCATGCCTCGACACCCACGAGTCTGGCTAGAATACGATAGATGTTCCATTACTCACTTTTCACACCGTGCACTTTTACACATCATTTTAGACGCGCATGAAATTTTAACCATGTTGCTTCTTCTTAATTTCTCTCTTTAACTTTATTATTCTTTTTATATATACACGTTACCTTTATTATTCCTTTAATCTTTGGGGGTAGTTTTGGAGGAAGTGTTAAAGGAAGAGTCATTGGGGGAAAATAACAAACATGTGATGTGCTTAGTACTACATATCGGTTCTGAATGGATGGGAAAAGTGAATAAACATGACTATGATTTTGAGAAACAGACACAACAAATGCAGATCTGACTATGATTTCTGTATTTGTTGTTTTAGATTTAGCACATCTTATACCTTAATAACTATTAATGAAATCTTTGGATTTATAAAAAAAAAAAAATTGAAAATGCTTTTCATAACCTCTCATTGAACTCACATAATATGCGTATGATGACGAAAAAGACTATGCTAACTTAAGAAGTTTTTATGTTGATAAGACCAATAAATGAAGCTTTGGTAAAAACAAAAGACAATGAAAAAAGAAAAGAAAAGGAATAACTCGTGAAGATTAAGCCAAAGATTATTTATGTAATATGCATTCCAATCAAGTCTACCTCTTGATCTATCTAGGTGATTAAAACTAAAATTGATTTTCTATTACTAAAACAATTAATTTTAAAAGAAAAGACTTAGAAACTTAAAAAATTTGTGATTAAGCTAATGAGCAAAGGGTTCAGGTCTGGTGAAGAAAACTTAAGTCTTTGAGAGACATGATCAAGTTTGCATTTTCTATAACATGTACCCCTCCCACACGACTCCTTTGCCAACACACTTCCACAGCACTGTCTGCACTGACTCTCCATGTGTCTTAACTCTTAACTTGCTTGAAATAGCCTTCAGCAGGTTAAATAGCATCAAGATGCCTAATATATGATTATGAATAGCATGTGAACACGTGAGAGTGTTACGTACGTTGCATTTCTCCACCTTACCCTGCAAAATAATGATGATAATGTTAGATTATAACCATGAAAATTGAAAACGATATTCCACTCTCACAATCTATCTATTGCCAATCACTTTTCGCCAAACATTCGCAATTTTGCATCGTTGATTCTAAAAAGCAATTAGCCACCAACTTTGGTATCCATCTAAATCATGACTCGTTGGCCGTTGCTAACTTTTGCTATTTCAACCCTTATGAAATTACACTTTTTAAAAGATCTCGATGCAGCGTGAACCGTGAGATTGACATGACCCAAACCAAATGGAATACAAAGAAAGCAAATTCAATTCTAGATAACAATGCTCGATTTACCTTCTTTATTCTAAACCCACGAGCCATTGGGCAGATCGACTTTTATCATAACCTAACAAATAAAAAGCAACCAAAGAAAACCACTTACAATTATCGAATTTTACTTTATTATAGTAGTATTACATAAAAATGAAACCATCATTACTTAGCAACATGATTGCATGGTATCATCGTTCTTGTTGTTATTGTTATTATATTGCGAAGAACATTTAATTTATTTGCGACTCTCACTCTACAGTCCACACATTAACTTACTTTTATAAAATATTTTTCTTTCCAACAATTTATACACAAATATTCGGCATAGCATTTTATAGGATTTTGCAACCAAAACTTGTTAACTGTAAAAGAAAAAAATCACTATTGTTGGTGAAATCACATGATCCTATTTTGCTCATAAAGTAGTTAAATACGAATTACAAGTAAAGAGTAGTAAAAGGACTAATTATTATAATTATAGTGCGAATAAATAAATTTTAATTATTGTGATTACGATTATATAAAGTTCAAACGTAATCGCCACAATGACTTCTAGGTACTCATTGTTTTAAATTATTATAAATGGAAAAAAATTGTAAGTAACACTTTATTTATTATTTATTATTAGTGTCAAATAATTTTATTTTATATTTTCAGTCAATTATAAGTTATTGTTTTAATGACTTTTAAATAATTTTATAAAAATTAATGAATTTATCATAAATAAATGATTATAATTGAATAACAATGTAATTAGTGCATCACTTTTTTTTTCCCTTTATTTTTGCTACTTGAAAACGCAATAAACCCAAAATTTTTCCCTTTTCATGGCATCTTAGCATGGAAGAAAAGTACCCCCTGAGCTATTTGACAGTAAAACTAAAAAAAGAAGAAAAACTACAAAAGTAATATATAAGTAAAATAAAAAAGAACTTAAAGTATATATTACTTAGAAAAATATTTATTAGCCATATAAATAGATCTCCACAGGACCTCAATCATTGTATACTATAGACAATTCATGCCACTTTATATTTTTAAAATAAAAATAAAATAAAAGAGAAAGAGACAGGATGAATGTTAAATAGAAGTAACTGATATTGACATGAGGGGTTGAAACTCAATGTAATGAACTAATTTGCATAATTATTAGTTGATAGATAAAATGTCTAAGTGTAAGCATCAATTCATAAATATAATCTTTATTAATAGTTATAGATTGTACATAAACCGTGAATAGCGATTATGTACCAAAAAAAGTGAATAGCGACTGAAACTGGAAATCTTCTAAAAACATGATATCAATGCTTAGGAAAAAAACCAACACCAAAATAAAAAGGAAAGGCCAACTTCAAAAATCAAAACCAATGGTTTCAGCACATTTTTTCTTACCTTTGCGTGAAGCAGGAGCCACTGTTTTCTTCCAATACCACGAACCTAGCTATGACTAGCCAACTAGGAGGGTGTTGGGGGTATGATTGGTGAAACAAATCTTAGGAAATACGTTTTTCTTTCCAGAGTGTCTTTCTATGATTTTTTTATTGTATGATCACTAATTGCATGTTTGGCCATGCGTTAAATATAAATCGGTGATCTACACAAATAAATCAAGTTAGAGAATCATTTTAAATGATGTATGATCTAATCAAATTGATATTTTTTAAATAAAAACTAATCAATTATAAAAAAAAATGTCACTAATATTTCTCTTAAGTGTATAGGTATTTCTTAATCTTTTTCTCTTTCTTTATTACATTACATTAAGTGTAAGATATTCCGTATCTATCTTTCATGCCCTCCTTCACTTTCAATGAACATATGACTATCGTTTTTGTTTTTGTTTTTTTTTTTTTTTATTATCGATATTCGTGCTTTTTTTTTTTTTTATAAACATATTGGTTTAATATTAAGTATATTTTCTACGAGAAGTAATTATATTTGATGAACATTTTTGGGAGATAGTTGACTTAAAATCACGGATTAAATTAAAATAATCTAATTAGTTTATCAACATACCAAATGATTAAACATTTTTAATGTTTATTTTATTAAGACTTAAATAAATTTTGGATTTTTATAAAATACATATTTTTTATTTTTATAAAATTTTTGTTATATTTTTTCTCTTATAATATATGTATATATTTATATATTTATCCTTATCATTGTTATAACACTATCTCAATCGTTAGTTAAATAATAACATACTATCATTTTAACATATATTAACAGTAATGTTAAAACTTATTGGTTGAGATCAAAAATTAAAAATATATATTATAGAAATTCAAAATAAATAAAAATTTTATAGAGACTTAAAATAAAATAAAAATATTTCATAAGAACAAAAATATATTTAAATATTTTATTATTAACAAAATTAATGAATACTTTGTACCTATAATAATGAAATTCACAAAATTTTAAATTTATAATAATTTTTTAGATTGTGTTTTGAAAAGATATTTTTATTTTTAGAATTAGTATCACTTCTCTTTTCGTTTTAGAAAAATATAAAACTAACCAAACAATTATTTTTCTTGATATCCATCTACTTTTTACAAAGATGACAAGTATCTCTGATCAGTTTGATGAGAAACAATCCTGCTCGAATGTATTAAAATTATTATCTATAACAAATCAACCACCTCAAAAACATTAGACCATTAGTTAAGTTGAAACAACACAACTCAAGTGCTAGTTGTTCTTGTTCCTTGACTTCCTTCGTATTCATCGGGTTTGAGATTCATGTTATTTTATTTTATTTTATTTATTACCACGAAAAACTAATACAATGGCCTAACGGAAAAGCCTCCATATATAAATACAAAAATTCAGTTGCACACTCTGCGAGTTCCAGCACCGTAACCTCGCTCTCTTCACCCTCTTCTTCTTCTTCACTTCGTAACTCTCGAACTTTCTTCTTCCTTCCACCGCAATGGCCACCGCCGCTCTTAGCCCCGCCGACTCCGACAAGCTCTCCAACCTCAAATCAGCCGTCGCTGCATTGAGCCAAATCAGGTCCCTCACTCTTTCTCTTTTCCAATTTTCCGCATCTCTCATTTGCATTCTCGCAATCTCGAATCCGAACCTCATCGGCGGTGTTGTGTTATTATTTGCAGCGAGAATGAGAAGAACGGATTCACTAGTCTCGTCGCTCGTTACCTCAGGTGCGTGAACTTAACCGTTAGTCACAACACAAAGCTTAAACGTTAACGCTATTGTGATTGTGATTTTCCTTTATCTTCAGTCACGTGCGGTGTGTTCACTATTAATTCCACCGTGTTACGCTCGATTCTCTTATTATGTTGTTTATTTTACTTTCTGATTTTTCAACATGCAGTGGCGAAGCACAGCATGTTGAGTGGAGTAAGATCCAGACGCCTACGGATGAAGTAGTGGTGCCTTATGGCAGTTTGGCACCAACTCCTGATGGTAAGTAATTAGTCTTCCTCTTCTGTTTGTTTCATTTCGTAATAAACCATCAATTTTTGTCCTCAAACTATTAATCTTAATCTCTCAAGTGATCTTAATGTAATGAAATTGTTTAAGTAGTAAACTCTAAAGAATTGAATATCCATGACTTTAATCCCTCTATTAATGTATTTTAGCAAAGTTTAGGGACCAGCTTGAAGGATTTTTTTATTAGTTGGAAACAACTTAATATGAATTCAAATACTTTGAGGACTACTTATACAATATGTTTTACTTTAGGCTTAGGGTCTATTTAGCAGAGAGATCAAGTGATAGTTTGGGATGAAATTGATGGCTTACTCTTGATTTAATGATATAGCAGATTGATGTGTTTACTACGTGAACCAAACTGATTGATGCAGGTTCTTCGGAGGTGAAGAACCTCTTGGACAAGCTTGTGGTGTTGAAGCTCAATGGAGGCTTGGGGACAACTATGGGTTGTACAGGCCCAAAGTATGCTGAATCTGATTTTTTTTTTTTAACATTTAATTTTTACTTAAGAGTTAAGACTTGGATGATGGAGATTTTCGTCTGTGTGTCTTTCTTGCTTGATGCTAATTGGAAAGATCAACTTTCTAAATTTTAACTGTGAAGAATCAGGCATTATATTTGATCAATTTCATGAAAGACTTTTCCATGCCTTGAGAGTTGAGAATGTTTCTTCAGCTAGGCTTATTTAGGAATTTTCAACTAGGTTCCTAAATTGAATTGGGTCCTTAATTGTATATTTTTTTAATTGAGTTCCTAGAGTTTTAAATTTAAACCACCATAAATTGACATTTTCTGGTAGTTTTAAGCCGTCATAAACTAACCCTGGGGACCTATTTTTATACTTTAGGGGCCCAACTATTTTTTTTTTTAGTTTAGGAATCTACTTGAAGATTCCCAAATAGTTTAGGGAGCGACTGAGTAGTTTAACCTTTAGAAGAAGAAACTGAAAAACTAATGTCCTTGTAAAGTTGATATCACAATTCTATTGTTAGCTTTGTCATAAAAGTTATGGATTAATAGAGGTGTTCATGAAATTTTTTCAAATCAAATCAGTTTGCCTCTTTTATTCAAGGGGAAAATTGCAAATTATTTGTCGATATATTGAAAATAGAAAGTGGAGTTATCATATACTGGATAAATATTTTAACTTACCTTTTTTGAACGGCTTGCATCAAGTCTTAATTTGTTTGTATATAAAATGCAGATCTGTCATTGAAGTTCGTGATGGGTTGACATTTCTTGATTTAATTGTCATCCAAATTGAGGTTGTTTTACAGTCCTTTCTTGCTTGACTTTTATTCTGTATTTGCAATTCATGTGAGCTTTCCACTGATAACTTCAATTGTTGTAGAGTCTCAATTCCAAATATGGAAGCAATGTTCCATTGCTTTTAATGAACTCATTCAATACTCATGATGACACTCAAAAGGTACAAGTACAGGAGCTTTACCTTGGACCCCATTGCTATTTGCTTGGTAGAATTATGGGATGAATTTGTCAGAATCTAACAATTTGACTGTTTGCAGATTGTTGAGAAATATAAAAACTCAAATATTGAGATTCATACGTTTAACCAGGTTTGTAGCTCAGATTATTGCACTAATATATTATTAATTTGCTGGACTTTGAGATTTATTTTTTTATTTGATATTTTGTATGCAGAGTCAATATCCTCGATTGGTTGTTGATGACTTTTTGCCATTCCCATCCAAGGGACAGATAGGCAGGGACGGGTGGTATGAATTCATTTGTATTTTGCCTCTGCTATATTATTGCATGACTGCACGTAACTAGTTTCACTAGAATATGCACCTTTATTTATTTATTTTTTGAATTAGCAGTTTACCACTGGTGTAATGATAGACAAATAGTTCAAGAAACTTATCCAAAGGAATTCATGTTAATCCTTTTGAAAATTATTTAGTGGATGCCATTTACCATTTTGTAGAGCTCCTAATGTAGTTTGAAGTACTTGGACTCTGCATATCCATGCCATTGTGAAAGTACAAATTTCTTCAATGCTGATTTCATATTACGGTTAAGCTGGAAAGCACACCTGTTTTGTTGTTTCTTTTTTAACGTTAAATGAGCTGTATATGTTCAGTAGCACTAGTCAGGCTAATCGAAAGGCGACACCCTAAACTTGATGAGAACAGATAACTATACCACAAAAGCTAGCCATTATAATTGGAGACCCAAGGCTTTATAAAACCCACACTAGAATCCCATACTTATAATGTAGGACTTAAGTCTCATACCTTGCAATTGAATCCTAACAAACCTTGAGCATGTCTCTGCTAATGTTAATAGCATTCCTTGTTTGGCTTATGGTTGATTCCTTCGTGCATAGGTACCCTCCTGGCCATGGAGATGTCTTCCCATCATTACTGAACAGTGGAAAGCTTGATGCGCTATTATCACAGGTTGACACCAGAACTTTATTTATTTCTAGTTGGGCTTTGTCTTCTTTTCTTGGGGGGGGGGACAGTTATCATCATTACTATTTTTTTAATATTATTTTTGTTCTTTTACAGGGTAAGGAGTATGTATTTGTTGCCAATTCAGACAACCTGGGTGCTGTAGTTGACTTGAGTATCCTTATTTAATGGTTATTTTGGTGTGAAAGTTGATCTCTAATGTCACCAGTACCCTTAACTGGTTAATTTAGAAATCTTAAATCATTTGATCCAGCACAAGAATGAATACTGTATGGAGGTAAAGAAGGATGTTTGTTGTCAAACAAATGCATTTTAGCTTTAGACTTGCATAATATTGACTTTTTGGGTGCTTGTAATGCAGGTCACTCCCAAGACATTGGCTGACGTGAAAGGTGGCACTCTGATTTCTTATGAAGGAAGGGTTCAGGCATGTAAACAGTTGCTGATTTCATTTCTTCTCAACCATGATTTATCTGATTAATTCAGTACACTGACTGTAGCACATGTCTTAAGTAACTTTAATGTGATATATTCCATGCACAGTTTTTATCCCAAAAGGGGAGAAAAAAAATTGAATTGAGAGTTTGATATTTATTCTGCTCCCCTCCCTCTTAAATTGCTGACCCTTAAAAGATAATATAAGTATGATCAGTTAGAATTTTAAGGAATTGACAGTAAGTGACATTTAGCTTTGATTGTTTGATGCAGCTCCTGGAAATTGCCCAAGTCCCTGATGAACATGTAAGCTCTAGATCTGTCTTGTATTCTTTCATCAGTTTCATGGATCTCTTCCCCCTTTCCCAAGTGTACCCGATTGCAGGCAATTGTTTTAGTAGATTATGAAGTATCATGATTAAATATTTGTGCTGTGAACAAGCACCTTTCAGTTGAATTGATGTTATGGGTTGCTGAATACTTGGTTGACTGGAAACCTCAGGGCTATGGGTGAAACCTTTTTTTTATAAGGTTAAAAAACTATGCTTCATTTGTCATTATCAACAAAAATTACATAAGACTCTTTTCTAGAAAATCTTTAAAGGTTGAAAATGATATATACCACATAAGGAATTTTGGAGCATCACTTATTTACTAAACCCATATGTATTATCAGCTGTTAATCTGGGTAATGGTGATTGCTTCATTGTTAAGTAAATCCTAATCAATTGAAAGAGATAAGGTTTTTTTTTTTAATTTCAATGAATGTGCATGGCATTTTTTTTTCTCATGGTGGTTGATGAACTATAATCATGAACAGTTAATATTCTTCTATAAAAATTTATCCACCTTTGACATTGATGGTATAACATTTATAAGTTTGCTAGATGTTGATTACTACATCAGGAATTACAGAGAGAACTGAGTAGCATGATGTCAGAACGTGCTTTTTATATTTTCTATTGTTTTATCTATTACAACTATCATAAAAAGTAATAACCAGAGTAAGGCTTATACAATAGTGTAGTATTGTAAACCAAAAGAAGCTATTCCCTCCTCCTTTCTTTTACATCTGAATTCACTTTCTCCAAATTGATTCTCACTTCATAGCAGTAAGCAAGACTTTTTTTTTTTAATCATAATATGTTCATATTTGTTCATAATTTGTCTGTTGGAATTTACAAATTATCATTCAATGTCTATCTTTATCCAGGTCAGTGAATTCAAATCTATAGAGAAATTCAAAATTTTCAACACAAATAATTTGTAAGTTATGCTAGTTAGTTCCCTGACTGTTTTAAATTGTATACACATTTGGGCTATTGAGCATTGACAGTGTATAATCTACAGGTGGGTAAACTTAAAAGCAGTTAAAAGGCTTGTTGAAACTGATGCTCTGAAGATGGAAATTATTCCCAATCCAAAGGTGCAAATTGGACATTTTGTATTGATATGCAATAGCCCATCTTTTCCTTTTTGTTTTTCTTGGACAGGGGTATTATATTGTGGGTTAGTTGCTGGACTCTGATATTCAGTTGGAAAATTGCTGACATTTGTGAATTTTAGGAAGTGGATGGAGTGAAAGTTCTTCAACTGGAAACTGCGGCTGGTGCAGCAATAAGGGTACTGAATGTTTATTAAGATATTACTTAATAATTCTTAAAGCTGAAACTTCTGTTCTAGCGCTTTTAATATAATATCTTTTAACAGTTCTTTGACAAAGCTATTGGAATTAATGTGCCTCGATCTCGCTTCCTCCCGGTGAAGGCAACTTCAGACTTGCTTCTTGTCCAGGTTATAGGCTTTACTGATTCAAGCCATGAGAACTTGTTTAGAAGTTGATATTTGTCTTTTGTTAACACAATCAGTTGTTTGTTTTGCAGTCCGACCTTTACACTTTACAAGATGGATTTGTTATTAGGAACCAAGCTAGGGCAAATCCTGAAAATCCTTCCATTGAATTGGGGCCAGAATATAAGAAGGTTAAGATCAATATTACTAATAACTTTGTGTTAGGTGGTGAATATGAGATTGACTTTCCTGAGTCTCCTTCACAGGTTAGCAACTTTTTGAGCCGGTTCAAGTCAATTCCTAGTATTGTTGAGCTTGACAGTCTAAAAGTGGCAGGCGACGTATGGTTTGGAGCTGGTGTAATCCTTAAGGTTTGGGATTTAATTTAATCCCTTACTTGATATTTTTTTTGTTATTTATTGTTTTCTTTCATTCTTATCTTTCTGGTGCCTTAACGATAACAGGGTAAAGTAAGTATCCTTGCAAAACCTGGTGTGAAGCTGGAAATACCAGACGGAGCTGTGATTGCAAACAAGGTTATTTTACTTTATATATGGACCTTGTTTTGTTTGTCTGTATTATCTGCTAGAGCTTGTCATTAGTCCTAAACCTAAAACTTGGATTGTCATGCGCAGGAAATTTCTGGCCCTGAGGATCTGTGAGAGAGCTGTGATGGGTTTTAAAATCCATCTCAGTGTAATTCGCGTATTGCTTCTAGTTTGGTAGGAAAAAAAAAATAAGGCAGTTTTTGCTGAGGATGTCTGGACATGAAGCTTTGCATTTCTTATAATTTTGTTTTTGACAAGACTCGGAGGATCGGAGATCATGTTTTCTTCCTATATCATATTTTAAGCGCTTACGCCTTCTTTTTTGTGGTTATCGTGAGGTACCAAATGAGTGAAGTTAATTCATCAGAAAAAGAAAAAAAAAAAAATACGAAAATTAGTTAAAGTATCCACAACGGGGTACTTATCAAACATTATTGTGAAAGAAACATGATATTTATGAAACATACGTTTTTGTAAGACAATAAATATTTGTTGCAAGTAACATTGTTTTTTTTTTTTTTTTTGCATAAAAATAATAAAAAAAAACATATTATGTTTCATTTTTTAATAAAATTTTTTTTTAAAGCTTTTGAACTATTTTTTTTATTATTATTATTATGAAAGTTGTTACTCTAATTAATTTTAGATGAACTAAAATATCTACTAGCCGTTGAATTAATATTTATTAGTTGTTTAACATTTTTTATTATTATGAAAGTTATTATTATAATTAGTTTTAGTTGAACTAAGTTTATTATTATTATTATTATTATTATGAAAGTTATTGTTATAATTAGTTTTAATTGAACTAAGTTTATTATTATTATTATTATTAAGGTTGTTACTATAATTAATTTTAGTTGAACTAAAATGTTTATTAGTCGATTAACCTTTTTTTTTTTATAAATAGAATATATTTCAATAATTTTTTTACACAACTAAAAATTTTTAAATTTCTTTCATTTTTACTCTAAAAAATTCTTCACTTCTTTCATTTGTTTTCATTCAATGGATCCAAATCAAAATCCATTCAATATGAATTCGTAGTTTAATTATATGTCAAATTTTCAACTTTTCACATATCCAAATTTTCAAAATTTTTCAGATTCATTCAACACACAAAATAATTTTAATATCGCAAATTATTAATATGCTATACCTCCGTTTTATCATTTATCAATTCAGGATGTTTCAATCACCACCAATTAAGGGTCTTCAATGGATACTAGTAGCGACCAATGTAATGAAAGAGGAGGTGACACACCTCCCAAGTTCGCGTCAAAATTTGAAATTTCACTATTTTTCACCAAAGTCAATAAAGAACAAGAAGAAGCATTTGAAACACAACAAAGATCATATTTCTTAGCCAAGGAAGATGAAATTCTCACTTGACTTATGGTTGAATATTTCGAAGAATGCAATCGTGGGAACTAACAAAAAAATGCAACTTTTTGGTCAAAAATTACAGAAAACTACAATAATTCTCGTAAGCAACATACAAAGCCAAAAGAAATTTCACATTTAAGATATTGATAGCAAAGGATCAATGCAAATTGTGCTAAATTTTCAGCATGTTACAAACAAGCTTGTCAAAGAAAGAAGAGTGGTAGTTCTGAGTTTGACATTATAAGTGATGCACATCAGATTTATTCACAAGATAAATCAACAGGTTTCAAATTAGAAAGTATATGACACATAGTGAGGAAACAACTTATATGATTGACACAATTTGAAGAATCTAGCAAGAAATCAAAGACTTCTACTTCTGAAGCTTACACATCCTCTTTTAATCTAGTTACCATGGATTATGAGCCATCATTAACTACCATGGAATGTCCAATTGGGATAAAAGTAGCAAAGAGTAAGGCACAATCAAAAGGTAAGGAAAAAGAAAAATCTTCTAATGTTGATCTCACACGTATGGAAAAGATTTTGAAGACCAAAGCAAAAACATTATAAGACATTTCACGTTTCAAAGATGAACGTAATAGATCGAAGGAGATAGAGATCCTTTATAAAGAAACTAGTGATATGACTGATATTCAATTATAAATTCATGAGAGTTTATGTAAGAAAATAATAGAAAAATATGAACTTTATATAATTACATAATTTTTAATTATATAATTGTTATCATGTATTATTTTTTAATTATGTAAGTTTTAATTATGGAATATTTATTAATTATTTTGATTATGTTTTATTTTATTTTATTTTTAAATATGTAATATTTGTAAAAAAATTAGCCGTCATAGAAATCTAGCCGTTGTAAATAAATATATTTTAGTTATGTATATATTTTTATTTATGTGAGATTAAATGTATTTTATCATTTTAAATAAATATATTTTAGTTATGTATATATTTTTTTTTATTACTCCAAAATATATTTTACATATTTCTAGTTTGCAAAAATAAATTATTAAAAAATTATAATGATTCTTCTTAAAAAAAATAATGATTTAAGTTTATTTTTAAAATTTATTAGAAACAACTTTTAAAAAACTGTACTATTGAAAAGATTTAAGGGTTAATAATGCTTGTGTTGGTTAGAATAAAAATGAATGATGTGTACATGTAGATCCCATGAAAAATAACAAAATTTTGTTAAGTGGATTTTTTTTTTTGATGAATAAAGAAATTAAAAATGGCACTAAGGCCTACAAAAGAGAGTGTCTGAAGCAACTAAGTAATTCGAAGCTGAAGCTGGACACAAATTTAATAAAATAAACGGGGGGGGAGGATTTGACTCTTGACTTAGACGAATAGCTGAAACCACACCTACATGAGGATGAACAACGTTGAACCCCTCAATGATGAATTTCAGAGAAGTGGTGGAATCCGTCTCACAAATAACATTAGAGAAACCTTTTGTGTGGGCAAGTTTAATGCCATAGAAAATAGCACACAGTTCAGCGGTGATGTTTGAAGTAAAACCACAATTGTCCATATAACCCGTGATCCAATTGCCTACAAAATCTCGTAGAACGCCACCAAAACCTGATAAGCCAGTATTACCAAAGGAACTGTTAAGTGGATGATCATGGCATTAGGTGCTCGTTCTCTGGTATTTCTCCCATTTATTTATAGGATAATTCCTACACTAATCCGTTCCAATTTGGTTTGTGCAACCGTTAATTCCTTTATGCATCTTTATTTTGTTTTTGGTGAGCATTTCTATGGTTCTATATATGTAGTGTTTTTATTTTATAAATGTGATACATGTAGTGTATGTAGTTAGTGTCAATCTAGATGAAGGAAAAATATTAAATATTAAAAAAAAGTTCAAATTAAATAATTTAAATATAAATAAAATGAGAAACCAAAATAGTTGTAGTTGTTAATTTAATTTTTAAAAATAAAAATAAAAATAAAAGAACCGCCAAAGGAGTGGAAAGCAAATAATAAAAAAAAAAACGTGTTAGTGAGTGGTGTTTCTGTGTGTCTCTTTTTCATCCTTTACAAAAACCTAAATTCTACACAGCACAGACTCAGTCTACTCTTCTACATATCCAAACCAAACGACCGCGTTTTCTCTCCATCCTCGGAAGGTTCGAGAATCGTAGAGAGATAAAGAGACGTGACGAAAGCAACAAGTGAACGTCACACACTCACTGTACATGTTCCGTTCATTGGACTTGTTCGTTTCTTCTTGCGCTTTTCCTTTTCGCGGATTTTCAGACCAAAACCCTAATCCTCCATTTTCCGTTTTCAGCCTCCAAAACCCTCACTCTAACTTCGTAACGCTTTTCCTCGCTCAACAGGTTTTTCTCTTCCTTCCTCTGTTTCTCAAGTTAATCTGTTCTTTTTTTCCCTGCATTTAGTCTGAATCCGTAGCTACGATTTTCTGCGAATGTTAGACTTTATTATATTTATGTTGAGTTGGAGTTGCGATGAATAACGCTATTTATATAATACTGGAGTTGACGAGTATGTTATATTTGTACAATTGTACCTTTGTTTGGAGGTTGGTATTTTAGGTCTTTTAGGGTACTGCAAGGTTTTGAATTGCTGCCGCTGTTGCGGTTTCATCGCGTTTCATGATATTGCGGGAAATTGCAGACAAATGTCAATGTGGCCATAATTGTGGTTGCATTGCGGTTGCAGACACTCCAAAAACCTCGATGTTTTGACCTAAATCGTTGTTGCTGGCTGTTTTTTAAAACCTTGGGGTAGTTCAAAGGCTTCTGATTTGTGAAGTATAAGCTATAGCAATTATAAGTGGAAAGGTTTTGTTAGGTTTGCAAACAGTTAAAAACTTATCAGATGATTAAAAGTTAAACTTCTGCCAGTGATTTTATATTCTTATTTAGAAAAATTGATTAGAAAATGTTTTAATATTAAGTTCTGTATTGGCAATCTTAAAGCTCTGTTTGTTGCCACCCACTAACCTTGGATCAGCTTGGTTGTAATTTATTGATTTAATTAACTTGAGAAAGTATTTATTTTTCCTGGAAAGGTTATACACAGAAACTAGTATGTCAGGGAGTGTGGGATGTGCAAGAAAAAAAAAGCATTGGTAGTTTATTTTTTAAATGGAGGGTTCGATGATTGGTTAAATAGTTTTATTGTTCTATTGACGATTGGAAGCAGTGATTCATGAAAATGTCTCCAGAACTAATTGAATACCATCCGTAAATTGCAGGAATTCTAAACAAGAGACATGGAGCTGTGTATATCAGTAATTCCAGCACTCTAATCATTCAAGATTTCAAATAACTGTTGCATCCAATTTCTGGATGTTGTGACAGCCATCTTTTACTCAACAGAACTGAAGTTATCTGAATACTGTCCATTGGAAGGTACTTTTACTAGAATCATTCACTGTATATGCATTAGGTGTGCATACAGATCTCACTTTTATGCTTCCCTCTTTGATGCCCCCCCCCCATTCGTTTGGAACCTTTTGAGCGTTCTGTAATGGAAACTTCCCTCATTTAGTTTTGATTCTCAATCAAATGTTAAGTGAGGAATATGATATGACTCAATCCATTCTATATAGATTACATGATTGGTGAGCCAAATTTGAAATTTTAATAAATTTTAATTCTTTGGTGTACTGGAATACCATGTTAAGACTAAACATGATGAAGTAGGGCAGTTTGTTCCTTTACTTACCCACAGTTTCAGTGCCCGATAGAGAATATAAATAAATAGAGTTTGCGAGTTTTAGTTTCTTATTTGTGTTTTTGCTTCCCTTTTATTCCAGAGAGATAGGGGAGCATGGCTGACCATCGAAATGGAAGTGCCCAAGCAGCCAATGGAAAGGCTAGTGCAGCAGGAACTGCGTATTCCATTGATCTCAATGCATTTCAAACCAGACTAAAGTCATTTTATAAACATTGGGATGCACACAAAACTGATCTTTGGGGCTCTTCTGATGCAATTGCTGTTGCATGTCCTCCACCTTCAGAAGATCTGCGATACTTGAAATCCACTGCACTGAACTTATGGTTGCTTGGATTTGAGTTTCCTGAGACAATTATGGTTTTCACAAAGAAGCAGATCCATATATTGTGCAGCCAGAAGAAGGCTTCTATTCTTGAATCTGTCAAAAAATCTGCCAGAGAGGCAGTTGATGCAGATCTTGTTTTGCATGTCAAACCTAGAAACGATGATGGAACTGCCCTAATGGATGCTATATTCCGCGCTATCCGTGCTCTGCCAAAGTCTGATGGTCGGGATACTACCACTGTTGGATACATATCAAGAGAGGCTCCTGAAGGAAAGCTGCTTGAAATGTGGGCTGAAAAATTAAAAAATACAAAATTTCAGTTGAATGATGTGACCAATGGGTTGTCTTCATTGTTTGCTATAAAGAATAATGAGGAGCTTACATCAATTAAGAGAGCGGCATACCTAACAACAAGTGTGATGAAAAACTTTGTTGTTCCAAAGCTTGAGAATGTAATCGATGAAGAGAAGAAAGTTTCTCATTCTACGTTGATGGAAGATACTGAGAAAGCTATCCTTGAACCTTCTAAAGTCAACTGTAAACTGAAGGCAGATAATGTAGATATTTGTTATCCACCAGTTTTTCAGAGTGGTGGAGAGTTTGATCTCAGGCCAGGTGCTGTCAGCAATGATGAGTTACTTCATTATGACTCTGCCAGTGTGATCTTATGTGCTGTTGGGGCGCGGTATAAGAGTTACTGTGCAAACATAGCTAGGACCTTCTTGATTGATGCATACCCTCTTCAGAGTAAGGCCTATGGGGTTCTTCTGAAAGCCCATGAAGCTGCCATTGGATCATTGAAGCCTGCAAACAGGTTGAGTGCTGCATACCAAGCTGCTGTTTCAGTCGTTGAAAATGATGCTCCTGAATTGATTTCGTACTTGACGAAGTCTGCTGGAACAGGCATTGGTATTGAGTTTCGAGAGTCAGGCTTGAATATTAATGCTAAAAATGAGCAAATAATAAAAGAAGGCATGGTCTTTAATGTTTCACTTGGATTTCAGAACCTTCAAAGTGAAAGCACCAAGTCTAAGAGCAAGCAGTTCTCCTTGTTGCTTGCTGACACAGTTATCATAAACAAAGATAAAACAGAAGTTGTGACTTCTATGAGCTCAAAGGCTCTAAAAGATGTTGCATATTCTTTCAATGAGGATGAGGAAGAGGAAAATCCCAGTGCTAAAGCTGATGCCAAAGGTGCTGAGCCCTTGATGTCGAAGACAACACTAAGGTCAGACAATCATGAGATGTCAAAGGAGGAGCTTCGCAGGCAGCACCAGGCAGAACTTGCTCGTCAGAAAAATGAAGAAACTGCAAGGCGACTTGCTGGTGGTGGAAATGAGACAGGAGACAACCGTAACTCTGCAAGGACATCTGCAGAACTGATGGCCTACAAAAACATAAATGACCTTCCTCCTCCCAGAGAAATGATGATTCAGATCGATCAGAAGAATGAGGCAGTTCTCTTGCCTATAAATGGAAGCATGGTACCTTTTCATGTGGCTTTCATTCGAACTGTTTCCAGCCAGCAGGACACCAACCGGAATTGCTATATCAGAATTATTTTTAATGTTCCTGGGACCCCTTTCAGTCCTCATGATGCAAACTCAATGAAGTTCCCCGGATCTATATATTTAAAGGAGGCTTCTTTCCGCTCCAAGGATCCAAGGCACATAAGTGAGGTTGTGCAGTCCATTAAAACACTCAGGCGACAAGTTGTAGCAAGGGAGTCTGAGAGGGCTGAGAGGGCAACCTTGGTTACTCAGGAGAAACTCCAACTTGCTAATAATAGATTTAAGCCTTTAAGATTGTCTGACCTTTGGATCCGTCCTGCTTTTGGTGGGCGTGGAAGGAAGATACCTGGTACTCTTGAGGCTCATGTGAATGGATTTCGTTATTCTACCACCAGGCAAGATGAGCGTGGAGAGATAATGTTTGGCAACATTAAGCATGCATTTTTCCAGCCAGCAGAGAATGAAATGATCACTCTCCTGCACTTCCATCTGCACAACCATATTATGGTAGGAAATAAGAAGACCAAGGATGTTCAATTTTATGTTGAGGTTATGGACATGGTCCAGAATGTTGGGGGTGGTAAGAGATCAGCCTATGACCCTGATGAGCTTGAAGAAGAACAACGAGAGCGACAGAGAAAGAACAAAATTAATGTAGAATTCCAAACCTTTGTGAATCGGGTGAATGATCTTTGGGGACAGCCACAGTTCAATGGCCTTGATTTGGAGTTTGATCAACCTCTTAGAGAGCTTGGCTTCCCTGGTGTGCCTCATAAATCCTCAGTATTTATTGTTCCAACATCTGCCTGCCTTGTTGAACTGATAGAAACACCTTTCCTTGTGGTCACGCTTAGTGAGATTGAGATTGTGAATCTTGAGAGAGTTGGGCTTGGGCAGAAGAACTTTGACATGACAGTGGTGTTTAAAGACTTTAAGCGGGATGTCCTCAGGATTGATTCTATCCCTTCTACATCACTGGATGGCATCAAGGAATGGCTTGACACGACTGACATCAAGTATTATGAGAGCAGGCTGAATCTGAACTGGCGTCAGATCCTGAAGACAATCACGGATGACCCTCAGAGCTTTATTGAAGGTGGTGGTTGGGAGTTTCTGAATTTGGAGGCTACTGATTCAGAATCTGAGAACTCAGAGGAGTCAGACAAAGGTTATGAACCATCTGATGTGGAACCTGAATCTGATTCAGAGGATGAAGCTTCTGACAGTGAATCACTTGTTGAGTCTGAGGATGATGATGATGATGAGGATTCTGTGGAGGATTCTGAGGAAGAGAAGGGAAAGACATGGGAGGAACTGGAGAGAGAGGCAAGCAATGCAGACAGGGAGAAAGGGAATGAGTCTGACAGCGAAGAAGATAGGAAAAGAAGAAAGGCAAAAAGCTTTGGTAAGTCCAGAGGAGCCGGTTTAAGTAGTAGCATGTCAAAGCGGTCCAAGTTAAGATAGATTTTGGCTATTGTTATTAGCCGATTTATGGTTAGTTCAGTTGCTCTATGGTTAAGATAGATTTTGGCTTTGTTATTAGCCGGTTTATGGTCAGCATTTGCGTTTGTAGCAGTTGTCCTATGATTGTAAGTTAGGGTTTTTCTTTTTATTATATAGTTCAGCCACTCTCGATAGCAATCCTTGCATCCAATGTATGTCCTTAAAATATTTACGTGCTTTAATCACTTAAAAACTTCTTTTAATTTTGTTCTTATTATTAGATTTAACCTTTCCCCCCCCCCCCCCCCCTTTTTTATGTTTTTTTCTTGCTGGCCTTTTCTTTGTTAGAAAGCAGTGGAAGGATGAAGGATGAAACATGCAGGGGAGGATTCTTTGTTAAAACTATGTTTAGTCTGTTAGAATATATATATATATATATATTTTTTTTTTTCATAACTCCTTTATTTTTATTTTTTATCATCATCTAGGTGAGATCAGCTGCATGGCTGGCCTCCCTCCCATAGAACATTCACCCAACTAATCCCTGGGCTATTCATCTTGTGTTGTTGGCCATTGCTTTTCTTATCTTTAAAAAAAGGTTGTCACTTGGACAAATGATTTGGATCATCTGGAGTGTAAATTTCATTGCAGAGGATCCAGTGTCATCTTAGTATCTTACCACAAAATTTTATTTATAATTAAATATTGCTGTGAAATTTACACGTATAAGATGTCATGTGTCATCATTTTATTTAAAGTAAATTACAGTAATATCTTATTAGATTTGTTTCAATTATACATACACCTTTTTTTATTTTTATCCCTACATAAAATCTTAGTTTTTGATATCTTATTATACTTGCCCTCCTTCCCTACAAACAGAATTAATTCTGTTAATTTTTTATGTCACGTGACTAGACTTTTATAATTTTTTTTTTTCAAAAATGTCTTTATCTTCTTTTTTTAAATATAGGAGTGTGTGTGTAATGTATTAAAAAGTTCAGGGATATATGTGTGATGCATTTAAACATTAAAGGATATATGTGTGATGCGATTAAAATTTAAGAAATATATATGTGATGAGTTTAAAAGGTCAGGTTAGAATGTTAAAAACATCATTACAGATAGGGTCGTCGTTAGGTTGGAAGTTGCCACGAATGGAGTCATCGGGGTGAGAGTTGCAATGACGGACGTGGTCGTCAAGCGCAAAACAAAGAACTTGCATATAAGAAAAATATTTCTCATTTGGAAGAACAGTAGCACGAAATAAAAGAAGATGAACAATTTTTTCTCCTTTGAAAGAATACTAAAACGAAACAGAGGAAGAAGAACAGATTTATCCCATTTTGAAGAACACTAGCATGAAGAGGAAGATGAATAGTTCTCTTTCCTTTGAAAGTACAGTAGTACGAAATAGAAGAAGATGAACAATTTTTTTTTCCAAACGAAATAGAGGAAGATGAACAATTTTTTCTCCTTTGAAAGAATACTAAAACGAAACAGAGGAAAAAGAACAGTTTTATCCCATTTTGAAGAACAGTAGCATGAAAAGAAAGAGGAATAGTTCTCTCTCTTTTGGAAGTACAATAGCACGGAACAAAGGCAAAGGAATCGTGATTTGTTTGGGTCACTTAAATAAATCAATTAAAATTAAATATAAATTCATTTAAAAAACTAATAGCAACTTAACACAAGTAAGAGGTGATAAAGTATGGTAAAAAAAGGAAGGGTATATGTATAATTGAAACAAATTTCAGGGAGTGTTATTATAATTTGCTTTTTTTATTTATTTTCATAGTCATTTTTTTTGTTCGCTTTTTTTAATTCATATTCAATTAATTATCTTATATTGAGTAGTTTAGTTCATTAGAAATGAATTTGTATTCTAATTTAATTAATTAATAAAATTAAATCATGCATTCTTAAAATTTTGATTTTATATACCATTGTAATTAATTATGTAGTTTTATAGAATATTTTTTTTATAATGTATATATTTTTTTTTTCTGTCTAGGTTTAACAATTTTTATTTTTTATTTTTAGGTTCATATAAACAAATTATTATATTTAATTAAATTACTAGAGGATTATAGAAGAGATTAGAAGGAAATTATAGATGCAAATATCACTAAAGTTTTAAGATTCTATTCATGATCTCAAGGTTTAGTGTCACGATTTAAAGTTTTATTCATGATTTATGGTATAGGTTTATGTTGTTATAGTTTAAGATTTATGATTGAGGGTTAATGATTCAATGTTTATGATTTTATGGTTTAATGTTTATGGTGATTCATTGTTTGTGTTTAGGGTTTTAATGTTCATGATTTATGATTCATTTTTTTTTGTCTATGGTTTACATTTTGTGGTTCAATGTCTAGGGGTGAATGGTTTATGATTTATGGTTAAGGTTTATGATTTAAGGTTTATAAGTTATGATTCTAGGTTTATGCTCCATGGTGCATGGTTTATTGTTTAAGGTTTATAGTTTAGTATTTAATGTTATAAGGTTAGGTTTTAGGGTTTATGGTATGAAGTTTAGAGTTTTAGAGTTTGTGGTTTATGATTTTAGGGTTTATTTTATTGGTTTTCATACTTTCATTGTTTGTGGTTTATATGTTATGATTTCAAGATTTTATGTTTATGGTATATTTATCGTGCATGGTTTAAAGATATAAGATTTATGATTCACGTTTTTAAGGTTCAATGTTTGGGGTCGAAGGTTTTAGGAATTTGAATTTCAATATTTATGATTTATGTTTAAATATTCAATGTTTACTGTTTCAAGTTCATTGTTTTGAGATTTTAAGATTTAAGATTTAGTGTTTTTTCATGGTTAATGGTTGGTGTATAGGGTTTATGATTTAAGATTTTATTATTTAAATTTTAAAGGTTTAAGGTTTATGATTTATAGTTTTTTAGGGTTCATGTTTTAGGATTTAATGTTTAGGGTCTAGGGTTTTATGTTGCATGATTTATGGTTTAAGATTTAGAGTTTCATAGTTAATATTTAGGGTTTCATGATTTATGATTTAAAGTTTCATTTCATGGCTTATGATGTAAAGTTGCATTTAAGATGTATGGTTAAGGTTGCATGGTGTATGATTAGAGTTTCGTTAAGATTTATGGTTTCATAGTTTGGGATTTAGAGTTTCATTTCATGATATAAGATTTAGGGTTTCATTTTTTTTGGAACAAAACAAACTTATTTCATTTCACATAAAATAGAATTCAAGATACAAGAGGGAACACAATGAAAGACCTAGTGACTAGCATAAAATCTAAACGCTCTAATAAGATTATGAGCGACTTGATTTGCTCGTCTCCTAATAAAACTCACCACTGAGTTTGTGTTATGTTGAAGGTGTTGTTTACAATTTAAAATAATTTAATTTACTTCAGAATAGTCATTGCGAGTAGAATTGAGACTATTTGTGACAGAGTGACAATCTATTTCAAAGGAAATGTTTTCAATTGTAAGCAAATGTGCCTAATTCAGTGCTTGAAATAGACCCCATGCTTCAGCTTCTTGAGGATTTGGAAGTCCTTGCTTGTAATAAGTACGTGCTTTGATAAATTTGTCGAGGTGATCTTTGATTATGATTCTTATACCAAAATGTTTTCTAAGCAATTCATTGTTACTTTGTGAAATGCAGCTTTGAATATTATCAACAATAGAGGAGTAATCAGAAAAGGAATTATTATTATTATTGAAAATATTGGTAAAGTAATTATTAGCAACATTACAAATATCTTGATGGCTAGATACATTAGAGCTATCATCATTAGTTAAGGCAATATTTAAGGTTTTATTTAGGACTTAAGGTTTCATAATTTAGGATTTCATTTATGAAACTCTAAATCCTTAAGATTTCATTTGTGAAATCCTAAATTTTTAGGATTTTATTTATAAAATTCTAAATTATGATTTAGACTTTCATTTATAATTTAGCATTTCACTTAAAAAATCCTAAATTCCTAAGGTTTCATCTTAAATCCTTACTGAAATCCTAAATCCTAAATCATAAATCATGAAATGAAACCATAAATTATGATTTAAAACTTTATTTATCAAACCCTACATTAGAATTTAGGGTTTCATTTATGAAACACTAAATCCATATGTTTTCATTGGTGAAACCCTAAATCCTTAGGGTTTGATTTATGATTTAGGGTTTCATTTATAAAATCTTAAATTATGACTTAAGTTTCATTTATAAAACCTTAAATCCCCGATATTTCATTTAAGAAATCATAAATCCTAAACGACGAAACCTTGAATCATAATTTAAGGTTTTATTTCATAAATCAAACCTTAAATCCTAAATGAAATCCTGAATTTTAAACCATGAAACCCTAAATTATAAACCATGGAATGAAACCATACATTTTAAACCATGAAATCATAAACCCTGAATCTTAAACTATGACACTATAAATCCTAAACCATGAAACCCTAAAACCATAAGTCATGCAACACAAAACCCTAAAATCATAAACCGTAAAATCCTAAACATTAAACACTAAATCCTAAAACATTGAACTCTAAAACTATAAACCATAAATCATGAAACTGTAAATCCTAAAATCATAAAATCCTAAATCATAAACCCTAGACACCAACCTTTAATCATGAAAAAACACGAAACATTAAACACTAAATGCTTAAAGCAATGAACTCGAAACACTAAGTCATAAAATCTTAAATATTGAAACCTTAAAGTTTAAATCATGAAACCTTAACCATGAATTCATAAAGACTGAAACTCAGATTCCTAAAGTCCTAAACCTCAAACCTTGAACTATAAAATCGTGAATCCTAAAGCCTAACCTAAAACCATAACATATAAACCTTAAAAAATAAACAATGAAACCATAAATCATAAATCTTAAATAATGAATAATGGACCACAAACCCTAAACCTTAAAACCATAATCTCTAAACCATGAAACCATGAAGGCTAAAACCTTAAACCCTAAGGCATAAAACATAAACTATAAATCACAGACCATGAAATCATTAAACCCTAAATCAATGAATCATAAACCTTAGACTTTAACCTTAAATCATGGAACCTTAAAACAATGAGCATGAAACCCTAAACTATGAAACTCTACGCATTAAAACCTTAAATATGAAGCTTTGAACCTTTAAACATGAACCAAAAACACTAAAACTTAAAACTTTAAAATAATGAATCAAGAACACTAAACTATGAAACCTTAAACTTTAAAACCTAACCAATGAAATCCTAAACCATGTAACTATAAACATTGAAATCAAAAACCCTAAAATCCTTAACCTTAAATAATAAACATTTAACCATAAAATTTTGAACCCTCAAGCATAAAACTTTAAATCATGCACAATAAACTCTTAAACTTAAATTATATAAACTTAAACCTAAACACTCAACCATGAACTTAAAACCATAAACCATTAACATTATACCTATAAATCGTAAAATCCTAGATCATGAATTATAAATCTTAAACCCTATAGCATAAAACAAAAAATTATGAATCATAACTTCTAAACCTTGAATCCCAAATCCCAAATCAAGTACACTTAACTATAGATATTGAAACTCTAATTTTTAAAGCATAAAATTATAAACTATACAACTCAAAATCCTAAAATTATAAATCATCCTTAAACATTAACTTTAAAGTGTGTAAAAAATACAAAATTATGTTGATTGTTAAATTTTAGTGAGTATTTTATTATTAAAGTATAATATTCAATAATCAATTTAATATTAAGTTGTAGCATAATACATTATTATCGTATTTTTATGCATTCAAAAATTAAATAAAATTTTATTATTTCAAAACTAAAATGATTAAAACGTAATTGTCATACATTTTTATATATTGAAAGACTAAAATCAAAATCTTTATTTTTTTTCATGATTAAATTACTTACCTAATTATTTGGATCATTCACTTACCCAATTTTAATATTATAAACTGTACATACAATTACTTAATATTAAAAAAGTTTTAAAAGACAAGAATTATTTTTTAAAATATGATGAGTTTTAAACTTTTAACGACATATCTTTTTAAAATTCAAACCGTTGATTAAAATTTATAAAAAAAAAAAAAAATTACAACATCAAGATAAATAATCATTAAATAGGAATGAGATCTAACAAAATTTTGTAATTCCTACTAAATTATAATACTGTTTAAAAGAATGTGCTTCAACCTTAACTTTCTATGATGGATATAATCCTTCTTCCCGCATCAACCCTAATTTCCCTCCTTTCAATCTTCCTTCTTCTCCTTTATCTTTCTTGATTGATGCTCCATCTTCCCCACAACGCACCGCACAGACTCTATATATATATGTGCGCATTGAAACTCTGATATTCGAACCCTACCCAATTTCACTGCCCCAATTCGGACTCGTAAATTCCCAAATTGAAGAGGGAAAAAAACACGAAAAGCTCTCGCCCACCCAGAGACAGAGGCAAAGTGACCGAAAAGGTTTCGATCTTTCCATTTTTTGTGGATTTAATTTTGGTTTTCATTCTTCCGCTGTGATTTTGGAATCAAGAAGCGCTAATTTCATCGTAGAAAGTACAAGTAATTTTTGTGTTTTTTTTTCGCTTTAAAAAAATGATTTTTAGGAATTATTGGGTTAATGAGTGGAGTTCGTGATTTGCTCATCACACAGTTACGTGAAAGACTCGGCAATTCATCGGGGGCACTTTTTTCTTAATCTCTCTTCGAATTGCACGTGTGGCTGTTGCAGAGGTAACTTGTTATTCTCAAGCCTTTAAGGAAAAGTTGTGTGGTTTTGTATTTTCTTCTAGTATGTGTCTGTGTTAATGCTCAAGTTGCTGGACTTTCATCTCAGAATATTGAGGCGTAATTCAGCATTGTTGAACCTTATATGAGGGATTGGTCTCTCTTTGTTTACTGATTTGCATGGTATCCATGTGCGGAATTTCTCACATATATAGCATGAAAGCGAACACACCCTTAGATATTAATTCAAGGGCAATTATACTGAGTTTGAGATTACGGAATTGCACAACTTGTGAAGTAATGCTATTTCCTTTCTTTTGTGTTCTCATTTGTTAAAGTACATGGTGACATGCTATTGCTAATGTTATATACTTATAAGTTATATCTGAATTTCTTTTATGCATACTACTTTCATTATTCACTAACTTTCTGGATTTAAGGGTTATACTTAATTACCTATTATTAATTTCAACTGTTTTAGGTGTGGGTTTGTGCACATTCAGTGATGTTTACTTTTGTATTGTTTTTATGCTCTATTTTTCTGTTATATGAACTATGAAGGTCAGTAGATTGCCCACTCCTAGATCTTTTTTTTAGTGGCTTGTTTTGGATCTTAAGTTTGTGTTTCTTATTTATTGTTTGTATGCTTGTTCTTATTCCTACACTCCAGTTCCCTCTTTCCCCTAATTTATGTATGAAATAAAGTCATATGTATGCTTTGTTGATCTTAACTCGGTACAAGCAGATGATACTTACAATTGTTACTCCCTCCGTTCCTTTTTAATAGTTGGAATTTGAACAAAAAAATGTTCTTATTTATCTGTGGTTTTCAAAGTTCAAGGTAACATTAAATACCGTTTTGTCAATTATACCCTTATTCTCATTAACAAGAGAGAGAAAAATTAATGAAATAGCTAATCAATGAGAAAACAAGTTAGATATAAAGAGAGAGAAAAATAACATTATCTATAATAATGAGAGAGAGAAATGTGGAATGAGAGAAGGATACAATAGGAAATGTGCTTGTAGTTTAATAGAAAATCAAGGAAGTAAATGATTTTGTTGGTTACTGTGAAAGATTCTTAGAGCCTGTTTGGTTGTGGCTTAGAAGGGCTTCTAGGAGCTTCTCTACTGGAAAAATGTCCTATATTTTCAGTAGAGAAGCTGTCAGAAGTGCTTATAGCCTTGTATCCAAACAGGCTCTTAATCGACTATTATAAAGGAACAAAGGGATTATATTACATTCTTCAAAGTTCAATGTATAATTAGAGTTTAATATTTCAAACTTGTGGTTTATTTATTCATATCCTGTGATTTTATATTTTAGTTGTTTGAGTCTTGAGATATGGCCAAGGATAGAAATGGAAGGGATTGAGATAACTAGGACTCCATGTTCCTTTGCATCAGTAATTGTATACCAACTTTTTTACTGATGTTACTGTTTCTTCTCTTGATATTTTTTCCCCAGAGTGGTAGCAAACTATGGCAGACCATCGAAATGGAAGTACACAACCTCCCAATGGAAAGGCCAGTGCAGCAAGATCTGCATATTCTATTGATCTGAATGCATTCCAATCCCGGTTGAAAACTTTTTATAAGCATTGGGATGAACACAAAACTGATCTATGGGGCTCTTCTGATGCAATAGCAATTGCATGTCCTCCACCTTCAGAAGACCTGCGATACCTGAAATCTACCGCCCTGAACTTATGGCTGCTTGGATTTGAGTTCCCCGAGACAATTATGGTTTTCATGAAAAAGCAGATCCATATCTTGTGCAGCCAAAAGAAGGCTTCTATTCTTGATTCTGTCAAAAAATCTGCGAGAGAGGCAGTTGGTGCAGATCTTGTTCTGCATGTCAAACCTAAAAATGACGATGGAACTGCTCTAATGGATGCTATATTCCGCGCTATCCGTGCTCTGCCAAAGTCTGATGGTCATGATTCTTCCCCTGTTGGATACATATCAAGAGAGGCTCCTGAAGGGAAACTGCTTGAAACATGGACAGAAAAATTAAAAAATACGAAATTTCAACTAATTGATGTTGCCAATGGGTTGTCTTCTTTGTTTGTGGCAAAGAGTAATGAGGAGCTTACATCGATTAAGAGAGCAGCATACCTCACAACCAGCGTGATGAAAAACTTTGTGGTTGCAAAACTTGAGAAGGTAATTGATGAGGAGAAGAAAATCTCTCATTCAACATTGATGGAGGAGACTGAGAAAGTTATTCTGGAACCTTCAAAAGTCAATTGTAAGCTAAAGGCAGAAAATGTTGATATTTGTTACCCCCCAATTTTTCAGAGTGGTGGAGTGTTTGATCTCAGGCCTAGTGCTGTCAGCAATGATGAGTTACTGCATTATGATTCTTGCAGTGTGATTATATGTGCAGTTGGAGCTCGATATAAGAGTTATTGCTCAAACATAGCTAGGACCTTCTTGATTGATGCAGACCCTCTTCAAAGTAGAGCTTATGGGGTTCTTCTGAAAGCTCATGAAGCTGTCATAGGTTCTATGAAGCCTGGAAATAAGTTAAGTGTTGCATACCAAGCTGCAGTTTCTGTTGTGGAAAGGGATGCTCCTGACTTGATTTCATATTTGACAAAATCTGCTGGGATGGGCATTGGCATTGAGTTTCGTGAATCAGGATTGAATCTTAATGCAAAAAATGAACAGATAATTAGAGAAGGCATGGTCTTTAATGTGTCACTTGGTTTTCAGAATTTACAGTGTGAGAAGAGTAAGTCTAAGAACAAGCAATTTTCTTTGTTGCTTGCTGACACAGTCATCATCACCAAAGATAAGATGGAAATTGTGACTTCTACAAGCTCAAAAGCTCTGAAGGATGTAGCATACTCTTTCAATGAGGATGAGGAAGAGGAAAGGCCAAGAACAAAAGCAGATGCCAAGCGAGCAGAGCCTGTTATGTCTAAGACAACTCTAAGGTCAGACAATCATGAAGTTTCAAAGGAGGAGCTTCGCAGGCAGCATCAGGCAGAGCTTGCTCGTCAGAAAAATGAAGAAACTGCAAGGCGACTTGCTGGTGGTGGAAATGAGTCAGGAGACAACCGTTCCTCTGCAAGGACATCTGCAGAACTGATGGCCTACAAGAACATAAATGACCTTCCCCCTCCCAGAGAAATGATGATTCAGATTGATCAGAAGAATGAGGCAGTTCTCTTGCCTATAAATGGAAGCATGGTACCTTTTCATGTGGCTTTCATTCGAACTGTTTCTAGCCAGCAGGATACCAACCGGAATTGCTATATCAGAATTATTTTTAATGTTCCTGGGACCCCTTTCAGTCCTCATGATGCAAACTCAATGAAGTTTCCCGGATCTATATATTTGAAGGAGGCTTCTTTCCGCTCCAAGGATCCAAGGCACATAAGTGAGGTTGTGCAGTCCATTAAAACACTCAGGCGACAAGTTGTAGCAAGGGAGTCTGAGAGGGCTGAGAGGGCAACCTTGGTTACTCAGGAGAAACTCCAACTTGCTAATAATAGATTTAAGCCTTTAAGATTGTCTGACCTTTGGATCCGTCCTGCTTTTGGTGGGCGTGGAAGGAAGATACCTGGTACTCTTGAGGCTCATGTGAATGGATTTCGTTATTCTACCACCAGGCAAGATGAGCGTGGAGAGATAATGTTTGGCAACATTAAGCATGCATTTTTCCAGCCAGCAGAGAATGAAATGATCACTCTCCTGCACTTCCATCTGCACAACCATATTATGGTAGGAAATAAGAAGACCAAGGATGTTCAATTTTATGTTGAGGTTATGGACATGGTCCAGAATGTTGGGGGTGGTAAGAGATCAGCCTATGACCCTGATGAGCTTGAAGAAGAACAACGAGAGCGACAGAGGAAGAACAAAATTAATGTAGAATTCCAAACCTTTGTGAATCGGGTGAATGATCTTTGGGGACAGCCACAGTTCAATGGCCTTGATTTGGAATTTGATCAACCTCTTAGAGAGCTTGGCTTCCCTGGGGTGCCTCATAAATCTTCCGTATTTATTGTTCCTACTTCTGCCTGCCTTGTTGAACTGATAGAAAACCCTTTCCATGTTGTCACGCTTAGTGAGATTGAGATTGTGAATCTTGAGAGAGTTGGGCTTGGGCAGAAGAACTTTGACATGACAGTGGTGTTTAAAGACTTTAAGCGGGATGTCCTCAGGATTGATTCTATCCCTTCTACATCACTGGATGGCATCAAGGAATGGCTTGACACGACTGACATCAAGTATTATGAGAGCAGGCTGAATCTGAACTGGCGTCAGATCCTGAAGACAATCACGGATGACCCTCAGAGCTTTATTGAAGGTGGTGGTTGGGAGTTTCTGAATTTGGAGGCTACTGATTCAGAATCTGAGAACTCAGAGGAGTCAGACAAAGGTTATGAACCATCTGATGTGGAACCTGAATCTGATTCAGAGGATGAAGCTTCTGACAGTGAATCACTTGTTGAGTCTGAGGATGATGATGACGACGAGGAATCTGTGGAAGAGAAAGGGAAGACATGGGAGGAACTGGAGAGGGAAGCAAGCAATGCAGATAGGGAGAAAGGAAATGAGTCTGACAGTGAAGAAGATAGAAAAAGAAGAAAGGCAAAAAGCTTTGGTAAGTCACGAGGAGCTAGTATAAGCAGTAGCATGCCAAAGCGGTCCAAGTTAAGATAGATTTTGGCTATTGTTATTAGCCGTTTTATGGTTTAGGTCAGTTCTATGCTGTTGCTGCGGTTAGCATCTTGTGTTTGGAGTTTGGATTTTGGAGCTATCCTATCATTGTAACTAAGTGTTTTTCTCCCATATTATAGTTCAGCCACTCGATAGCAATCCTTCGATCCTGTGCATGTCCTTCAAATGTTTACCTGCCGTAATTGTTTTTTAATATATAATATAAATCCTTAGAAGTGAAGTCAGTTTGACATATTAACAAATTTGTATAGTTGTCATGTTATTTTTATTTTTTTATTCATTAATTTCTTACTGTTTTTTTCAATTTTATGTTACGAGCTTTTTTTTCTCATTAATTTAATGTATGATGACATCTATCTTAACTTGTAACTATTCTAAAACTTTGTCTTTCATTTAATATATAATAATATCTTTATTACTATTTTTGCATTTCATAACATATCTTAAATTGTTGATTTAAAACTATTTTTTCTTGTTTTTTACTCAATTGATCTAAGGCTCGTATTTTTATCTTTGATGTCTCTCAGTTTTGTTTATCATGATTAATATTTTGAAAATGAGGAAAAGTTAAAATTTTTAAAATATGTAAAATTAAGTATAATTTTTTGAAAATTTGAAAACAAATAAAAATATTTAAAAAACAAGTCTAATTTCTAATTTTTTTTAATTCAATTTTTTCACTTTTTTAAGACATTATTACTCTTGCTTTTTTAATATTTTAAAAATTTTATTTGCATAGCTATTAAATTTTTAAGATATTTTTATTTTTTTAATATTTAGAGTTTAAGGTTTTAATGTTTAGGGTTTAAGGTTTAGTATTTATTCATGGTTAAGGGTTTGTGTCTATTGGTTTTGATTTAAGATTTTATGAATTATGGTTTTATGATTTCATGTTTAGGATTTTAGGGTTTATGATTTATGCTGTAAGATTTTTCGTTTTTATGTTGCATGGGTTATGGTTTCATGATTTAGGATTTAAGGTTTTATATTTTATAATTTAGGATTTCATGATTTAGTATTTAAGGTTTCATGTTTTATAATGTAAGGTTTTATGGTTTAAGATTTAGAATTTAAGGCTCCATGGTTTATTATTTAGTGTTTCATTTTATGGTTTAGGTTTGAATGTTTCATTGTTTAAGATTTAATATTTAAGGTTTCATGATTTATGATTTAAGGTTTTATAGTGCAGGATTTAGGGTTTTATTTCATGACTTAGGATTTAGGGCATCATTAGTATCTATCGTTTCATTTCATGGTTTAAAGTTTAAGATTTCATTGTTTAGGATTTAGTGTTTCATTTCATGGTTTAGTTTTGCGGTTTGAGATTTAGGATTTTATTTCATGATTTAGGATTTATGAAAACCATAAATCAAACCCTAAATATTTAGAATTCAAAATCCTAAATAGTTAAGGTTTCATTAATGAAACCTTAAATTTCACCTTAAATATTTAAGGTTTCACAAATAAAATCATAAATTAAAACCTTTAATATTAAGGGTTTCATTAACAAAATTCTAAATATCATCCTAAATATTTAGGGTATCATGAAACTGTAAATTGAAAAATTAAATATTTAAAATTTTATAAATAAAACCCTAAATCTTTAGGTTTTCATTTATAAAATCCTAAATTTCACCCTAAATATTTAAGGTCTCATCAATAAAATATTTAGGGTTTCATAATAGAAATAATAAATTGAAATCCAAAATATTTAGGGTTTTGTAAATGAAATCTTATTTATGAAATCCTAAATTAAAATCTTAAATTCATCAACATTAATGAAATCCTAAATATTTATGATTTCATAAATAAAAACATAAACTCGAAATCTAAATGTTTACAATTTCATAAATAAAACACTAAATGACACCATAAATATTTAAGGTTTTATATGTGAAATCTTAAATATTTGTGTTTCATGAATGAAAGCTTAAACAAAAATCATAAACATTTAGGGTTTCATCAATGAAACCATAAATATTTGAGGTTTCATAAATGAAACCTTAAATGCTTTGACTTTCATTAATAAAATAGTAAATCATAATCATAAATTATTATTTTTTTCATTTATAAAATCCTAAATTTCACCATAAATTGAAACCTTAAATCGTAAACGAATAATGAAACTATAAAAATGAATCCTAAATATTTAGGATTTTATAAATAAACCTTTAAATTCCAAACCTTAGTATTTCGAATTTCATAAATAAAACCCTCAATTTTAACTTACATATTTATGGTTTTATAAATGAAATCATAAATCAAAACCATAAATAATTATGCTTCTTATTTATGAAACCTTAAATTTCACCAAAAAATTTAAATTTCATATGAATGAAACCCTAAATTTCACTGTAAATATTTAAGGTTTCATAAATAAAGAAATTAGGGTTTCATAATTGAAACAATAAATTGAAACCCTAAATATATAGGGTTTCATAATAGAAACAATAAATTGAATCCTTGAATATTTAGGGTTTCGTAAATGAAATCTTATTTATTTAGAGTTTTATTAATGAAAACCATAATTTCACTCTAAATTAAAACCTAAATATTTATGGTTTCAATAAGAAAACTTTAAAAATTTAAGGTTTCATTAATGAAACCCTAAATTAAACCCTATATATTTAGTAAAATATTAAATAGTTAAAATTATATAAATGAAAATCATAATTTGACCCTAAATATTTTGGGTTTCATAAATAAATCCTTAAATTGAAACCCTAAATATTTAGGGTTTGATAAATGAAACCCTAAATAATTAGGGTTTGATCAATGAAATCATAAATCAACACCCTAAACAATTGTGTTTTCTTTTATGAAACCCTCAATCCAAAAGCATTAATCAAACCCTAAATATTTAAGATTTTATTAATAAAAACATAAACTAAAAATCTAAATATTTATAATTTCATAAATAAAATCCTAAATTTCACTATGAATATTTAGGGTTTTATAAGTGAAACAATAGATATTTAGAGACTCATAAATGAAATCCTAAATGGAAATCCTAAATTAGGGTTTCATAAATTAAACCATAAATCAAAACCCTAATTATTCTGTTTTCATTTAAGAAATTCAAAATTTCACCATAACTTAAAACCTTAAACCCTAAACCATTAATGAGACCCTGAAATGAAACCCAAAATATTTATATTTTCATTTATGAAACCTTAAATTGCATAAAAAATATATAGAATTTAATAAATAAAACTCTAATTATTTAAGAATTCATAAATGAAACCTTACAATTCACCCTCGATATTTAGGGTTCATAAATGAAATCTTAAATATTTAGAGATGTATATATAAAACCCTAAATCCCACCCTAAAAATTTAAAATTTCATAAATAAAACATTTAAGGTTTCATAATGGAAATAATAAATCTAAATCCTAAATACATAAGGTTTTATCAATGAAATCTTATTTATTTAGGATTTCATAAATGAAACCCTAACTTAAAACATAAATATTTAGGATTTCAATCATAATAATTTAAATATTTAGGGTTTCATTAACGAAAGACTAAATTAAACATTATATATTTAAGGTTTCATCAATAAAATTCTAAATATTTGAGGTTTCATAAATGAAACCCTAAATACTTAAAGTTTGATAAATGAAATCATAAATCAACACCATAAATAATTATGTTTTCATTTATAAAATCCTAAATTTCACCTTAAATATTTACAGTTTCATAAGTGAAATCTTAAATATTTAGGATCATATAAATAAAACCCTAAATATTTAGGGTTTTATAAATGAAATATTAAATATTTAGGATCATATAAATAAAATCCTAAATTTCACCCTAAATATTTAGGGTTTCATGATAGAAACAATCAATTAAAACTTGAAATATTTAGGATTTCGTAAATGAAGTCTTATTTATTTAGGGTTTCATTAATGAAAACAAAAATTTCACTATAAAATAAAACCTAAATATTTAGGATTTCAATAATAAAAATTTAAATATGTAGGTTTTCATTAATGAAATCCTAAATTAAACCCTTTTATTTGACGTTTCATAAGTGAAACCCTAAATATTTAGGGTTTGACAAATGAAATCATAAATCAACACCATAAATAATTGTATTTCCATTTATGAAATACTAAATTAAAACCCTAAATATTTAGGGTTTCATAAATAAAAGTATAAATTGAAAATCTAAATATATAAGATTTTAAAAATGAAACCCTAATTTTTACCATAAGTATTTAGGGTTTTATAAGTTAAACTTTAAATATTTATAATCTCATAAATGGAAACCTAAAATATTTAGGGTTTCATAAATGAAACCATAAATATTTGAGGTTTCACAAATGAAAGCAAAAATACTTAGGACTTCATATATGAAATTATAAATCAAAACCCTAAATAATTATGTTTTGATTTATGAAACCTTAAATTTCAACATAAATTGAAACCTTAAATCCTAAACCTTTAATGAAACCTTAAATATTTATGGTTTTATAAATCAAATTTAAATATGTAGGGTATCTAATTAAACCTTAAATGAAAACCTTAAATATTTTCAAAACAATATTATTGTGTTTTAAAATTCTTAAAATGGTACTTTTATTTTCATATTGTAAAAATTTTCCTTTTTTATAATATTTTTAAAATTTTAATTTCTTAAAAATTTGAAAGACAATATTATTTTAGTTCCATACACTTGTTTTTTCATATTTAAATATTACTCTTGTTTTTTCCTATTTTAAAAACTTTCTATTTTTTTTAAATTTCAAGGTATTACCATTGTTATTTTTCCTTTGGGTTAAATATATTTTTCATACCTATCAAATACTAGATTTTAATTTTACTACCTGAGAAATTTTTATATTTACTTTTACTACCTAAAGTTAGTCAATTTCTACTAACCAATCACGTGTCATGTAGGCCTTTTCTTTTTCACCTTTTTATAAAAAAATTCTAATTTTTTTTATTATGTATTTTAAAAAAATATTTAATTAACCTAAAAATTGAACACAGTGTATTACTATTCATTTTTTAAATAATTTTAAAATACATAATAAAAATATTATATATATATATATATTAAATAAAATTGAAATTAAAAATAAAATTAAAAAATGAGGTGAAAAAATAATGGCCTACGTGATGTTGATGACATGTCACTCCATTTGCAACGCAACATTACCAATTAACAAATGTTGACTAACAGTAAATAGTAAAAATAAACATAAAAATTTGTGCGATATTAAAATTAGAAAAATAAAAGTTTAGGTAGTAAAATCAAAATTTAATATTTTATAGGTATGAAAAACATATTTAAGACTTTTCCTTTTTTTAAAAATATTCAAGACATTAATATGGTGTTTTCAAGTCATTTCTTTTGTTTTTTTTATATTCAATTTTTTTTTTCTAAATTTCAAGGCATTTCTATTTTTTTCATATTATTTAAAAATTTTCATTTTTTTTGTCTCAATCCTAAAGGATTTTTTTTTTAATAAAGTTACATTATTTTGTTTATATTTTTGGAACTATCATTTTTTCTCTCTCTTTTTCTTCTTTTCCGTAAAGGTAACAAAGATGTGCATATGTAGAGATAACAATCACAATAAAAAATTATAATATAAAAAATTTGCAATTAAACAATGTTATCACTCACAGCTTCCTTATAACCATAGTTTTCTCTTATATTCGCAATCTCAAACCATGTTTTCCTTTGTCACTTTGGTAACGATTACAACAGCTCAAACAATGTAATGTTAAAATTAAGACAAGCACAAAAGTAGTCATTATCGATGAGTTTTTGGGGAGAAATCGTCATTGTTATCCTCGTTGACAGGTCTCCAAAAATATGTTGTCATCATCGAATTTCCAGGAAGATGTTGCAGTAAAACATTTTATAAAAGTTGGAGTTTATCACATTTAATTAATGTTTTTTATTTTTCTTAAACTTATATCTTGTGGTTGAAAATTCTTCCACATAATGCAGTACCTATTAAACTAATAATAAAATCCTAAGAAAGATAAAATAAAAGTATTACTACTATAATAATATTATAGTCTTAAATAGTAAACTAATAATTTATAAAAATGAAAGAAAGTATAATAAAAAAAAATTACATGTAATAATAAATTGTTAATAAAATAATATTATAAAATTAAAATTAAAAAAAATCTAAAAGATGTAAGTTCTTTTTAAAATTGACATAAAAAATACACAAACATTTTCTTAAAATCAAAATACATCAATTTTATTGTGTAATGTGTGAAAATTAAATTTCAGAAAAGAAATTAAATTAAAATTAAATAATACTAAAGTAATCTTGAAATCCAAATTATATAGAATAGTAAAATACTATTGTAATAAAAATTTAAAATAATATAAACATATTTATAATAATAAGAAGAAGAAGAAGAATAAATGTTCATTAATATTTATAACATAATAAATTATATATTATTATTCATTAATAATTACAAAGAAAAATAAAATAAAAATCATATATACTTATCCAATGTTCGTGTAGGTATAAAGAGATTATTATCGTGCTGGATAGTATCTGTATCCACTATTGAACATCACACCCATGTAAATATGAATAGGTATAAAGAGACTATTATCCGTGTTTGTCAAGTCTCGTTGTCAACCCTAGTTAGAATTCAAAAAGAGAAAGGGAGATTATTATGTGTATTTGCTATAAAGAGACTACTGAGGGGAAATGAGCATATAAAATCCCAAAACCTAGCTGACTTCACTGTTGGAGGATCAGCATTCAGCACAACAGATTTAATTCCATATATATAATATTGGTTAAAAATAAATAAATAAGGGTTTCATTGTTAAATTCAACAACACCAAAAAGTTCTCATTTTCCTCTTGATTAGACAATCATTTTCCATTTTGGTTGCCAACGCTGCTCCAAAATATTCTTTTGCTTTTTCACCAAAAGGAAAAAAAAGTAAGGGATGGTGTTAATTCTAATACAACGCATTTTTTTTACGATGGACCAATTAGAATCGGGTTGACCACAAAGTCAACCATAGAAAAAAATAGATTACTTGACGGGCAAGGAGGAGAAAAGTTCAAACAGTGATCACCTTCTGTTCATAGATTCTCTCATCTTTTTCTTTCTTTCTTTCTTTTTCTGTCTTTGTCGTTTTGATTGATTCAAGCCTTTATCCGTGTTTTGCTATCTCTGCTTAATGAAATACAAGAGTGATCTTCAGTCATATATTTCAGTAATTCTTGTGAAATTAAATTCAGTGGTCTTCACACTCTAGGCAGCAAGCAAGTCAAGGTATTTTTCTTCTTTTAGTTCTATTCGGTTACTTTTTCATTTTCTGCTATTATTATAATCTTTTGTGTATTAAATTCCTTTTCCCATTTACCATGTTTCTTCTTTCTTTCTAATGACTTGCTCAAACTACAATGATTCTTTTTGGTCAGTTTTTCATGTCTTTGTTTTTTCTGAATTTCATGAATATATGTCAACATGGTTTGAGTTAAATAAGAAAGTGATTATCTTTGTTTTTTTACATTTTTTGTTTTCTACTTCTCTGTTTCCTGGTAATGAATAATAATAAAGTGCGAAATGTTGTTTCCCCTAGAAAACTTCGCTTAATTTGGCATTTATTGGCTGGAGCTAAATTCTAGAGACTTTTATTACTCGTTTCCGCGTAACTTTTGGAAAAGCTGCTTCCAAGAAATGCCACAAGAAGTTTCTTTCGAACTTCTGAGAATTACAAAGTCATTAAGCCAACCCAATTTGAACCAGTCATGATAAATGATCCCTCCTTCCTAGAAGCCTTCCCTTTTGGAAAAAAAATTCACTAGCCTAAAATCAAAGTCCCCCACTAATCAGATTTCAACTTTTTTGTTCACAGAACTTGAAAAAAGTGGTAGGAGTTGTTTCTTGTCTTTGCAACGAAGATGAGTATGATGGAATCACCAGATACTAGTGTTGGTATTGTTTGCCACTATCAGTTTGAAAATGGATCATCTCAGTTTGCGTTCATGGATGTTAAAGGTGAAAGTGAAGCTTCCCTTGACCATTCCCTCAGCTTCACTACTGAAAACTTTGTGCAGACCCTTGCTTTGTGCAAAGGCTTGATTCTCTTGTTTGGCTATAGTGGTGACAAACCATGTTACCATGCTTTCAACCCTCTCACAAGGCACACTGTGGTGATCCCTCAAACTAGTATTATCCAAGGGAGTGTTGTTAGAACCGGATTGGCCTATGATGGTGGCGAATTCGAGGTTGTCCTTGTCGAAGCAGGGTCAGAAAATTCCAACAGACTAAAACTTCATGTTTTCTCTTCTGGCAGTGGCAAATGGAGGTGCCACTACCCCACCAGCATAACAGCACCATCTTTGGAAAGACTTGAGTTCCAAGAAATCGGCACGCCTCCTCTTTACTCGAACGGCGCGATCCACTGGGAAATGGGTGGATATCTGCTGGTGTACCAAGTAAAAGGCAATCGTTGTGAAATGTATGAACTACCAGACTTCTCTGAGGACTGGTCTTGGCAATCAACGATGAGTTATCACCGTTGCTTGTGCGAATCAGGAGGCAAGGTTTACTACTGCTACACCGATTTCGACGGCTTCCACATTTGGAATCTACTCAGTGAGGAAGAACATCTTGGATTCTTCTACTGCTGTGATTACAAAAGGTTTCCATGGAAACTAGTCCATAGTGTAATGCGAGATGTGTTTATGCCTAATCACCAAGGCTTCTTTGACAACTTCTTTGATTGGGAGCCTTACAAGGTTGCACCAATTGCCTACAATGAACAAGCACAAATTATATACTTGCAGCTTCCAGGAACTGTTGTTGCTTACAACTTTAACACAGGAACTATTATGGGATCAATCTGCAACTACTGTTATCCAGGCCAAAACTTCAATTGCTGCTCTTTCTTTTCCTTTTCTTCAACTACTTCAATTTCACAGAAAGACAACACTACTGATGAAGTAGAAGAATCGGAGCTGAATCTACCCGTAGCAAAGATGGAAAACTTAACCCTCTAAATCAAGTTTTGGCATTCAGGTGTCACATATTGAACTCCGTATATGCTTATGTGGAAGTATCTATGTGTATAGAAGAACTTCTGAATACTTTATTCCCTGTTATCTTTTATCATTTGTATTTAGATCCATGTGACCAACAAATACTTTTCTTCTTCTTGAATCCTAATTATTAAGTGTGTCTGGTTTTTTTATCATTTTAGAATTGATTAGGAGTCCATGTTTTTTTTTTTTAAAATGATAGTTATACTCTTTATTTGAGAGAAAAAATGGTTATGCACTTGGATGATACATAACTGGATGACTGTGTGAAATTAATCTATACTGTCCATGGAACTTCATGACTCATTAAATTAGTCATAAATGAACAAGTTCTTTACGAAGTATATGCAATAAAATTGGTAGTTTGGTACGTTACGAAGTATCAATATACATAAAGTGTGATCTGAAAACAAAAGTTGTTTCCTCGGTGGTTAATACTTAGAAGAAAGGACAAATAAGAAAAGCCTAGGCCCATTCTACAGGCCTTCCATTTGGGCCTAACATTATCTGATCTGGAGCATTGCTTCATGCATCTCCCCTTTTTCTTCTTCTTGCATCTCCCACTTTTTAAAATATTTTTAAACTATCCTTCCTTAAAGTTTTTCGAAAAGTCTATTTCAAATAAATGTTCTAGAAAACCTATTCTAAATAAGGAAAAAATATTTCCAAAAAACCTATTTTGAATAGAAAAAAAAACTTTTCAGAATTAGAATAACTATTCTGGGACACATAAAGTTTATCATTTGAAATAGATATTTTAGACTAAAATAGTACACCACCCCAACTTCCAACTTTCTTATGGTGCACACTTTGTTCACGCACATCCTAAAAGAAGGGACGATGGCGATGGCTACAATCACGAGCACGAGGGAGATAAAGACGTGGTGCATATAGGCAAGGGGGAAGGGGTGGTGGCCCAAAGGTTAGGGAAAGGGTAAGAAAACGAGGATTTAAGATTATCAACAATTTTATCTATACAAACAAAAAGTAAAAAATGCTGAAAGTAAATTTATATATATAAATTCATAAAATGATTCATATTTAATATATTTTAATAAATATATATTGTGTAAATTTTAATTATATAAATGAAATATCAAATCATATTTGAACTATATAAAATTTTGTAAATATGATTTACATATAATCATCTTTTAATTCAATGAAAATTTTGAAATATAATGGTATAACATGGTGTAAGTTACACGGAGATATTTTTTTTATCAAATTATTCCTTTTCATACATATTAAAATATACATAAAGGTGACCTAAATTAATTGTAGACATTTCTTTGATAACAATGAGTATAACGTGGATTGAGGGTACACTTAATTAAATGAAATATGTAGCTTTTGATTCACCTAAAAAAATGCATTTTGGTTTAGAATGTTATTTTTCCAACTAAGAGTAGTATATTAGGAATCATATATATGCTGGAAACTTTCTAAAAAATTATTTTTCTTTAAATAGTTCAAATTATGATGATACGTACCCTCACATGTTTGCACATATATTTTATAATTATCATTGCTATCAATTACCACCACTCTGGTACAAAAAAATAAGTATCCACGTAGACCATGACGGACCAGTATGTAAGTGCATTACTAAGATCAGTGTGAAAGATTTGAATAATGGTTGGCCAAAGTCAAGACTTAAAATAGGGATCACGAATCACAAGTCATGTCATCATCATAAGACATTCATATGGGACAATATATTGTCTAGTAACGATTTCTAAACCAATTTATCTTCAACTAACAACGCTATGACAACTTTATAAATGGGCATGCATTAATTAAATGATCATATCACTGTTCATAGTAGTTGGAATTCAGACAGTTCATACTTCTGCTTTGGACATTTTGAATTTGATACTTCAACTTTTTTATTGTTTTCAAAAAAAATAAAAATATTGTCCTTGGACGCTGTTGACGTTCTGGTAGCTTAGAGTTTGTTCAAGATTTGTCTCATTAATTATATTCTCTGCAATCCCTGAGTGTAAGGCACCAGTAATAATGAGAACAGGAGCCACAAGTCACGTGTCGGTGATATAACGGTTTTGTTTAATAAAATTTCAAACATAATCTTCAAACATACTATACTCAAAATAAAAATAAGATAGTGTGTACCACTTTTTCTGTATTTTCTAACTCTTCCTTTCTATTCTATCATCTTCACGGTAGTTATGATTGAGAAAATATATTTTAATATCAGGATTTTGTTTCACATTATTATTAGATATTAATATATGCTTAGGTAAAAAAATAATGTAACAGATATTTTTGGTAAGTCAAGAGTCAAATCCTCCTTCCCATTTATTTTATTAAATTCTTGTTCAACTTCAGTTTCGAATTATTTAGTTGTTGATGCCTTCAATAATTATTTTTAAAAACGGTTACACTTAAACTCATTAATCATTTATAATTTAATTCATAATTATTAATTATTTATTTATCGATTATTATATGAAACAAAAATTCTTACAAATTTAAATAATTTTAATATATTCAAAAGGTTATTTTTAATTTATATAAAAAGTAATTTTAAATTATGAAAAATATTATTTTTTTATAAATAATTATAAAAAAGTTTATCCAAATGTACTTACACTTATATATTATTGATTGATATACGCAAGTATCATGTGTAGTAAATATATAGATGTGGCAAAAGCCGATTTTAAGCCCAAAAAAAATGAGAATATGGGTAAAGCATGTTCACAACAATTATGCTATACCGAGCAACGTTAAATAATTTTTCAGTTTAATCAGTGTTATTGAGTATGCATGGTGTCATGAAAGAAGAAGAAAAGAAAAAAAAGTTCCCAATGCTTATGGGAAGTGGTAGTTAACCATGAAAGCGCCAATTTTATGCAATAGTCAATATCTCAAATGTGTCATCATCAAAACTTGACCTCAAGACTATTTATATGATATACAATGTTTTGTGTGTATCGTGCTGAAGGCCACAAAAAAGAAAGAAATTGGCAATAAATGAAATTGGAAGGTACTGTTACTTAACCAGAATAAGTCCAAAATCAGGTTTGTTAAGAGATAGTTTTATTTCCTTTGTGTGTGCAGGGCATGTTCGATCAAGGGCCCAAGGATATGATCAGTTTTGGCTCTTAGACGTACGAATGTTAAAATTTCTCTCGTGACGAGAGAGACAACATTTATTGAACAAGGGGATTTTTATGTTTCAACTCATGCGTTAATGTGTAAAAGGAACAAAACGACTAAATAGTAAATTTCGTGCATGAATGTGTAATTTGCTGAGTAATTATTTGAAAAAATAAATTAAAATTTAATATATAAAAAATATAATATATTAATTATATTTTCAAGTTTTATTCATTATATTTAATATTTGATTTTGATACATGAATTATATTGATTGTATTATATTGATTGTAAGTGTCATTCATGGATTATAATGACATTATTTATTGATTTATTTGTCAATAAATTATTAAAAAAATCAGATATCAAATTTATTTTATTGCATATTTCATATAATGATGATCTAAATAATATGATAAATTAGTTTCAAAATGACACATAGGTATGAATATTAATATAAAATATGAAACTTGATGATAGAATTAATATATCATAGATTAAATTTTAATTTATCATTTATAAATTAATATCTAAATGCATTATATTTTCAATAAATAAAGAAATTGAGTATTTACCAAAATAACTATAGTATTATTTTCTTGTGGTTTGACAATTATTTTGTCACCTGCCTAATAAGTTTAGTGAAAATTACGAAAATATGTCAAATTTACCTTTGGTTTAATAAATTTTATTCATAATCTTTAGGTTTTAACTTCTATAATCTATAACTATAGGATGTACATAGAAAATTACCAAACTAACCCTTCTTAATATTTTGATACCTAATCAATTTTAAGGATAATTTTGTCAATTTGCTATATTGCTTTTTTTATTCATTTCTTAATTTTTTGTTTTTTTAATATTTTTCTTCTTTTTCGTACTACTTTTTTTTTCTGTTTTTTCATTTTCTTAAAACTTTTTTTCTATTTTCTTTTTGTTTTTTAATATTTTTCTTCTTTTTCGTACTACTTTTTTTTTTCTGTTTTTTCATTTTCTTAAAACTTTTTTTCTATTTTCTTTTTGTTTTTTTCTATTTTTCTTCTTTTTCTTACTACTTTTTTTTTTCTTTCTATGTTTTCATTTTCTTATAACTTTTTTTTTCTATTTTCTTTTTGTTTTTTAATCTTTTTCTTATTTTTCTTACTACTTTTTTTATTTCTATTTTTTCATTTTCTTATAACTTTTTTTCTATTTTCTTTTATAATTTTTTTACAACTTTACACTTTATATATTTTATTTTATTATTATATTACTATTTTATTTTTTGTATAATATTATTTATATTAAATAAGTGATACAAATTTTTAAATGATTACATATTTTTTCATTATTTTAAAATTATGTCTATTTTTAAGATTTTTTTATTTAATTATCATTTCTATCCTTTTAATTTTTTTTCTTAGATCATTTAATGTTTTTTATTTAATATTTTTCTCTTCTTTTTCCTTTTTTTTTTAAATCTTTCTTCTTTACGTTTACTTCTTTCTTCTTTTTTATTACAACTTTTTTTTTCATTTTCTTATTAAAAAAATTTCTTTTATAATTTTTTTTACAACTTTACATTTTTTATATATTTATGTTATTATTATACTACTATTTTATGTTGAGGAGGGAACCATAAACAAAAACAGAAAATGACATACATACTTGTCGGTGTGTTCCGTTATCATACTTATTTAATAATTATTACTTTTACATTTTTTTTAACACAATCTATCTATCTATCTATTATTAGTATTATTATTAAAAGGATGTATATTAGGACAAGTGTCACTCTCCTTTTTTTTTTTTATTATTATTTATTTATTTTCACTCTCCCTCTCTCTTTCTTATTTTTCTTTTTTCTACAAAATGTTTGTATTCTTTTTTATCTTTTTTTTACAATTTTGTTTTATTTTTAAATGATACAAATTACTATTCAATTGAGAAATTAATTCTTACCCTTATTTCTCACAGTCAATATTTATGATTTTTGTTCTAAAACATTGTGAATAAGAATGGATCAATGACGGAATGAATTTACTCAACTCTGAATGAGCACTAGGTAAATATAAAATTTTATTCATTATGAAAATCACAGAGAGAAAAAGAAAAGATGAGAGTGAAAATGATGATGACGACTGGATTGGGAATGACCCGACACAGTATAACATATTCATTCTTATCTTACTCGGTTATCATGTTTACTCAATAAAAAAAATGATATATTTTAATGAGATTAAAATATATTTTAATCTTTCCAATAAAAAAAAAGTAATTTTAATTATTTTATTTTTTGTTTTAATTTTATTGAATGAAAATGAAAACAAGAAAAGAAATAACATATATATTCATGTCTTATTCTATTATCATACATATTCACAATCACCATCATACATTTTTTTTCGTTTAAAATAATTACATATTTAAATATAATTAAAATTTATTTTGTCTTTTAATTTTAATTTTTTTTTTCTAAATTAAAAAGTACTTTGATCCATTACACGTCTTTGTTAAGTTAATTTATTGTTTAATATTTTATTATTATATATAGAATAATTTATTCTGATAGTGAAAAATCGAGACAAGGGACCAATTTATTAATTGAATAGTAATTTGTATCATTTAGAAAAATAATTTTTTAGATGTATTATTTGTGTAAAATTTTATTTATTTTATATTTTTTGCGTAAAAAAAAATCTAATTTCCTTTTCTGTTATATATCTACTTTATATAGAAATTTTCTCTGTGTTATACTAAAAAAATTCTTTTTTTAAAATTTTATTTTACATTATTTTTTTTTATATTATATTTTTTTAATATTATATATATATATATATATATATATATTAAATTATTGCATTTTTATGGTTTAATTTAATGTTATCTAAAAATAATTTAAAATTAGAAAAAAATATTTATATATATTTTTTTAAAATAATAATTAGTAATTTTTAGTGAATAAGGATGGATCGTGTAATTTTATAATTTTTTTTACAACTTTCTACTTTTTATATTTTTTATATTATTATATTACTATTTTATGTTTTTTATATTATTATTTATGTTAAATAAGTGATACAAATTTTTAAATGATTACATATTTTTTCATTATTTTAAAATTATGTCTATTTTTTAGATTTTTTTAATTTAATTATCATTAGTAATTTTTTCTTAAATCATTTAATGTTTTTTATTTAATATTTTTCTCTTCTTTTTTCAGTTTTTTTTTTCTATTTTTTTTCATTTTCTTATAACTTTTTTTCTTTTATAATTTTTTTTTACAACTTTATACATTTTATATATTTATGTTATTATTATATTATTATTTTACGTTCAAGACGGGACCATGAACAAGGACGAAGAATGACATACATGTTTGTTGTGTTCTATTATTATGTTTATTCAGAATTATTACTTTTGTATTTTTTCTTAACACAATCTATATATATTATTATATTAGTAATCTATCTATTATAATTAATAAAAAGAAGTACACAAGACAAATGTTATTCTCTCATAAGTTCTTTTTTTTCATTATTATTATCTTCTCACTATCAATTCAAACAAAACTTTCAAAAAATATCAAAATATATATATATATATTTTTTTACCATATTTCTCTTCCTCTATTGTTTTCTTCCTAGTATTACCTTCTCTTTATTTGTTTATTTTCGCTCTCCCATTCTCTCATTTTTCTTTTTTCTACAAAATGTTAGTATTCCTTTTTATCTTTCTTTTACATTTGTGTTTTATTTTTTAAATAATACAAATTATTATTCAATTGAGAAATTGATCCCTACCTTAATTTCTCACCATCAAGATTTATGATTTTTATTCTAAAAACTTGTGAATAAGGATGGGCCGAGGACAAGATAAATTTACCCAATTCTGAATAAGCACTAGATAAATATAAAATTTTAGTTACGATGAAAATTAGAAACAGAAAGAGATGAAAATGAAAATAATGACAATGACTAGGATGAGAACGACAGGACACGAAACAACATACTTATTCTTACCTTATCACGTTTACTCGATAAAAAAAATTACATATTTTGATGATTTAATCTCTCCCAAAAAAAAGTAATTTTTAATTATTTTATTTTTTATTTTAATTTTATTGAGTGAAGATGGAAACGAAAAAAGAAATAACATATATATTCACATCTTGCTCTGTTATCATGCATATTCATAATTATTATTATACTTTTTTTTTCGTTTAACATAATTTCATATTTAAATATAATTAAAATATCTATTATCTTTTAATTTTGTTTTCTAAATTAAAAAGCACTTTGATCCATTACATGTCTTTATTAAATCAATTTATTGTTTAATATTTTATTATTATATACAAAATAATTTATCGTCAGTGAGAAAGTGGGGTGGGGAAATCGAGATGGGGGACAAATTTATTAATTAAATAGTGAGTTGTATCATTTAGAAAAATAATTTTTTAGATGTATTATCTGTGTAAAATTTTATTTATTTTATATTTTTTGTGTCAAAAATTCTAATTTCCTTTTCAATTATATATCTACTTCACATAGAAATTTTCTCTATGTTATACTAAAAAATTTATTTTTTTAAAAATTTATTTTAAATTATTTTCTTTTCTCTTTTATTTTACTTTATTTTTAAATATATATATATATATATATATATATATAATTACATTTTATGGTTTAAATTAATTTCATCTAAAAATAGTTTTAAATTTAAAATTATAAAAAAAAAATCAACATATATATATTTTTGAAATAATAATTAACAATTTTTAGTGAATAAGAACTGGGACGAGGTGAATTTACTCAAATGAGTATTAAGTAAATATAAAACTTTACTCACGATGAAAATCACATACAGAAAAAGATGAGAGTGAAAATAATTGACGAGGTTTGGGATGGGATGACCGAATACGGAATAACATACTTATTTTTATCTTATTCATTTATTATGTCTACTTAATAAAAAATTATATATTTTCATAAGATTAAAATATATTTTAATATTTTCCAAAAAAAAAATCTTTTATTTTTTATTTTAATTTTATTAAGTGATGATAAAAATAAACGAAAAAATATCATATATGTTTATGTTTTATTTTCTTGCCAGGTATATTCATCATTATTATCATATATTTTTTTTAAATAATTACATATTTAAATATTTTTTATCTTTTAATTTTAATTTTATTTTTTAAATTAAAAAATACTTTAATTCATTAAACGTGTTTGTTAATTAGCAATAGGCGCACGGTATCGTGCTAGTTGGAGTAATAATTTATGATTTCTGGAAAACGGGCGCACTGCGGAGCTGGAGGGTATGAAACAAAAAAGTGATGAGATAGAAAGACACGTGGAGAACTTAAGAGACAGACTACAGAGCCCTGCATGTGCATTGCTTCTTAGCCATGTCTTTTTTTCCTGCTTTTTTATGCAGACTAGACAGAAATACAACTGTGAAATAATATTATTATTATTATTATAATAATGTCAACTTTTTGAGCACCCGAATTATTGATATATATTGATTGAATTCACTCACATATCTTGTCGACCCATTAACCTGTTTTGATGTTATTTGTTGACGTATACCTATCGAGCATCGAGTGCATCTCCATTATTTACGTTCACTTGCTTCTTGTCGTTGGGTGATTAACTTTTTAAGACGTCTAGGTGTCTAACTATAAATTAACAAAGACATTTCATGAAGATAGTCCTTCATTATTTTCATTTATGCCAAATTATTGCCAACATTAATATGTTCTAACAAAACACAACAGAATATCTCTTCACCAATTAAATTTAAAAGTTGCTGAGTAACAATTTGTTCATTTACAAAACAGAAGAACAATCTCCCAAAATTATAACCTACTAGACGAGTTACAACTATCAAAATGAGCTACTATCTATCTACCAATTAATTGTCATGGGTAGGGTATGGGTAGGATACATAGTACCATCCATAGCTCCATATTCGTACAGGTAGTAATTTCAATCTCATCCCCATACCTTCTGAGTACCTATATGTCCATACCCGTATTCATAACCCTCATTTTTCATATATATAAAATTAAAAATCATAAAAAATAAACTCATATAATATTAAAATCAAACAAATATTGATTTATATAAATAGATAACATTATAAAAATAATCATTCAACATAAATCTAAACAAAGACTCTAATGGAAAAAACTAATATATTTTTAAAACTAATTAGTTTATAATTATATATTAAAAATTAAAAATAAAAGACAAATAGATATAATATTTTGACTTCATCATCTGAATTAATTTCTTTATATTTTACAAATGCTTATCTCCATAATTTATATATTGCTTTAAACTACTAATACAGATAGAAATTAAAACATAATAGAATATTAAAATTAGCATATAAAAAGAATAATTAAAATAACAAATAGATAATTAAATAATTTTAATTGAATAATTTAAATAATAAAATTATAATTATATTAATTAATATGTATATACACAAGGTGCGGGACGGGGTGGGTACTATAGTACCCATACCCGCACCCATCCCGCGAGATTTTACGGATCTGGATCCATATTGTAATCCCTACTACCAATGAACTATCTATTTAATATTCGTATATTATCTATTTGTCTTTTGAAATTGTTGGAATGAGAGAGACATTGATTTAAGATTGAAAAAAAAAATCATATATAAACTATTATGCTACTTTTAACTTTTAAATTTAGACTTCCCTAAAAAAAAGAAAAACTTTTAAATTGAGACACATAATTTTTTCTTTTTGAAAGGAACACATAATATCCTAATAAATAGTGGAAACAGAACTAAATTATTTATTTAATTCAAAGGGCCAAAATATCACATATCATACCATATTATAAAGATCGGTCAGCGGTATTTTCAGCCTAAAAAAGAGTATAATTTTTTTTTTAATTTAAATGGCATCTTATCAAGATTCATGACTCAAACGAACCATATTTTGTTGCTTTTTTGTTGTTGTTAACTTGTTGCTTTTTCCTCGTCTTGGCATCCATGACATTTAACGATAATTTAAATATCTAATTTTAACTCAAATAATTATACGCAGGTTTAATTTTTTTATTTTTTTTGTCACCGGTCATGTCATTGATAGTACAATTAAAAGTTGTGTTTATAACGACAAATCTTCTAAAGGTAGTTGAAATTGAGAGATCAATTGTCATGTTTTGAGATGAAATTAGGAATAAGACTTCTTGATTATTGTATTTTTAGAGATTTCTAAATTTAATGCTTGAGTTAATATTTCCCGTGAGTCTAAATAATTAGGACATTTGAATTTATTTAAAAGAACTACAGTATATGACAAGGAATTAAACTGAGTATATTATAGTTAATTCGAACTTTAATGCTGGTGAATGAACTTATGTTGGGTCTACTGGAATTATTGAAGAAGAATTGCATGCGAAGGTTTTTCACCACTTCCACATTTTACTCTTCGCACTAATAAAAAAAAATCATAAAATAATTAGATAATTTGTGTCTCTCATTTTATAGTTTAGCATTTAGCATTTAGCACTCTTAATTAAAAATGTCCACCTCAGTTTAACAGAATGCGTAAGTGTGATGTTAAACTTCCTATTTTTTTTATTTTTATAGATAAAAAAATCTTTTAGCACCCTTACGTGCATATTTATTTCACTTTATAAAAAGTAAAAATAAAAACTCAATACTTTCCGTCCAATTAGTATCAATATTGGTAGTATACCTGACCACAACTCTACTTATCACCTATTTGGCTATTTACTTAAAATATTGTGATTGAGTAGGTTTTTTTTTTTTTTTTTACAGCGCGTTATTGAGTAGGTTTTAATCCCTTATTATTGTGATGTTTAGATAAGCTTATAATAAATTAAAATAAATTCAACTTCTCCAATATGATAAAATTAAATCAACTTATATAATTAGATTTAATAAAGTTTTTTTCATTTAACTTTTTGAAAAACTAAAGATCATAAGTCAATTTTATCTTTCATCTTAATCATTTATTTATTTTATTTTCTGAAACGATTTGTTGCCTCATTTTTCTGAAGTTAATAATTACAAAGATGTTGAAATTTGAGTCAAAGATGTTAGAATTGATCCAAACGTCTGATATGAGTTTAATGAAGAATTATTATTAAATAATGATTTTTTTTCTCAACTAAACACATGATTTTATATATATAAATTATCTCAGATTATATCAGAAAGTTGTGTTGCAAATAATTTAGGTTATAATTATCAAAGTTATAATCGGAGACAACAGAAACACAATCGACTCATAAAAAAATATCATCATCTCATTATGTTTACCAATATCATAATATATTATTCTATAAATATATTTATGTAAAAACACATTTCATGTACACACCAAAAAAAAATTATATACCATACATATATAAAACTCATAGACATATAACTCTATCATTAGTAACTTCCGAAATACAAATTTCAAGATTAAGATACTACTGTGTGAAATGGGGTATATTACATCCACAATTTAAAACTTGAATGTTTCATGGTTTGGTTTCACTCTCATCACCTGATCGAGATTCAAACTTGTGCTAGAAATAATTAAGTTCAGTATACGTTGTTCTTTTCTTAAAATATTAGAACCAGTTGCCACCAAACGAATAAAAATAGGATTAGGTGAAATCAATGAAGCGATTAGAGTAGTGGAAAGGAGGGAAACACATGATAGGAAAAGGAACAATTATAAAGGAAAAATAGGTGAAGATAAAGCATTCAAAAGAAAGGACTCAGCATTAATTTCCATGGAAAACTTTGGCCACCTAGAGTTTGGAAATTACAAACAATTTTCCTCAACTTTGGATTAACCACCATTACTTGATAATACAAATACCCAATTCTTTTTTAAAATGCTATATAGACATGCATATAGTTTTTCTATATTCCTATCTTTACCATTAAGCAGAACAAGACAAAGAGAATTTCCATTTATTAAGGGGTTTTGCCTAGCATTACGAATAGTCATAGTTGAAATTTTCAACAAGACATAGCAAATGTTAAAGAATTAATCGATAATAGCCCGTCGCTGTACCTTGTGCATTTTGCAATATCATATCACGACAATTTCCTGGAAGTGTTGTGGTATAATAAAGTTAATTTGGAATTCAATTTATTTTAGTTGAATTGTGGAAAAAGGAATAATATTCAACAAGACTAGACCAAGGACACTGAAAGATTTTAGGTTGGAAGTTGGAACGACGACTACAAATGGAAAACTTTGAAGCTTTTGAATTAGGTGTGGAATTTTATATATTATGTTTTGTTGTAATTGTTAATTGAGTTTAATAGATATACACGCTTTATATTTTATACTATTAATAAATTAAGAGAAAAGAATGATGTTATTAAAGTGTAAAATAATTTTATATAATTAATTAATCACAATTTTTTTTTATGAATTATGTTACATGAACATTAAATTCATCAATTAAAAATTAATTTTTTTTATAACTTTTAGGTTAGATATTACAAATTTATAAGAATAAGAATATGATATAATTTTAATCACGTTATTTATATAATTTTAAAAATAATTTTATAAAAATTAACTAAATAATACAAAAAATTATAAATACACCATCTTATTTTCCAAATTTATTATAAATAACGTGATTAATGGCGGTTTAAAAAACAACTTTACACTCAAGTTTTGCTTATTAATTACTTTATCCGTTCTTTTTTAGTTGTCAATTTTTTTTAGAAAAACATTTGTAAAGTTCAAAAATTACATTAATTATTGTTTGATCAAATATACTTCTATTTCTCTTCTAAAATATTTAATTAATTTACACATGTATTTATTTTGTGAAGTGAAAAAATAAAAGAGAGATAAAACAAGAAATTCTATCATTATTTTATTAGAATATTTTTTTTATTAAAATTCTTTATTTTTACATAACAACCTTAAAAGACATAAAAAGAACTTATTATAAATCTAGAAAGAAAAGAGTTATAAGGTCCGTTGGTGATTGAATTGAGATGAAGAGGGAAAAGTCATTAGTTTGTATTATTTAATATTATTGGAATAACTTTAGTCATGTGAGTGTAACTATTGGTAGACAAGACTTTATTTTGATTTAGTTTTTATGTTTAAAAGTATTTTAAAAATCAAAACCCAAAATAACAAATTTAAATATAAGGTAGAATAGTCTGATATCTTTTATTTATTTTAACTAAAGAAATGAAATGATCCTAGAGAAAATATAGAAAAGAAGGTGTCGATAAAACATTAAAACACGTAGAGAGAAAGAGAGAGTCAATAAAGCATGTAGAAAGAAAAGGAGAGAACATGAATAGAAATAAAAGTAATTTTGTTTTTCTTTTATGAAAATTATGTTGGTTAATTTTTAAGAGTTTTTTTTTCTTTCAAAAATTGTGTTTATTCCAACGACTTCTTGCTAACCACAAAATACATCTAACACATGATGCATGAAACTCATTTAAAAAGCTTGAAAAAAGTTAGGCTAAACACTAAGTATATTTAACATATGATGCATGAATTCTCAATTAATATGCGATACATGAACCATGCGCTACTCTAATAATATGAACCATTATTTAAGAAAATTACTGTTAATTAATATACCTCATTGGTGCAGTACAACAAAACAAATGGCTATATTTAAGAAATTAATTATAATACATTGTTTTTATACTATCGGTCACAACCCATGATGTGTACGATTTTAATATAGTTTGTAAAAATTAACAACAACCCATGATTTGTACTATTGTAATATAGTTTTGTAAAAATTAACATACCTATCATAAATACATAATTATAATTAAATGATATTATAAAACTATTTTTAATTCTTGTTGAATGTGATTTTGATTAGATCTTTTTATCGTTGATTCGTGAAGATACCAAATAGCAAGATCCTTAAACTCGTTCTGTTTAATAATATTTTGTAAACATATATCTATTGACTCTAATTAATCTAATTATCACATTTAAAACTTTTATTAAGTTGAAGTAGAAAAATTTATATACTTTTAAAATCAAATTGATACTTTATTAATTAATTTAATATTAATGTATAATGTATTTTTAAATTGTATGAAAAAAAAACTTATAAAAAGGTAACAACAGAGGAAGTGATAGTTAGGTAGTAGCCAGAGACAACAATATTAATAATAACTTTAATAGCAGTCACTTGTTTCTGGACCATAGTCCATATAATAAGTTAAAACGAAGCAATTGGTGGTGGCTAACTGGTTATTGGTAGCAAAATAAAAACAAAACAAAATAAGATTATCCCATTCTACTTCTGAGTTCTGAGAACGCCGCCACACCACAATCAAAAGAGAATGAAAAGTTTCTTATGTATTTAATTGACTTTATAATAATAATAATAATAATAATAATAAAAGTTTTATGTGAGAATGTTATATATAAATTAAATGATAAAAACGCTGCCTCCTCTCAGTAATGCTTGTTTCCGTACATATAAATCATGAAATCAAATAATTCAGTTGGCGCAGACTTCACTACATTAATTGGGGGAGGTATTGTATTTAAGAGATTTGAATATACTAGAGATGTTTTTTTTTTTTATTATTAATTATTAGCAAAATATTTAATTAATAATAATACAAAATAATTAGTGCAGCCAAAAAGAAAGGAACTGATAGCATAGTGCCCTTGTTTTAGCGAATATATATTAAAAGTTTTTTTATTTTGTTACATAAGGAAAAGAAGAAAAGAAGCCCAAGCCATGTATTCTCTGATCACTGCAATATTTAATTAATCGACGAAAGCATGGAACACCATCCTGAACCGGCTGGACCGTATTCAACACACCACCTATCACCCCAAAATAATTGCAGGCCAAGAAACAGTTCCATATACTATATATATACTGTAATGAAAGGGCATAGAATATAAGTTGTAAATTGTAATGTTATATTTTAGTATATTTTGATAAAAAGAAAATAATAATTTCATACAAATTAATACATACTTTTGTTCTTCATAGATTTTTTTTTCACAATAATAAAAAAGTTCAAACTTGGTAAAAACTTGTACATCTAAGCACCAGACAAATTTTATTTTAAAAATCATATGAAAAGGACTTTTACTCTGAAAGTTCATCTAAATTAACCACCCAATGGTACTAATCTTATAATTAATTTTCTTTGCCTAATTCAAATAACTTGTCCTGAGGCGAATTACAGATATTTAGCAAGGAGATGATAAATTAGATTTTCTATTAACAATTTTATTGTGTGATATAATATTTAAACCATAAATTAAATAATTTTTTATTATTTTAAATAAAATAATAATAATAATAATTGAATGGTTTAATTACAGTCAGGTTTTAATTTGCTGGACCAAGTATCAGAAAATAATTGAATGGCTCATAGTTGTTCATTGAATATGTAACTACTCGAATTGGAAAATTTTAACAGTAACTGGAACAGGAAAGTTAGTAAGCTACGGCGTGGAAGTATCTAATTAATAAAGTAGTTCATTAGAACATCTTTAATGTTTGGAACTCATTTTAAATTCTTAAACTTTTTTTTATTGGGTATCATAAGGTTATTTAAGCACTAAAAACTTACATTTTAATTTGTTATAGTGATAAAACTCAACTTAAGTTCTTAAAGTTAATATTTATGAGTTTTATATATTTTTCTTTCTTTTAAATTTTTTTTTTTAAAGTGAAGATGTTCTTAAGGATTATTACACAAGAACAATTCCTTCAAAGAACAGTTCCTCCAAGGTGGATCTACATTGAGAGTTCTTAGAAGAACACTTCTTAACTTGAAAACTTAACTTAAGAACCCCACGTTGAAAAAAAAAAAAAAGATGTTGTTATTCTCCTAAACAAATTTATGAAAGTGACTAATTTTATTAATTTAATAGCTCATTGCAATTAATAGGTGGCAAGAAGGGGATAAAAAATAAATGGCTTAATTAAATAGTGGGTTGTTAGTTGTTACTACTAGTATTATTGTCGTATTATTATCATTAATCACGTAGGTTCATGTTAAGCATGGAAGAGAGAGAGAGAATGTGAGAAAGTGGAGAATATATATATATAACATGTGGGGCATGCACTCTTGTTGGTGTGTCTTCTAACTAACAATTTGAGTGTGAAAATCCCATTAAATTTTAAAGCAAAGCAGAAATTGAAAAATAATAAGGGTCAACTTTCAAATATGTGTTGATGTGTTCAGACTAATTGAGATGCATCAAAGCAACTTCCTCACATATTAAAACTTCCACACCCAAGCTTCACTGAATCTTCTTAAATCTTTACACTTACTGTCTGGGTCCCTCCCGAATAACGTGGCCTTCAACAAACGTTCCCGTCCCATCTCAATTCTCAACTAATTAAGCATATATTCTATAATTAATATTTCCCTATATAAATGAACCAACCGCACAACATAATTCTTCACTCTCATTCTCTCTATCTATTTTGGTCCCATATATACTTGAGTAAGTATTAAGATGGAGAAGCTTCAAAAATGGGAAGCAAACTACACCGCACTCACTCCTTTAACGTTTTTGATGAGGGCTGCTGCAAGCTATGCAAACAGAACCTCAGTGATCCATGAAGGAACCCGTTTCACTTGGGCACAGACTTATGACCGTTGCCGTCGCCTCGCTTTCTCCCTTCGTACCCTCAACGTCACTACGAATGATGTTGTAAGTCGGTCTAATAACAATTTCTACTATTTCTGCTATATGGTAAAGGAGTAATATATATACATATATATAATTGGTTGATGCAATTAACAGGTATCAGTGCTGGCCCCTAACATCCCAGCAATGTATGAGATGCATTTTGCAGTGCCTATGGCTGGTGCTGTGCTAAACACCATCAACACCCGTCTTGACGCTAAGAACATAGCCACCATTCTGCGGCACTCTGAAGCCAAAGTCTTCTTTGTGGACTACGAGTACGTGTCGAAGGCAAAAGACGCTCTTAGATTGCTGATGGTGATGAATGAGGATCAGAAACCAACAACATTAATTTCTCTCCCACTGGTGATTGTGATAGATGACATAAACACTCCCACTGGGATTCGTCTGGGTGAGCTAGAATACGAGCAAATGGTTTATCATGGTAACCCAAACTACGTTCCCGAAACAATCAAAGAGGAGTGGGCCCCAATTGCGTTGAACTACACATCGGGAACAACCTCGGCGCCAAAGGGTGTGGTTTACAGCCACAGAGGAGCGTATCTTAGCACCCTGAGCCTCATTCTCGGGTGGGAAATGGGTAGTGAGCCTGTTTATCTTTGGACACTACCTATGTTCCATTGCAACGGGTGGACCTTTACGTGGGGCGTGGCTGCACGAGGTGGAACAAACGTGTGCATTCGCACAACAGCGGCACGTGACATATACAGAAACATAGTACTCCACAGTGTGACGCACATGTGCTGTGCTCCAATCGTCTTCAACATAATCCTAGAGGCGAAGCCATGCGAGAGGCGGGAGATAAGAACCCCGGTCGAGATTCTCACCGGGGGAGCGCCGCCACCAGAGTATTTGCTGGAGCAAATAGAGTCACGTGGGTTTCACGTGACGCATGCTTATGGGCTGACCGAGGCCACGGGACCAGCTCTGGTGTGCGAGTGGCAGAAGAAGTGGAACGGGCTGGCGAAGCAGAAGCAGGCCCAGTTGAAGGCCCGTCAAGGGGTGAGTGTGCTGACGATGGCTGATGTTGATGTGAAGAACCTTGAGACGATGGAGAGTGTGGCTAGAGATGGGAAGAGCATGGGGGAGATTGTTCTGAAGGGGAGTGGGATAATGATGGGGTATTTCAAAGATGAAGAGGCAAGTTCGAAGGCTTTTGGGAATGGTTGGTTCAGAACAGGGGATGTTGGAGTTATACACCCTGATGGGTATTTGGAGATTAAGGATAGGTCTAAGGATGTCATCATTTCAGGAGGGGAGAATATTAGTAGTGTGGAGGTTGAGTCTCTTTTGTATAGGCATCCAAGGGTGTTGGAGGCTGCTGTTGTGGCAATGCCACATCCAAGGTGGGGGGAAAGTCCTTGTGCTTTTCTCTCCTTAAAGAAGAACGACGACGAAAACAACAATGATCATGATGTCACTGAGGCAGAGATAATTTCCTTTTGTAGGAAGAATTTGCCACACTATATGGTGCCTAAGGTGGTGAATTTCATGGAGGAGCTGCCAAAGACTTCGACTGGGAAGATTCAGAAGTTTGAATTGAGGGTCATGGCTAAGGCTTTCGTGGTATCAGAGAATAATAATAGTGTCAAGAAGTCAAGTCAAAATAGTATTGGGGGGTATAATAATGACCAAGTTTTGGCTGTGTCTCGTCTTTGAATTTTATTTAAGTAATGAGTGAGTCTTTGTTTATTATGAAAAAAAAAATGGATAAATGTGTGTACATATTTTGCTTTTGCTTGTATCTAAATGGCTATAACTATGAGTATTCCGAGGCATTAACTAATGTGGTTTCAAGCTTCAACTACTTGGGGCAGAGTGCCGGATATAGTAGTACTCCCATTAATATTTTGTTTATCTATTATGGTTCCTAACTTCCTACTTCCGTTATTACATTTAACTTGTGGTGGTGTGTTGGCACTTGGCACCACCGGCACCTTTTCCCTTCATAAATCGAGTATTGCTTCGAATCAAAGGGATTTTGATTTCTCAAACAGTTGGTCTTAAATTCAACTTGGATGTTTATACGTATGATGGTTAAAATTTACAAAAATATAATAGTTGAGTGATAAAATCTAGTACTATGCAGTTAAGCCTTTTTTTTATTCTTGATTTATATGTGGCAAAATAATACCCCAGTTTCTTTATGGGCAAAGGCAGAGTTTGGAAGTGTATATTCATGAATCATGACTTGAATTTGAAATGATTGGTTAAGTTAAAACAATTTCATGTAAGTTTATTTACATACTAATAATCAATGTGGTTAAAATTGTACTAGATTGGTTAGTTGGATTGGTTTAATTAGAAATTAATAATCTTCTCTTAATAAAAAAGGTATTAAATCGGTGAAGAATCTAAAAAAATCTCTTTAATATTGGTTATAAGAAACACATTTTATTTATATTTTATGGGTAAGGTTTCTATTTTATTCTTAATTTATGTTAACTCTATTTAGTATATTCTTACTTTATTTACATTAAAAGGATATTTTGGAGAAAAAAAAGTTAAAATTTATAGTATAATTAAATATAATTATTACTTTCCTTAAAAATTACAATTTGTCACGTGTTACATATAAATAGAGTAGAGAGATAGTATTATTTTTATAAAATTTATATTTTTCTGTATGTATTTTAAATATATTTATTATAATTATTTCATCATATTAATCTTTTAGTCTTTTAATCTCTTGAGAAGTGTTATGGTCACAAATACACTTTTAGATGTACTCTTTCATTAATCTTTGATCTCTTTTCTTAAGAAAAAAAATTACTCTCTTAACTCTTTACCTACCAAATCAGATGCATATTATTCAACAAAGAAAGAAGTCAGATGCATATTGATCGTATTAAACATTATGTTTATGACGATGACACTTGACAATTGATCAGATGTGTACGTTATTAAATATTAGGATCACCCTCACCGTGACATTGGCGAATGCATAATCATATAAGTGAGTATTTTTATTTCTAATTAAACAAAATCTCAACTTATGCATTGTGAATGAAAAAAGAGACATTAAAAGAACTACTATCTCTTAAAAGATTTAACTTGACTCAGAATAATTGATATCCAGTATAACTTCTGGATATTAAAGGTTAAATTACCTAACTAGCATCCTGATCAAAAAAGTTAAATGGGTAATTCCGTAATTATCAAAGAAATCACTTTGAATTTCATATGATTCGGATTTGTTATTAATGTACACAAACATCCATTAATTTAGGTTATGAACCAAGATCTCCACAGGAATAAAATTCTAGAGGAAAGTGAATCTTTCTAAAACATTATGATCATTACCTAACTTTGCAAGTGTAATTAATGATTAAAATGACAGACAACTCAGATTTAAGGAGAATGCAAAGAATCAGTAATCTTGTTTAGAAGCATACTAAGTACGAATGAAGCTTAACATTAATTAATGCCTTTTCAACTCATATACCCAAACAATGAAACAAATCATGGGAGACAAAGTACACATCCAAAGGATATATTTTGCACCATCAAGTTGTGTATTGTAAATTGCAGCCCATACACTTGTTGGAGCTCCACATAACAGTGACGACATCAAAGTGTGTAGCACATACAAACCACAGAAAACATGATTAATTAAAAAAGGGTTGGGGGGTGGATGCAAATACAGCTCAAATATTTATGAACAACATGATGCAGCCCTAGTTCCTTCGGCTGGTCTATCAACAAGAACCATTCCTGCTGGGTTCTGAGCTGGCTGAGCCCGTGGTAACCTCTTGGCTGTTCAAGAAAGAAAATGTGAGTCAAGTAATGTAAACAAGGTTCAGCAGCTTATAGCACAAGAAACAATGTTTAAAAGCAATATGGAGGGGATTACTACAATCATAAAAGTAGAACTATTTGCATACTTCCTGAATGAATATGAGCTTTTAGCAGAAATTCAGAAAATAAAGAGTGACTGAGTAAATAAATACGATTTGACATGCCAAAAAATTAAAAAGGACAGTGGAGAGTGAACACCAGCAAGAACAAAAGAAAAATAGTCCAAGAATGTTGCAAGTAAAATGATCATAATGAAGAGAAAGGATAAGGGACAAAAATGTTATAACCGTATGTCATCAGTGGGTCCTGCCAACCAAGTCAAAGACTAAAACCAATTACAGATTTTATAAATTTTAAACTTCAATCAGCAGTGAATATAATAGCAACTTGGCTAGTAAAGTGGGAGGTAGATATTCCATTAAAAGATGAGGAAAATAAAATACTCATTAAGCAGCCTAAGACATAAAATAGGAAGGGTTTCACACCTATTTCATAGAATACATCATTAACATTGGATGAAGTTTTGGCAGAGGTCTCCATGAAAAACAAACCATTTTCTTCAGCATATACACGGGCTTCCTGCAATTTCGATGAATTAAAATTTAAAAATAATAAACTGGAAGGAGCAAGACATGTCATTTATGGAACATTGGCTGTGTAAAAAATGAAACACACAAACTATGCAAGCTACCTATCAAAACAGAAGAATTCAAACATGTTGCAAAGGTAAATTACACATTATAATATTTTTTTATTTATCAAAATTGAAATTTTACAGGGGAAAAATTAGCCAATGGTACAACTTCCCTGCAAAATAAAACTAAAATCACTATAGATAAACCGTTAAAAGCATGAACAGTTTGTTCACGAGGGTAGTTTTGGAAAAAATACCAATTTAAGACAAATTTAATACATTCAACTAAATTACCCAATTTTCTTAATTCTAGTGAATTAGTTAATTAGACCTTATAATAAGGACCAAAGGTAGTTATACTTACTTCAGCTGTCACTTTCCTCTTATCTTCCAAATCAGCTTTGTTACCAGCAAAAGCCATGACCATATTAGGATTCCCTGTAACAAAAAAGAAAAGGAAGCTGAGAGCATAATTCAAGAATCTAATTAGGCAACTACAACTACCACAAACAAAGAATTACTTGAGGGAAACCAAAAGTAGCCAATGTTTAATAAAATAATTCAGAAAAAACCCACAAACCAAGCATTATTTTTCAACAAAAGAATCTGTTGATCTAGAATGTACATCGTTGATAGATGAGTCCCAGTAATATTTATGAAAAAATATAAACAAAAATTTATTTAAACAACTAAATATCATATTCGTAGGTAACTAGTTAAACAACTAAGGTTCAATTGGTATCTCTGGCTCACTGCAAATGGGATCTTGAATCTCCCTAACTGTTCACAATCTTCACATGCACACATTCTCACACTATAATGTATAACTCATCCATATCTCTGGCATTCCATTAAAAAACATGACATTAAAATTTTCTTAAATGATTAATATAAGTCATTCTAACAGCTGAGATCTTAAAAATTACAAAAAAAAAATGACATTAGAAATATTAAAGATTGTGGGAAAATTAATTTACAAATAGGTCACATACAGAAGTTTGCAAACAGTAAATAAATAGTCTGATATCCTTTTGCAATCTATGATTTTATTTAACTTCAGGAAAAAGAACTACAAGAAAACTTCAAAACCAATAAGCTAATACCTTGCTTTTGAAGCTCTTGGACCCACTTCTTAGCTCGGGTGAAGGAGTCCTGTGAAGGAAAGATAGAAATTATAGATTTAATCATATTAAAGCTTAATAAATACAATTACATTAAAAGCATAGATTCAACCCCACTAAAAGACAAAAGCATGTACCAATCACATGAAAGAACTCTGCAATGAGATTTGACCTACTCTTTTACAAAAAGGTATGATATTTTCTTTAGAGAATTCATAATACAATGTTGATCCATTATACTCATTCTACGTACATTTCACTTGGTCAGAATGTTTTCAATGCATTAATTATTTTTCAGGTAACACAGATATGATGAAACTAGGCAAACCATTGAAGACAGTTTAATGTCAGTCCAGAAATACATTTACTAGACAAACGGAATGCAGCAAAAGAAGCATTTGCTATTGCACGTAACTCAACAGAACAAATCTAAACCTCAAAAACATAAGATTTACCCTTCCTATCATGATCTTGAGACCTAGTGCAAACAGGCTGCAATTTTTTCCATATCCCGTGATAACTAATCATCATTTTACACATTTAGATAAATTACACAAGCAAGAAAGAAATAGAACCATCAAATTAACATGTCAAAAACAGCTGGTTAATGGCATAATCATCAATCTCAGATAGTGGCATGTAGCAGCCAACGGTATAGCAAGATGGCGGGTGGGATGACTGCTATTTTAAATATTATAATACAAACTAGAATACTAGATAGTTACTAAACAAATAGATACTTAAAAAAATAAAACAAAACTCCAAAAAAAAACATTATAAATAATAAGTCATAATTTACATACACACATCAATCTATGAGCACTAAGAACATAGTAATGAAGTCAGAAAATGAAAAATTATGGTGAATCGATAGAAAAAGAGCATAACAAATTAGATAAAAGTTAGTGGAATGTGAACTAGAAAGTATAGAGAAAGAAGAAAGAATAGAACACACAAACAAAAAGTCCTGTAAAGTGTGAAGGAGCAGAGGTCAAAACAGAGGTAACTCAAAACAACAATGCTTCAGGGGTAAAAATTGGTTTTTGAAGCCAATATAATTGTAGCACATGAAAAGCCGCTATTAATGCAATAGCTGATATTGAAAAATACTCCGTAATTTGAATCTTACAGTGGTCCATGGTCGCTCCGCTTCGCTGTAGAGCACTATTGACGACTATGGCCAAGGTGCACCAAATAATGCGAATTTAAATTAAAAAGTATTCAGAAATATCCAAAGGCAAAGAAATCATACCGAGCTAGTGATGTCATAGACAATAATAGCAGCGGCGGCGCCTCTGTAATACATTGGAGCCAAGCTATGGTATCTCTCTTGTCCCGCTGTGTCCCAAATCTCAAACTTGACTGTCGCATCATTTACTGCCAGTGTCTGTGAAAAGAACGCAGCCCCTATCGTTGATTCCTGTCACCACAAAAGACAACATAAATTCAGCAACATCAACATAATCTCCGCGTTTCCACAATCAGGCACAAAACAACAGCTCCCAGAAGTCAAAACCCAAAACCATCAGCACATAACTACAAACAGAAGAAAAATATTTTATCCCACACCACACCACAACTCTTTAAGCTCCACAGTTATAACAACCAGTCAACCAACACTCAATGATCACTACCATCATACCCTTTTGTGACAAACCGGAAATCCGCACATTCTCTATAATAGTTTTAAAGAAAAATTCATTAGAAACATCGTAACCCTGTTTCTGATCGGCAAATTTCATTTTCATAGCCGAATCAGCAGCACATGTCCGTGATGAAAAACGTGAAATTTGGGCAATATTATCATGGTACAGGACAAAGTGCAAACCCAATAAAATTCGAAGAATCCCCCAATCAAAACAACGAAATCAAATAAAAGGTTAGAAAAAATAACCTGAAATTCGAGAAATTGACCCTTGACAAAGCGCAAAACGAGGCTGGATTTCCCAGCGCCCATGTCCCCGAGAAGAACCTGATGAAAAGAGCAGCGTGAGAACATCAGCGGAATCGAAAAAACAAAGGAAATCGAAAAGAAGATGATGGACCGACCAATTTTGCATTGAGATTGTTGTGTCCGATCGTAGCCATGTGAAGAGAATTGGATCGATCGGAAACGAGGAGAGAAAAGGAGAAGAAGCCAATTCGCGAAAGATTAGAATTTTGCAGTTTGCGGATTGATGGATATATAGAAAATTGAAGATTGGAATGATGAAATCAAAGATATACAGAAGAAGAAGAAGAAGAAGAAGAATAAGAGACTCTCTCTCTCTGAATTCTATTGCTTTTCGCTTACGGTGGGTTTCCTTGCTACCGTCTGCGTCCAAACGCGTTCGTTTTATTTGTTTTTGGTGTCGTTTTTGTCTTTTCTTTTGCTTCTGTTTTTGATTTATCGTTGTTATTGGAGGCTTGACTTTGACATTGAGATGCAAATGGGAAATTGCTTTAGCTTACAAGTTGGGCAAAGTCCATGAAAGATGTTCCCTTTCTAAATTTTCAGTGTGAAGGTGAGGCCCATAATGCAACTCTCCTTATTAATGGATTCTCTGACCGAAGTGTCTCAATGGAAGTTCTTATTCTCAACCCCACTTGTGTTATTCGCACCCACCATTGGTCTCTAAATAACCTTTTATTCCCAAAATACTCTTTTCACGGATATGCGTTTTCATCCTACCGATGTATATTTTTTTTGCACTACCTTCCAAACAACAGAAATATTTTTTTGTTTTGTTAATTTTTAAATAAAAAATTGTAATTAGTTGTAGATATAAGTTATTTTTTTATAATTAAAAATATTTTTTTTTAATTACTCTTGAATTAATTATGATACCCCTTAAAAAAAATAAATTATGATACACCTTATCATAATTACGACACATATCTTTGTTAATAATAATAAAAATAGGAATTGTTAATGTCCTATGATGAAGAATGTTAATAACTAATATCAAAATATTTAGATTAAAATATATATATATATTATTTTTTTTTATTAAATAAGGGTATTTTAATAATTTAATATTTTTTAATTATTTTCTTTCTAAATAAATTTGGTCATAAATGAAGAGAGAAAATATATTTTCTTAATTAAATATTAAATTATTATAATATTTTTAAAAAATTATTTTAAATAAAAATAAAAGATATTTTAGTTCAAATATTAAAGATTTATCATCATCGCCATAACCACCACTGTCAACATAATCATCGTCACCGCCACCAACATGGTCACCGTCACTAAGGCCACCATTATGGTCGTCGTTCCTAACGGTTGCAAGAACGACGATAGTAATCATGTTAGTGGTAGTGGTAGCAGTGACGAACGGTGGTCATAATGATGAGGTGGTGTTTTGCCTATATGCTTGTGATGTTGGAAAAAAAATACAAAGAAAAAAATTAATTGAGAGAGAGGGATAGGATCTCATAGTAATACACTTAAAATTAAAGTTTTAATATGATGTGTTTATTATTTTTAATTTTAATCCAATAATTATTATTATTTGTTCTTATTTAAAAGTTGTTCTTACTTGAAACGTACTCACTCTATATATATATATATATATATATATATATATATATAATATTTAAAAAAATTGAAGAGGTTGTGTTTTGCTATATTTTCTCTTTGTTTCTAATCAAGTGGTTAAACATGAACATCAGAGATGCAAACGCATTAACCAAATAAGACATCATGTCTTTTCTCTTTATTGAAAAAAAAAAATAGTTTACATTAAAACTTTGGTGTTAATTGTGTTTAAAAAAAACTATATTAAGAGACTAAGAACACCAACAACAACGGTTACTTTACAAGCAATAACAAACATAAGTGGAGGCTTCTTCAAACATCATTGTTTGACGTTTTTTTATCTTTTTAAATAAAAAAAAATAAAGAAACCATATTATATTATTAAAATGTTAAAAAATTGAATGATTGAAAATCATTAAATCGAAAAAGTTAACGTTGCAGTTCCATCGGCTTTTGGCAACATATATATATATATATATATATATAGGACAATTTAGTCCTTTTTCTACACCAATATTTTAATATTTCTCTCCTTCTCACTCCAAAAAATTCTCTAAGTTCTTAGAATTATAGTCAAAAAATATTTTACATAATAATAATTTGAAAAAATAAGTTATTAATAAAATATAATGATTCTTAAAAAATAATGATTTAAATTTGTTTTATAAAATTTATTAAAAATAACTTTTAAAAAGTTATTCCATGGGAGAAATTTAATTATTAAAAATACTTATGTTGAAAAGAATAAAATTGAGTTATGTAAACCAATAGGTTTCATGGGAAAAGCAACTCAAATCTAATACTCCATTATGGATGGTATTTATATATAACTAGGTTTCTAATATGTTTTAGTACCTCTATTATCTTTAATTGTTTGTCTTTTATGAGATGTTCCCACACCCTTCCAGTGCTCCCTCTTTACCAAAAGTAATTTGATTTTGAATACATTCTAAAAGGAAGGAAAATGATAATCATTTTTCCTTTTGGTCCTCTTTCGGCTTAATGCAAAAACACAATTATCAGAAAGAACAAGAGATAGACAAGACAAGACAAACAAACAAACAAACAAACCAGTAAGTAAAGAAAGCACATTGTCTGCTAAGATGTTGATTAAGGAAAATGTTGAGAAGCTACCTACAAAGTAGGACACCCACATTGCAGAATTGTGGGGATCACAATAGTGACGGTCTTACATGTACTGTATCTAAGATGGACCAAGGTACATACACCTTAATAATCCAAGCCTAAAAAAAATAGGATAAACAAGCTATTCGACTCCAATGAGGATAAATAAGTGAAAATGGTGTTACTTGCACGATAGTCACCAATTCACCATCCTTAAAGAACATTTATTTCTTTATTATATCGAATGGCTAATATTTTGCGATTGCTACAGAGCACCAGCAAATCACATCCTCGAGATCTGAAGAGGTATAAGAGTTTCAAGCAATTCATGCCTAACAGAAGCTAGAGATAGCTTTTCTGCATGGCCTAATTTCTCTAAAAGATAGCTCTCGCAATTTTCTGCAGCCATAACCCCAGCAGAGTAAGCTCCATGCACAGATCCCTGGTTGTCCAAGCTAACAGCTTCTCCCCCAAAGAATAGATTGCCCAAGGGTGCACGAAGCTTGTCATACACATCAGTTGGCTTTCCAACTAAATCATATGAGTAACAACCAAGAGAGTTTTGATCTGTTCCCCATCGAGACACCAGATACTGAACCTGCAAAAGTCCAACAAAACAAGAAGTTAGGCTCCTCAAGTAGGGTGCAGACTCTAGAGAAAGTAAACTTTTGATAGATGAGCAATATACGAGGACATCATTAGAGGTCGACTTACTGGCTTAGAAGCATTTGGAAACATCTTCTTGAGTTGTTGCATTACAAAATTTGCAGCTGCATCATCAGATAGCCTCTCAATGTCATAAGCAAACCTTCCAGCTACCATGTAGACAAGAACAGGATGGCCTGTTGCCTTGTGAAGATTGAGAAAATAACCACAGGTATAAGAGGTCGGAGCAACAGTGCCCAAGAGTTCTACATTAGGCCAAAATACTTGGTCAAATCTTAGGGCAATCTTATTTTCATTGCCCACACCAAGATCTGAAATTGCTGAAACCTTCCAATCAGGAAGCTTTGGTTCAAATTCAATTAAATTTGCTTTTAGGATTCCAATAGGAACAGTTATGATAACAGCATCAGCAACAAAGTTCCTGCCATCCTCGACCGTAACCATTACCTTGTTGTAACCACTGGATATCTTTTTCACCCTACATGGTTTGATTTCACAAAAGGATCAAAATCAGGATAAAGGAAAAATTGGGGAACTATTCTTATTTTAAAGCAGCATAAAATTAAATAAACCCACACTTATATGGCTTCAAATTTTGTAGTAGCCACCTGCTGGTCAACTCTAAAGTTACAGCAAGAGGAGTTTGGCTTGAATAGAGTTAAAATTTATTGTGAAACATTTGTTTGTCATTATTGATGGTAAATCAATCAATGAACTACTAAGTACCAACATATGTTTATTCAATCAATTAAGCCACCAAAACATAAGCCAGATGTCTGTCCATATCTAAAAAAAAAACTATGAAAAAGACTAGGGATATAGGTTTTGAAAACATATACTAATTAACAGAAAATTAACTTCAAGAAACAAAAAAAAAAATCCAATGCTTATTATTCTCTGGGATCCAAACATGGAATCAACGTATTTTCTCCTTTGTTTCTCTATTTATTTATTGCATGTTCTATCATAAATCATAAAAAATTACTTAGTTAAGTCATGCACTAGATCTAGCCAGCACACCTGTGGTTCAAGTGTATGTCAATATCGTTTGCAAGAACTTTTATAACTGGATCATATCCTTGCACCATGAGTCCATGACCACCAGACAGGACATGTTCCTATAATCAGGAACCTCAACAATGTAAGCATTAACTTGGGTTATTAAATAATGTTGTGTTGGATCTTCCACAGAGAATATAGAATACAACAATAAAAATTGAATCACTCTGTGAAAATCCATTGTCTCCTTTTGTCAATTTAAACTAGAAAAATAACCTAATGACAAAAAAAAGGCAACAAAAGCATTCCCCCTACACCTATGACATAAGTGGAAAAAAATTATCATGGGAAGCTAAGTTGGCATTTGGTTTAAAGAAATGTTTCCTATTTTCATTTTCTGAAAACAGTATTTATTTTCACATTTCAAATATTAGAAAACTTGTTTATAAAAGTGAAAACGAAGTCGTTGAAAGATGATGTTTATAAAAGTGAAAATGCTGAAAACAACAAATCTTTGTTTTTAGTTTTTAACTTTTTTAGACAATATTTTCGCTGAAAATGTTTTCAAAAATTAAAATAAACGTATTTTCAACTGCATTTTCTATTTTATATGAAAATGAAAACAGTGAAACCAAACGCCACCTAATATGTCAAATGAAGGTTGTCAAGTAGCTTATCTCTAAAAATGCAAATTATTAGTAGATTAATTAACAACTATGATGATTTGTCTCCTACATTATCTCTATTCTTCTGAATAAGTTTTAAATACGATAAGTATATAATAATCAAAATGAAACAATACATTGACCTTTTTATATAAATTAGTAATTTTAGATTTGTGCTTATAATATTCATCCCAAGATTTCATCATTTATCAACAATAACCAAACGAAATGATGGCAACTTAAGGTTTATGAATGAAATTGAAATCATGTATAAAACACGGAAGCAATGGTTGTAGTTTAAACTTTAAAGGCAAAAGGATGTCTTATATCCTTAAACTAGATTGGCACTTGCCTGATCCCAGCTTTTAAGTGAAATCATATCTGCATCAGCAGCAAACCAAGCTTCCATTCTGCATATAAACCATTGTAGCACTTCATGGGCAAGTCCTTGTTGCCTGCAGAAAACTTTGTCAATTACAGCACTAGATTGAAACTTAAAGCCTCAATATTTGCACATAATATTCTCTTCTAAATCAAATACCTTAGTCCTGGGTGCCTGTCTAGCACAATTGAAATAGCTTGGGAAACTGAAATGTCCTCGGCTTGCTCATCCCTGACTTTCCCTGTCTGTAGTCATCGGGTTATTAGATTCAAGATTAAGATAATCAGAATCGCAAAAATGATTGAAAAATACCACGTCATATGCTGCAAAGTGAAAACATCTTACCTCTTCAAGAATTTTCTTAAAGGTGTCTCCAACATCAATGACCATCTGTTGTGGAACTTGCTTACCATCGATGTTAAAAAGCATATAACTGTCAAAACAAAAATGCAGTTACTATTTAAAACACTACTGGTAGATTTGCAAAAGACCCAATATTTTATTGTTTCAAACAAAACAGTAAATCATATATGTAAGCTAATACTTCATTTTCATGAGACAATGTCAGGTTTCACAAATTACCTAGCCCAGTCCAAATTAGTCGTGGGCCGTGAGTTTGGAAGATACAGCAGAAGAAATAAAAAATAATACGAGCAGGAGGGAAAAATGGGGAATTAAGGTGAGTTAGTTACACTCATTTGTAATTCCTTTTAGGGAGGGAGAAGGAGTGGGGAGGGCGGGAGGAGTCAGTTTTTTGGAGATTTCAGTTAGTAGTGGGTCAGAAGCTTTGCTCTGCCGGTATAGCAGACTTCATCTCTGTAATACATTCATCTTTTTTATTTTCAATAATAAATTACTATCCTCCTATTTCTGTTTTGGTATGACATTGGTGATTTATAAGCACTCAATGTGTAGAGAAAATGTTAAGGCCCACAAAGAGTGACCGTTTTGGTAAACTTCCGCCTAATCATGTAGGTTAATTTAAATACTATTAAAATATATTTCTAATACAATGCATCAATCTCAATGGAATTTCATAAATGAAGGATTATTACCTTTCCAAATCATGGTCATATAAGACAGAGTTGTCACCACTCGTTCGATATAATGAAAGTCCCAGGCCACGTATCAATGGAGCCAATGGATTTTCATTACAAACTCCATGTAGCCTGGAAAGATAATCAACAAAACAACTATTGGTATTAAAAAGTTATCAATAAGTATTATGTATTACAAAACTCTCTTCCAGCATATGAAGAACAGCTAACTCTTTAGAAGAAAAATAGAAAGTTAAAAAGAAATATTTAAACAAAAAGGTCAATAAATGAAAGTGGTAATGACCATATTACATTTCTAACTTAATACTGAATCTTAAGCCTCAGTAGTGTAGGAAGAAAAAAGAGAGAAGCCACTACATTTTAAGAACCAAGTGAATCAGTCTAAAACTGCAATTTGAGTAACAATCAAAAACTGCAATTTCACTATTTCAGTAACCATCCACAACTAGAGATGAGAGTTAACTTTAAAAGGTAGAAAGCTTTGGCAAGGATTTGACAAAATGGAAAAATGAAGCAAATACAAAACAAGTTATATAAAAAAGCACAAGTGCCATAGACATAGAGGGAGCCATCTTTTGGAAACCAGTACTCTATAAACAAATAAAGTCCTTAATCCCTACAGCCTATTGATAACTCTTCTTTGGGCAATATGAGCTAGGTTGGATATGGTGGTGTAGTTCAAAACATGTGACAACAATATGTGAGCAGAGCTTTATGCTATGAGAAATGATTGATTTTAGCATAGACGTCAGTTAAACATGATTGATTTTAGCATAAATGTCAGTTAAACAAGTTCAAATACCTTGTGCTCTACCTTATTATCAAGGGCATGTCCCTGTTTCAAACGATACCAAGTAACCAAACCCAGTAGGATATAAAAACAAAGGACACCAAATTAAAGGCAAGCTAGAAGATCGTGAAAAGACAATGCACAAAATTCTGTTCATCTTTCATATACAAAATCATGTCACAATAAATACAATTTCAGTATTAACAAATCAAACTTACCATGAGGCTCCCATGTCAACTGGACAACCAAATGAGAAGTCAGTATGAATGCGACCACCAAGCCTATCTCGTGACTCCAGTACAGTCACCTAACCAAATGATGAAATAAGCCAAAGCAAAAAGCACGGAAAAAATCTTTAAGGTCACCTAAGTAATGAAAATAGAAAAAATAAATAAAGGGTAAGTTATTCATAACGATATGACACCTTAACAGATGCATCATGGAGACCTCGTGCTGCAGCAAGTCCAGATATTCCAGCACCAATCACAATAACGGAAGGGATGCCTTTGTGTTGGCCCTCAATGCGTGAGGCAATAGTACCTGATCATTGGACACGAAAATCAGAAGGGGGGAAATCCTAATGCATAATGAGAATGAACCCAAAAACATCTCTCCTATTTCAATATACACAGTTACAACCATGGAAATGAACTAAAAAACCACATAAACTAAACATTTTCATTATACAAGACTACAGACACGGGAATGAACTAAACATAGTACAGTGATTGCCTTATGTATATCTTACACACAAGATCCTAAAAAGACCCAAAAGTTGCAAATCTCGCAAACAATTCCATTCCATTATATGATAGTATATATTGTTAAAGAAAACACCCCTTAGATATCTTCGTGAGTTACACCAAACACAGGAAACAGACCGTTTCAAATATTCTTAAACCAGTCAAAAGCATTTATGACCTTAATTAATTATTCCAAAACCATTTTAGAGACACGCCTTCCCACCAGGATTCCAATCATGGGCATGACAATGATCATAAAAAAAATGGCCATTATTCATACATAACATCACAGATCTTTTTTAACACACAAACTAACTATCAAATCCCTGAACATCAACACAGAAAAATCTATATATAATAAGTACTGCACCTAGTCATAAAAATGAAAAGTACAAAACTTAGATGTAGTTCCGTTGTTCTCCAATCTCATCAAAGGACAACATCAAAAGCACTTGTGGAACGGAATCTAAATTTTGCTCAATTGGAAAAACGCAATATTAAAAAACATAAAATTGAAAGAAAAAAAATCAAACAATAAATAAATAAATATTGGAAAAAAAAAGAAGCAAAAAATACTACATCCATTCATAAAAATTGATTTTTTTTAAAAAATCATAAAAGGAAAATAAAGCCTGATTCAAGGTCGGCTGCATGAACCACAAATGATGACATGCAAATAAAAAGCAGAGCTTCAGAAATATAAACATAAACAACGAAAATAGAAGAATTGCAATAAAAAGAGTGCGCAGAAGCTGAAAACACTAACCATCGCGGAAATGCGTGGAGAAGAGCTGATCAGGGTCCATGTTGACTTGTTCACCAACGCGAATTGAAAGCGAAGCGAGAGGTGGAGAGAGAGAGGAAGTGAATCAAATAGGGACGAATCGAATCAACGAATATGGAATATGGAATCAAATCGGGGGAGACGTTGGAACTAACTAAGGGTGTATAGGATTGGGGAAATTGGAAACTAACTGGAATGAATTGCAGAAAATTAACAGGAGAATGCCGGCAATGAAGCGGCTCAGGTGAGGAGAGAAACGAAGCTTCTCAAAAAATATCATAATCTTATTATCACTACAACTCGTTCAATCGAAACAATGAAATCGGAGAAGGTGAACCTTCCTTGCATAAGAGAAACTCAATGATGATGCGGAAACCCCAATTATTCCAATTCAATTCGATTATGAGTAATGCAGAGTTCTCTTCGCAAAGTACTCTTATTTATATTTTATACCCCACGGAACCCTTTTCTGCTTACCTCATATCACTTTTTGCGATTAATACTATTTAATTATGATTATTAGTAGTAGTGTATTTTAAGTAACTGGGTGAATCTATTTATAAACCTTTTCTATTCGTCGCGGATTAGTGGAATCGTTTCGTCATCATCAATCAAATGTTAGGTTTTAAACGTGTGAGATTTTCTATTTTTATCCTTTCAATTATTAAATATTGAACTACAGTTAAATCATGATTATCTTAGTTCCTTAAATTACTTTTGAGGAAAGTTAAAATATCTGGGATTTCTTGATTTTAAAGATTAAAATGGCGTTTTTTTTATTGTAAAGATTATATTATTCATTTGTGGAATATACTACGAAGATTCTTACTCTCTTCATTTTCACTTCAATATTTTCAATGTTTTCTCCTCTTCTTCTTTTTCTTAAAATTACATTCATACATTACTCTCCTTACTAGTTCAAATTTTTATCTCTTTATCATCTTAAATTGTCGTCCTTTCATCTTTTGTTATATTTAGAAAAAAAAAATGTACTAAAAAGTTTAAAAGCTAGACAAAAATTTAGAAATTAGTTAACAGATAAAAGTTACTAATTTAATCAATTGATCAAAAAATTTGCTAACATAGACCCATTTAAAAATTAGAAGATATATGTTAGCATTGAACACCTTTTAGTTTCAAAAACAATAAACATTATTTCTTTAAAAACCATAATATATATTTTTTTTTATCATAAGTCTATAATATAATTTATATGTTTAAATTTATTTATTTTATAACAAAATATTTATTTGTTGTAAATTTAATTATAAAATAATTAATAGCATTTGTTTAAAATACTATTAGTTAATAAAAATGTATCGGTAATATTTTTTAAAAAATGTTTTAAATTTTTAATCAGTTTAGACACTCTGTATTATATTGATAATATTTGATTTTAACATAAAATGATTGACACTCGGGAAGGTATATTAGATTAAAATTGTTTAAGATTTTAATGACCTTTTTTTTTGTAAAAATATTTGGGGATATTCAATCAGGATTTGTTAAATAATAAAAAATAATCTAATGATATTCAATCAAGATTATCAAGATTTTTTTTAGAGGGCTTGTGCTATTCGATTAGGATTCTGAATAATTTAAAAAAAAAGTTATCTATTATTCAAAATCATAAAGATTTTATGGACTTTTCTTTTTATTTCATTCTTTTTATTTTGGAGATAGTAACATAATATCTCACCTACATTTGTTTCAAGCTGAAACTTTTCATATGATTCTGATATTAATGTGTTCATACCCAAATTACTACGAATTAACTTACCCTACATGTAGTCTGCTATTTCATTCCCTTTTTTAAGTTCATAAATTCTTCATAGGAGAAGTAGATCTAAGCATGGAGGAAATTCTAACTCAGTTGGGGCAAACAATTAAGTAAAAGACTTTTCTAAACTATTGCAATTAATTTTGAAAAAATATATAACTTAATAGAGAAAACAGAAAGTAATGTTTGAGATGCTATAAAACGAAACCCTAAATATATTTATATTTATCTTTAACTGCTAAAATGTTTATTTTGTATATTCTTTAAATTAAGCAAATGATTAATGTTTTGATCATTATGTATTTATTGTTGACTAATGTTTTGTTATTATTTTTCACTATTATTTTATGAAAATTTGTGAAAAAAATATCTCAAAATACATCAGCAGTTTATAACTTTGATTTGGAATTCATGTATGTTATTGGCAAGTGAGAGAGTTCAGTTCATAATAACTTGTAATTATTTTATATTCAATGATATTTTTAAACATACTCCTGTTCATTTGTGTTTAGTAGTTTTGAATGTTTTTTTTTTTTTAAATTTATAATTTTTTTTAAATATTATAAAATCGTAAAATGCTTTCAAATTCTATACTTTAAATCCATTAAATTTAAATTACAAAATCCTAATCACATTCCTGTAAAAAAAAAATTTGAAGGTGAGCTGTTTTGATTTTTTGTCACTAATTTTTGTTTGTCGTTTATGATTATAAGGGAGACAGTGACCTAACAAAACCGCACTTTGTGTTGTGACTGTTGTCACTTGCATTGCCACGGGCCACGTGATAGGGACAATTTCAATTTTAGAAAAGGTAAATATCCACTTTTATTGTGAAAAAATAAAAATAAAAATATACTGTAAAATAAAGTGGCGATAATTTAGTTTTTTAAAAATAAAAAATTTGACTTAATTTTTTTAATGTTAAAGGGTAAAGCAAATACTTTTTATCACAGTTAAATTGATTTTTTAATGTTAAATTAATCTTTAAAAATCATAATTTAATGTCAAATGACTCTTAATATTATAAAATAATATTACAAAACCTAACCATAAGATATAATTGTCATATTACAAATTATGACTGTTTTATAATTTGAATAAACAGTTTACTATTATCTTTAAAAAAAAAACAATTTACTATTTAAATCTTGAAAGTATCACATCATGCTCATCGAAAATTTATTCTCTATAATCTCTCTGGAAGTGAGATATAATCCAGTGAGTCGGGTACACATGTAATCTTTGATTTAAGAGAAAAAAAATTGGTTTGGCTTATTTATTTATTTATATTGAAACCACCAGGCAGGGATATTCAATGTTCATCACCCATTCCGTTTCCCTTATCTGTTCGGATGAAGATATTTTTAACTAATTCAAGTTTATGAATTAGGTCGGATATATTTTAGGATATGTTTGTTATAATTGGGGTCGTATCAATCAAATATAATTTATTTTCTTTTCTTAAATTTTTTTTTTATAATCAACTATATAGTAGTTAATAATACAAATTATCAATATCATTTAGTCGCCACAAGATTAAAATTAACTATTTTAAAATAATATTTTTTTACAGAGTTTAAAAACAATGTTAGTATGTAAAATTGACGGAAGGATCAATATAAGTCCATTCGTAAATATAAAAGAATAAATTGGGACTTTAAAAATATATAAAAGACAAAAAAAATGCAAAAATGTTGTTTGCTTTCAAAAATTTTATATTTTTATTGTTTTTTTATTTTTTAGGCAACGTTGGATTTTATCAAAAAATATAATTGAAAATGTATTTTTTTAATAATATTTTATGAAAGGCTCAAAATTGAAAATAAAGATTCAACGTTTTTAATATTTTTATTTTTATAAACATCTTTTTCCTTTTGAATATTTTCACCTTTATAAATAATAAGTTTTTAAATATTTAAAAAATCTAAAATCTAAAATCTAAAAATTGAAAATTTTATTTTAAAAAATGAAAAAAAAAAATTCCTAAAATCAAAAGCTAGCTAATGAATTACGCGTAATGATAGTTTAGGCTAAATTTAACGACTAACTAGTAACATGAATATATCGTATTACGCGTTAATCCTCAAATGTATTATTTTACGAGATAAAGACCAATACAGTGAATATTCAAAGTTCTTAAGAATCATTCGAGAAATTTGCTTTCTTAAGAATTAAAAAATTGATCACGTGAACTTTTTAAAAACGAATTTAGAGCCCGTTTAAAAAAACAATATAAAAAAAAATAAAATCATTCATTGTATATACTTGGAATCCAGCAGTGTTAATTGGTCCATTCGGGTCAAAGCACGAAAATGGTTGATAACGAAAACGAACCTCACAAGAAATTCATGAGATTCCATAAGAAGACGACGATGTTTCTTTCACTCCTTTCAACTACGATACTCTGACTCTGAACTACTTTAATTTTTTTTTGTTTGTATTCTCGTCATCCCTCACATACCTCATATGTGGATAGTTAATAGTTTGGCACACCATATCATATATATACACACATTATTCTCGTAAGTATTACCCAAGACTACTTCACATATTAAAATCGAACAGATTCTAACAAATATATATAAAGTATAAACCAATCTTTTTGGATAATAATTTGAAGGACATTATTTTGCTGTGACCCACTTTTACCCTTATGCTGTGCAATTTTTTTTGTTTCTTTGATATCCTTTATTATGCAACTTGTGTATTCCACCCTGGACGTGGCTAGTGGCACTGGTCCAGCACAATCCACAGCCAACAACCAGGAACCAGCTGGTCCACCTCGAAGCTGCTTTTGATTTTGCTTTCTCTTTGCTGCAATTTGCTTTCTTTATTAATTAAGATTCGTTGATATATACAATATGAATCTTTCTTTGACCAATTAATGTGATACTGCTTCCTTTTACACTCTTTTCATAAAAAAATTCTGATTTGTTAAAAATTATTAATTTTGATGAATTTTATATATGATTTAATAATTTTATTTACTTAATTAACTACTTTCGACGCAAGTTTATAATTTCTAATAAATATTAATTAATTATAAGTCATAAGTAGAATATTTGAAAGAGTGGTCACACTCTTACCGTCCAAATATAAAATTTATAAACCCTCTATCACAAATCCAATCGATCATCTCCCTTTTTTCCTTTTATTTCTTCTTTTAAATTCTAATTCCTTTCAAATATTTATCGTTCAAGAAAAAAGCTGATATTAACTGACATATGATTATGAAAAACCAAACTAAACAGTGAACTATTAATACTGAAGTGAAATTGAAATGTTTTATAAGTTGTTCAGTCAACTGGTTGATGTTAAAAATGTGAACTAACTGTTTTGCTGAATTGCTTTTTTTTTTTTTTTTTTTTTTTTATATGTTCATTGAACTAGTTTTGCAATAAGTTAATTAATTGAACTCTTAAATGCGTACAACATGATATACTAGTTTGCTGCTTTGCTGAACCTTAATTTCAATATTCTTAAAAAGTTTTTAAATTTTATAGATGAATAACCTTATACTAAATCGATCGCTACCATTTTGTGAGAGGGGATGAACCTTACACCATTGTGTCGATATATTTTATTTAGTGACTATTAACTATTAATTTTAAAAATATATAAACACTAAAATAAACAAAATAAAATTTGGAAGATCAAATAAAATATAATAAAAGATATTTAAATCTAAACAAATTATACTAAAAGATTTGTTTATATAAAGTCCTTTTTTACATGTATATAAAAATTATAAGGATAACCAAATTAAAATAATATTATTTTATATTAAAATAGTATTAAAAAAAATTATTTATAATAATTGAGTTGGTCCTGATTTAATTATGTTGGAAATATCAAAACTTTATATCCAAGTCAACTAAAATAAGATTATTTCCAAATAAACACAAATATAACCTAACTATGTATCTAACCTAATTAATTTTTATAATTAGTTGAGGTCCACACATGATTACCCATTTACCCCTGCAACCTACTGATATAGCTGGGGACTAATCGTGATATTGATATGTTTTATACTGCACTATCGAATTCGATTTAGCATCCAACTCACCATCACTAAATAAAAACAGGTGACCCATGTGCAAGAACAATTAATTAGGTTACCAAATTATGTTTTTTCCTGTTGGATCCAATTCACTATCCACCACAGACTAATTAAAACGACTAAATAAATAAAAGTAGAGATTAATTTACATCATCGCTTACTATCAATCAGCAATCCCACCCTTGCTTTTGAAATTAAAAAATCATATAAATGGATTTTTTTTTTCGGATAACTATAATATTAATACGAAGGAACTTTTGTCAAAGGCAAAAATTAATATTTATTGGAATTCTTGAACGCATACATACAATGTAGACATTTTTCTCCTTCCAAACAGAACCCATAATCTATTGATTAAGTAGCACAAGCCTTAATTAATTAAAATATAGATAATTAAAAATCAAATAAATTAAATACTATTCAAATAATTATATAACAAATATACTTGCGGGACTTTCAACATCAAACAACAAAAGTCGCCTTTGACCACTTTGACTCCAGAAAGAGAAGCAAAATTTGTTTGAAAGAAGTTATTATCCATCCAGTCGCATGGCCCAAATAGAACCACCCATCCAATTTGGACTATATTATTATTAACAACTAAATGCCATGACACTTTTTTCCTATGAAAAATCAAACATGCATGGGGGAGACGTGTTGGAATGAATTTCGAGTTATATTAGGAAGTTGCTCTTCATGGTATTTTATTGGTTTTTACCTAACAGGGTTAACATGGGCATGGCATTAGCTTGATTGATGTATGAGTTAAGTTGAGTTGTACATTTCGGAATATAAAACCTTTTTTTTTTTTTTTTATAGGTGAAAGATAGAGTGGAATTAATATGGTAAATGAGAGGAAATTTTAAAAAGTAATGAAAGTACCATTATACCCTTGTTAAGGCTTCTCTCAGTTCAATATTTTTGTCTTAATTCCGTGAATGAAAGGGCAAATAGGAAAAAAATGACTTTTTAATTCACAATCATAAACACTCGTAATTAACTCACCTATTACTAATAAAGAAAATTGTAAAATAAATCTATTTAATTTCAAATTGTTTATTTTATCAGTCACACCTTATCAACAATTGATGTCTATTTTCTTCTGAATAGTCTTATTTTTGTTGTCTATGTCAAACATAGGGTCACTTGTGTTAAATTCATTAACTTTTATAAAATTATTTTAAAAATAATGTAAAAGATAAATTGTGATTAAATAAGTAAAAATTTTACATTATGTATGTATCATAATTAAACTCTTTTAATTATTAAAATCTTAAACATAAATTTAATAAAACATGTATTTTAAGATTAATATTTTTGTATTATATTTGTAAAACATTTTTATTCAATTAATTATTTTATTATCAATATTGTTCCTACTTAAATTGGATGAACTTCCTTTACGATATTGCTGGTATTGTTTCTCTTAGCTTTCCTCCAAGCATAGTGGTGATGTACTTGCAAAAACATTACGACATTCAAGTGAATTGCGTGCAAAGGTAAGAAACAAGTATAAAGTATTATATGAAATTTAGTCCCCTGCCTCAAAACTTTAGGGTTGTATGAATAGTAGTTTCAAATTGGTAAACTTGATTAACACTGAAGCATGGTTATACTTTTTTTTACACCAGAAAAATCTCATATTATTTCATCAATAATAAGAACATTGACACAATTTGAAGGAAAATTTAATAAATGTGAACTAACATAGAATCTAGACGCCCTTGTTAAGGAATGAGTAACTTGATTTGCTTGTTTACGGATTAACTCATTAAGGAGTTATGAATATGGCGGAGTTTGTGTTTGTAATTTGCAATAATAGCCCATAACTCAGAGTTGTTGATACCACTTAGTTGGAGAAGATCGTGCACTTGCTTACAATCAATTTCAAAGAGAATGTTGTTGTACCCCTTGTCCGCTACCCAGTTGAGAGTTGTCAAGAGAGCCGTTGCTTCTGCTTTTATAGGAGAGATATCGCCTTAGTGGTAGGTTGTGAGGGCTGAGATGAAGACACCTTCTACATTTTTGATGATGGCACCCATGCCATATTGATGGTCCAAAGCGAAAACGGCAGTGTCAACATTGCACTTGAGGACATTACCAACTAGTGTGGTCCAACGTGTGTCTCGTAGTGGTGCTGCTATCGGGCTGCCCTCCATTGAGTAATGGTCTCATTTGCGGTCCCTAATGATAATGAGATAGGCCTTTCCAAGTTGTCCCAGAGTTTCTCATTTTGCCGTTTCCAAATGCACCACAACATAGCTATGAAATTCACCTGTTACGCGTCATGTAAATGGTTTAAGATCTAGAAAACACAATCTTTTAAGTTCTCAGCATGGTCAACAAAGGTGCGAATGTGGCTCCAACATCCTGATTGTGCCCAAATATTGCTAATGCGTGGGCAGCCAAAGAATGTATGCTATGTTGATTCTGTGTTTGCTTTGAACAACGGGCATATCGTTGTACACTCTATCCCTTTAGTTGTCAGCCTCAACCTTGATGGAAGGTAGTCACACAATAATCTCCATAAGAAGATTGTTATTTTATGCAGAATGTGTAGTGCCCACAATTTTTTCCAATCTCTTGAGACCCTCAATTCATGGTTATCAATGATTGACTCCATTGTGTGGTAGTATGCTGTCCTTACAAAGTAATTTCCATCATTTGCATGCTTCCATATTAAACTATCATTTGATGCAGTTGGGGGAATTGGAATTGATAGAATGGAATGGATATCACTATCACAAAAAATGTTATGTATTATGTCTTGCCACCACGTCTTATTCTCATGGTCAATAAGTTCACCAACTCGCATGTTCTCGGTCCCTTTGGGCGGCAGGCTTTGTATATAAGAATTATTTTCTAACCTTAACCAGGGATCTTTCCAGACACTTATGTTTTGCCCATCCCCTATTTGCCATCTCATGCCATGTTTGACCATCACCCGTGAAGAATAGATGCTACGCCATGTGAAGCTTGGGTTGTTCCCCAATTTTGCTTGCAAAAAATCCCTCATGGGGAAGTATTTAGCTTTTAAGACTTTAGTAACTATAACATCTTGGTTAGAGAGAAACTTCCAACCTTGCTTCCCTAGCATGGCCAAATTAAAGCCATAGAGATGTCGAAAACTTATGCCACTGTGTTCTTTTCTCATAGACAAATGATCCTAGTTGAGCCAATGGATTCCCTTGGAGTTATTATTATTTGTGCCCCACTAGAAGGAGTTGAGCATCTTCTCAATTTCATCACCCAATGATTCTGGAAGCAAGAAGGCGCTCATGCAATAAGTGGGAATCGCTTGCGCTACTAATTTTATGAGCACATCTTTGCCTGCTTTGGAGAGGTGTTTGCTAGACCAATAAGTGATTCTCTTCCAGATCCTGTCTTTTAAGTAATGAAAAATAGATTTCTTTTTCCTTCCAATCATGCACAGAAGGCCCAAATATTTTCCTGTTCCCAAGCATTCAGAAATGCCTAGGATAATGGAAATATTTGCTTTAATTGTTGGCATAGTGTTCTTGCTAAATAATATTTTAGACTTGGAGGGGTTCATTGCGAGACCAGAAGATTTTTCAAAAATAGCCAAGGTGGCTTGTAGCGATTCTACATCTTTAGTGTCAGCTTTGTAAAATAGAAAACAATCATCAGCAAATAACAAGTGTGAGAGGACAAGGGCCCCTTTACACACTTTGATACCATGAATGTCTCCTCTCCTTGTTGCTTTGTTTAGTAAAGTTGTGAGTCCTTCCATGGATGAATAAGTAGGGGGATAAAGGGTCTCCTTGCCTAAGACCCCTTTTAGGTGAAACAGGGCCAACTCCATCCCTGTTGATAAGAATGGTATAATCTATTGTTTCAATGCACAATTTGATCCAACTGATCCACTTTGGATCAAAACCCATCTTTGTCATCACGGCAATTAAGTAGTCCCACTCTACTTTGTCAAAAGCCTTGCTTATATCAATCTTTAGAGCAACCTTTCCAATCTTACCTTTAACTTTGCATTTCATGTGGTGGACCGCCTCGATTGCGACGAGCACATTGTCAATAATATATCTTCCTTCTACAAAGGCTAATTGCTTTTAGGAAATGGATTTGGCAAGTAGTGGCTTAAGTCTATTAGTAAGAGCCTTGGAAACAATTTTATATAACGCATTGCATAAGGAAATAGGTCTTAAATCTAGCATGGAGACTGGGTGATCATTCTTGGGAATTAGAGCAATATTAGTATTGTTTAAGTTTGGAGGGAACACATCTTGGTTGAGCCATGTAGTTGCTGCGTGGTAAATTTCTTCCCTTAAAATGTCCCAAAATCTTTTGTAAAAATCAAGATTGAATTCGTCTGAGCCTAGTGATTTGTCACTATGCATTTGAAAGGTGCGAGTAATGAAATATTGTCATTTGGAGTGAGCTTGTGGTCCAAATGTTGGACTATGGTGTTATCAATATCGCCCCTCGTGTAAAGCTTGAAGAAGTAATGTGTGGCCACTCCATAAATATCTTCATGTACATGCGATGTAGTGCCCGTGTCAGTGTCCATAAGGTGGGTTATGGAATTCTTCTTTCTCCTAGCATTGAAAGTTGCATGAAAGTATTGAGAATTTGAGTCACTATCACAGATCCAAAATACCTTTACGCGTTACTTCCAATATTGTGCTTCTTGGTCAAGTAAAGCATTTAGGTGGCTCTCAGTCTCCAAGTAACGTGGGGTATTAGTTGGGTCTACATTCTCACGGAGGGTATGCATAAGTTTGCGACATTCATGAATTTCATTCCGAAAACGTGAGTGAATGTGACGACCCCAGTAGTTGAGTTCATCCGAGCACGTGTTCAGTTTTGAGATGATATCATTGTGGGGCCGACTATGCATAGTAGCGGATACGATAGATAAGAGCTCACCTTCATCTAACCAATTGTTTTCAAAGCGAAACCTGTTCTTCCATTTTCGGCAATCATGTTGTTTAAACTTCAAGTGTATAGGTGAATGATCAGACTTACTAGAGATACCATTATTCAAGTAACAATTTGGGAATAGGTCCAACCATTGTTGTATAGCAAGTGTGCGATCAAGTTTTTCTTGTAATTTTGTGGTTATGCCAAGGCTTTTTTTTTTCAACGTATAGGGGTGGCCGGTGAAGGGAATGTCTTTCAAATGTGACTCCATAACAGCTTCACGGAAACCATTAATGAGCCAATTAGGATGATCTCTTTGGCCTTTCTTTTCGTCTTGTGCGAGAAGGTCATTGAAATCGCCGATAATGCACCATGGGAGTGAGTTTCACAAGCTAGGTTTCTTGAGGAGGTCCTAAGATGCTTTGCGTTTACTTCTCTTAAGAAAGTCGTAAAGGCCTATTAAGCGCCAACAAGGTTTGCTAAATTGTGAGATTTTTACATTAATGAAATTTTGAGAAAAATTCAATAAGAAGCAATCAAATGTTTTTTTTTTTCCAAAAAAGTGTCAATCCACCACTTCTACTTATGCAATCAACAGCAAAACAAAAATCATAGTCAAAGTCAACTTTATTTTTTCAATACGATTATTTAAGACAAGAGTTTCACAAAGAAAAATAATATCAGGGCAATATGATCAGACAAGGTCCGTAAGTGAAAGAACTGCATGAGGGCTGCCCAATCCTTTACATTTCCATGCTAAGACACTCATTGTTTTCGACAAGCTTGGCTTCCAGGTTCTGCCGATACAGGATGCTCCTCATTTGGTGCTAACGTAGCTAGGGTAGCGTCCGGGATAATAGTGTCGTGGCCAAGTGTGAAAGAGCTATCACCCATAGTCGTTGCAATAAGTTTCTTCTTTTTCCTTTCTATCATAGTTAAATCCATGTCCATATTTTCAACAATCTCATTATGATCCCCACATTCTGTGCCAATCGTATCAACATTAATTAGGATGGTCCGGGAACATTAAATATAGGATTTTGAAAATAGATATGACCAAATCATTCTATTTTTGCTCCTCTGCAATAATGACAACATGATTGGTGGGATTAATGTCGTTATTTCCTGCAGGTGCAACATTCACGAGATTGACATTATTGTGCCATTGATTGCTAGATGCACCTTCCCCTCACAACCACTTGGAGCTGTTGTAGCCTTCGTAGCTGCCACTTCTCCTTGCATTTGCCCGAATATCTGGTCCCCAATGCCGGACTCCATCGTCGCTTGTCATGGAGAAGAGGTTATCGCATGAGTCATCTGTATGTCCTAAGAGACCACATAGGTAGCAAAATGCACCAAGCCTTTCAAATTTGAAAAAAACTTGCTTTATGTCCCCTCCTAGTTTCTGAATCCTCTTCGATCGCTTCAGTGGGTGGCGGATGTCGAGTAGCACCCTGACTCTCATATAGGACCTCCAAGAGTTTGAGTTATTTTTCTCATTGTATTATAGGAACTCCCCCATGTAGTTCGTGATGCTTTGCCCTATAGCCAAAGAGACAAAACCAATAGGCAGGTTGTGTGTTTGAACTTAGAAAGGTGCTTTAAATAGTGGGATTTGGCTCAGGGCTTCTCCTTGTCTGATCACACTGAGAAGTAAGAGATGCTTGTCAAAGGACCAAGGGCCTTCTTTGATAATCTTTTGCACGTCAATGAAGTGAAAAAATTGGAAGAGGAAGATACTCGAACCCACTTCTCTTATTGCGAACTCCTTGTTTTGGCCGCTAGATTTCTGCCATGCATTCCTTCATGATGGGCACTCTGATCGTGTGATCCGTAAGAAACCTCTCTACAAGGCACAAGGATAGATTTAGGCTATTTTCATCTTGATTTGCAGCAGGTATGACCAATTCATCTTCATCCTCAGTGATTAAAAGTCCTTCGATGTTAACTGTTTCCATGGTAGGGAAACGTGTAAGCAACAGTGGCTAAGGGCTATGATAAAAACGCGTCTCACATGCAGGCAATAAACCTAGCAAGGAGAGAGAAAAAACATCTCATGAGGAGAGAAAAAGCATTACATCGTTATACTGAATCACACTTAAATGTCTTTAACTATCCTTCTTTAGTTTTCCCTATCTTTAATAGTAGAGATTTTCCCTATCTTTTTTCTATTAAGAATTTAAATATGTTGTTAAATAACGTTAACAGATAACATAATAACACATTAATAATTTAATGACTTGCAACATCAACAATGAATTTATTTACTTAGAAATTTATGAATTTTTTTCAATTAAACCTATTAACTTATTTAAAATCTTTGATAGGAAAAGCTCTTTAAAATGAAATGTATATATTGTTAGTCAAGTCAAGTAACTGTTTTATTTTTATTTTTATAAGCCAACACTTTCATTGTTAACGATTAAAGCACAAGATGCGCACAATCAAAAACAACAAATACAATACCAAGAACAAAATAAGAATAACAATAAAAGAACATATTTTACTCCAAAACTATAGTCCTCTCTCAATCCTAATGTAGCAATGAAGGTTAAAATTTATCAAAGACTAGCAAATACAACCACATACCTTTCTCACTTTAATCATCAATATCTTAGAGCCTTACCCAACCACAAACCCAAACCTCACTAACATTTCCAATTCAAAGCTAAACCCTTACCAATAGAAAACCCTAACCAAACCAATCTTCTCTAATCAACTCCTTGATCCCTCCAACAATCCTTGAGCCTCTCCGATCCACCGATATAACTAGTGAATGCCATGATCACCAAGCTGTTAACCCTTCCATCCATCTTGAGGTTCTGATCCTTGCTCTCTTCGACCCTCCCCTTGTTAAACAGCCTCGACCCTAAATTGCCAACTCAAACAGCAACCACACGCCATCAATACCTCCCTACAAGCCTCCTTCAACCACGTCCTAAGGTTAAGTGGACCAAGCCAAGCCACAACCACTAGATCGTCCACCATTTCTAAATCCTTTCCTCCATTTAATTTTCCCACCTCACAACACCCTCAAGCACACACCACTTGAGGAATCCCCATCCAATTTCACCCTTCTCAATCCAATCTAGGCTACAATTCAAAACCACCATCAATTATACCATGAGCCACCTCTTCCTTTGATTCGCCTTCCTCGCTCACTTTCAACCTTAAAACCCCATGCTCAGCTTGGACGCGAACCAACACCCTTAAAGGAGAATTCTACCTTTACTTTGGACTCCAGCTATTCCTCACCTCCTAGCTAGATTCTTGTGTTGTTTTGGTATGTTTTATTGTGCCTGATTAACTTGTAACCCCAATTTCATGTGTATTGTTTTCTTGTTTCAACCTCTCAATATTTGACCCCAAACCCCCTCCACCGTGACTTCCTCAAAGGACCTTTACACTAATTCTCCACCTTGCAATTTCGTATCCATTTAATTTTTGTAAACATAGACCAAGAAAATTGGTCCATTTGAAAAAAGAATATCTAAATTTCCTATGTTATATTTCATCCATAGTGAGGATTTGAGTTTAACATCCTCTAATAATTTATGGAAAGAGAGTATACTCTCTTAAATACCATCTCATTCCTTATTTTTCACACAAACTTGAGAATTGAAGCCCAAACCACCTTCCATGCCACTAGAATGACTTTCCCTTTAATAAAATTTGAGTAATAAACTAAATGATCATATAAGTCACTACGTAAAACCAAGTTCACCCACCCGTAACATTTCTTCCAACCCTATCCATCGCATAACATAATAAAAACATATGTTTCTCTATTTCTACTTCCCTTCCACAAAACATATATTGATGGTTTTGTACCAGAATTACTTTTTCCACCAAGTTAACCCATAATCTATTTTGAGCCAACTTCCATATAAAATGTAACACATTTGGGGCTTTACATATTCTTGAAAACAAATCTTGCTTTCCACTTCCTCGGATTTGTTAGGCCAATTGTATGCCTTTGTCACCTTATATGGTTCATTGTCTAATTTTCACACTAGTTTGCCTCTCTCTTCTAGGTTCCTGTGTGATATGTGGGAATTGCCTTTAATTCCTCCTCCAATTCAGGTTTGAAATGACGAGAGATTATGTTTGAATGATTTTGATTGAAATTAATTTTGAAATAAAATTTAATGTAAATATTTAGATCAAATAGATGCTTTAAGATAGAATTAATTATCACCTTAGAATCAATTTTGAATCTTTCTTTTCTCACAAGGTGAAATCAAATATAAGAAACTATTTAAAATCAATTTTATACTTAAAATCAATTCTTGAACAGTAATCCAAACATAGATTAATTCAAATTTAGACTGCAAAATTATAAAATAAGTCACACTAAATTTAGGCAAGACCTAACTTGACTTAGTATATTTCCATGGTAAGCAATGGTTTTAGGTGATTTGGAATTTTTGTCAGAAAAATAAATTAATCAGTTGCATTAAAACTGTGAATCAAAATCGCACATGTAAATCGCACTTCTATTCTTTAAAAAAAAAAATTGAGATTAGGTGTACCCATGGCACACTTTTTCCCCTCTCTCCCAACATTGCTCCTCGAATGAAACAACTTAATCTACATCATCACATGATACCCCACAAAAGTCAAACAAAAACCTTAATCAATTCAAAAAAAGAAACATCACATACACAATCCCTTACTCAAGCAAATAACACAGTTTGATTAGGGATTGTGGTGCTGGTAGATCTATGAGAAGGAATTGGTGGCCTACTGTTACTACTACTCATGATGAAATTAGTGTTACTTCCCCTCCTTGCACTCAAAGAAGAACATGAACCTCTTGAAGTAGTCTTAGAAACAACCCTTGGTGATGATACCCCATAATGCCCCTCTGCCAACCCTCCTGCATAGCTTTTGCAAGATTTCAACCTCTTGTTGTAAGGGTTCTCTGGCTTTGCAAGATCCTCCAAGCTCCTCACATTTGTTAGTGAAGTGAAAGATTGTGACTTTCCCTGGTAGAATTTTGATAGCCCCCTCCTACACCATCATCACAAGACACAAACTTTATTTAGCAAATTCACTAACCAAAAAAAGAAAAAGGAGAAATTAAAGAAGAAACAAAGTTGGTGTGAGAAATTGAGAAACTTACTTGATGGGGAGTTGTTGAAAGAGAGAAGACATGTCACTCAATGGATGAGTTACATCTACGAGTTGATCATTAGCTGATGAAGAAGAAGAAGAGGCAGGGGATGTTACTTCATCAAAAGAATCAGATTCCAATGATGAGCCACTTGAAATTCCAGAAAGTACAGAAGATGATGTTGAAGAAGAAGAAAAAGAAGCAACAAGATCATCGTACTCACGAAGCGGTCCTTTCTTTTGTGCTTGCTCCATAATCGACTCGTGTGTTGTTGTGTTTTGGACGAACCACCTTTGCACAATACATATACACATAAATGGAATGGAAGGTTTGAAAGATCTTATAAGAGAAAGTGCTAAGGTGGCGGATAAGATTAAAGGATCTTTTCCACTTTTATCCAATTGTTTAATGTTTATTGTTAATTCCTTTTTGGAGAGAAATAGTAAGATTCGGCTTTATCCGAATATGATTTCTTTTGTCCCCCCTATGTCATGGTACCATCCCTCATCCTTCTTCTACTTCTAAATTCAACACGTCTCCTTAGCGCGTTGCACTTGCTTGACTTGTTCATTATTCATATGCTATTTTAGTCCACACACAAATTTGTCTTCACATTTTTATTTTAATATTTATGTCAAAATTCAAAAGAGTCAAACACGACATTAAAATTACGAAATAGAATTTTAGAAAATAAAGTTTAAATTTTGGATTGTTAATTAATTACATCCGTTAGGAAATTAATTGTTCTGATTGACTATATAAACCTCACTGTAGTTCTTGTAAAATTACTTTTCTTATTTTGATGCAATTCTATAGAATTTTAATGTAGTATTTACAATGTTCATTTATAGTTATTGAACAGAGATTTATTCATAACACAAGAATTAAAAAAAAAAAAATCTCTAACTAACTTGGGATATGAAATAATAGTGGGAGGAACGCGTGTGGGGGCGCGTGGAGAGTGACGTTCCGAATGGATAAGGTCGAAGGTGTTGACATGGCAATGGAACGGAATGGGTGTATCGCGTGGCGTGGAATGGAATGCGCGGCGCCCACTGAGTAATAAAATTCGAAATTTGAATATTAAAATTGAAAGACCCATTGTGTGTGATTGGTACCCATCTTTTGAGGCCAACATGGCCCAACTTCGTCACTTTCTGTCTCAGACACGCATTCTTCTTGTTGGGAACTTGTGTTCTGTAGTTGCATTGCAAAATGCAAATGCAAATACTATCTCACAAAACGCTGATAATGCTTATCAACTCACTCTTATCACCATGTTCAATATTATCTATCAATTAGCTACAGTATAATCTTTTAAAACATTCGGCGTTACAAACTTTATTGCTTACACTACGTCATTAAATTTTTGCTTTATCTTTTCCATTTAACTCTATATTAAGAGAAGTCACCATTGGAGTCTTGAGGAATATGAAATGTATTTGTTCATATATATTCTAATTATGGTAGATATATGGAAGATTTTGGAATACTTATCTCTCTACTTAATAATATAGATATTTGAAGCCACGACAATTGTTCATTGAGAAGCGTATCATTGTATTATTTCCAAATTAAAGAGAATCATGTACGTAGTTCGTTCTTCAATTCTAAGCAAAGTGACACTGGGCAGTGGCCAGCTAGCTATATCACTTTTTCAGAATGGGCGACATAACCTAAATTGCGGAAGAAAAATAAATAAATAAATAAATAAATAATGTCGTGGTTGAACATGTGATCCAAACAAGTCAGCATGCATTAAGCATATCTATTCCACTATGTCTAGGGATTGATTTTCGTCCACACATCCACACAACAGATTGCAAGCGAGTCTATGATAACAAATAAAGACATTAATGTTTAAGGGTTTAGGTATATTATGCACACACGCATTAATTGTGCTTGTTACGTGGATTAATTGATTCAGATTTGTCACTAATTCCATAGAAATATGACATGACCTAAAACCAATTTTTATACTCCAGGATTCATATATAGTTAAAACTTAAAGATTGTCTTGATGAATTATTACAAAATCGCCCGTCTTAATTTGTTTTTTAATTTCTTCCAACATACATAAAGTAAGGATATAAAATACATTTCACTCAAAAAGTAACTTTTGTTACTTATAAATAGAAAAAAAAAATGAAAGTGTTATTTATATTTACGTCTAATACGTAGTTAGCATGAATGAACTACTCGTAATTGCGTTGATACAAGTAATGTTCAGATTAGAATATTGAAAATGTTGAGAGAAAAAAAGTTGTTGAAAATGGAGACACTCAGGAGACTCCAAGTCTACTTACTAACAAAAAAAAAAGGGGAAATAAGATATAAATTAAAAAGAAAAAAATATATTTATTTCTGAATATATATTAAATAAAAAATAAGAAGTGAAAAAATAGTTTATTAAATTTGACTTTTAAAAAAAAATTATTAAATTTTAGATTTTTTTTTGGATCAATACTATATATGGTCAGAAAATATAAGTGATAGAATAATATCCCAATTCAAGGCAACCATATAATTAAAATAATTTTAATCACTCATTTGACAAAAGATTAAATCGTTTTACTTTTCATGCTGGACAAAAAAATATATTTAATTCATATTAAATAGTATTTTATTTTTTCTCTGTCTTAAAAACATTCTCTTGAATCCTCAATGTGTTTTAATTTGAGTGGCATGCCAAGCAGGGTCATCTCGTGGTTCCCCTCCGTGATCCTCGCCCTTCGTTGTGCAATTTGTGTCTGTTGACCAGCCAGAATTTGTTTTATAGTGTCTTCTATTTTTTTTTTCTTCTTTTATGTATAAAGAAAAAAATTCGATGTGCGAGACAAGACAACACGAGATTATTCATTCTCTTGACCCAATGTTTTCATGAATCACGATGTTTTTCTGCTTTATTTTTTTAATGATTTGCTTATGGATTTTCTTCTCAATGATCTCTCTCTATATTACCATTCTTTGACTTGTTGAAACATTATTAATCAAGAATCAGTTCTTCCTTTCCCTTTCTTTAATTTTTGCTATTGATTAATAAGTTTTTCTCACCAGTTTAGCTATATTTTTTCAAAAAACAAAATTGAAGATCGCGTGTATATCTGGGCTTTGAATTTATTTATTTATCTCATTTTAGAATTCTTAGATAACATTAATTTTATATATATATATATATATATATATATATATATATATATATTCATAATAAGAAGTGGAAGTAGTGTTGCATGCATGAAATGTTAAAACCAATTAATAAATCGGTGGTCCTAGTAAAAACTGTTTTAATCCCTTTACAATTTTTCATATAAACAAACTTGAGAATGAAGTCCCCAACTAAGTTTTGATAACAAAATAACAAATCAAAATAATTAGTACTATTAGTAAAAGACTAAAAGTACGTACATCTCCATTTATTAACACATCTATCTATCGATATCTAGCTAGCTACCTCAACTTATCCCTTAAGTGACATCATGTGAAAAAGTAAACCAAAAAGCAGTGTTATTTTGCCCCGTTGTCCTGAAACTGTCGTAAAGAGGTGGTAATTAAGGGTTGATGATGAATACAAAAAAAGAGAGAGGTGAAAATGAAATAGCTAGCATTGGGAATATGTGGCCAGTGGCCTGCTATAATGGCAGCATTGAATGCAGTTTCAGTAACCATACCTGCCTTTTTCTTTAATGCCCCACATGCCTACCCTAGCTAATGCGGTTGGTATGGTGTATGGATTGGATCAACCTCTTCCCCTTGTTGATGCTTCAAAACTATAGCGCCAAGAAACATATTAGAAAGAAAGAGGTGATGGAGAAAGGAGGAAGTACTGTGGTTGAAACTGCAGCAGCATCAGGAAGATCTAATAATCCCATGCAGATGAAGATGAGGGATGAATTAGAAGCTGAAGCTGGAAACACCACTGCCCTACGCACTGCGGAGACCTTCTTGCGTTTGGTTCCTGTTGGTCTATGCGTTTCAGCTCTTGTTCTCATGCTTAAGAACTCTCAGCACAATGATTATGGATCTGTTGATTACACCGACCTTGGAGCTTTCAGGTATATCAACATATATATGTAGATCAGAAATTATATTTTTCCTTCAATTTTTTTAGAATATATGCCACTAGAAGAAAGGATTACTATAAAGAGAAAAATATAAGATAGAACATTAAGTGATGTGATAAACAAATATATATAGTTGTAAGAAAAGGCTATAGAAAGAAATTCATTTTAAGTGGAAATAAAACAAGAGAAACATTTTTCGTCTCTAAGTTGCCTCTTTCTGCTACTAAATGTTGCATCATAACCACCAAGTATATTAATTGGACATTGAAACCTTTTTCGTCTCTATGCTAGCTTTTATCACTAAATTAATTAATTTATTAATTAATGTTAGTACATCATAATCATGGAAAATTCTTTATTTACACAACACAATATGATTGCGTCCTGTGTATTAATGTTAATGTAAACTTATAATGTTGGTAAAAATTAATAATTTTTGTTTTCTGTTTGATAAAGACTAGGTACTAGTAGTAATTGGTAACAGTTATAAGATAGTTATTAGATTGTCAGGTTATAAGAAGGAAAAGAAGGAGAAGATAAGTTGTGCATAATAACAGTTAACATTTATTTATAAAAAAAAAAATAAAGATAATATATTACAGTGTAAATAAAAAATTTACACTAATTATAACTCATTATTTATAATTTATAATTTATAATAAGGTAATTCACTTTTATAAATATAAATAAAATGTTAAACTTTATATAGGCTTGGTTATCGAAACTTCTAAAATGAAAATAATACAATAACATTACATGTTATGTTAGCACTGGTAATTAAAGCGAAGCAGCATTTTGTATATATATGTTAAGTTTGATATATGGGTTTTGGATCCGAATATATACAAATGCGTGCAGGTATTTGGTGCATGCGAATGGCATTTGTGCAGGCTACTCTCTATTTTCAGCGGCGATTGCTGCTATGCCACGCCCTTCCACTATGCCTCGTGCTTGGACTTTCTTTTTGCTTGATCAGGTCATCGATCACTTATATATAATTCTATCTTGTTCATTGACAGTTAATTTTTGCAACTTAAGTCTTTATAGATTATTAATTATTAGTATAATATATGTACTGAGATTAATATATATAATATTTGCGTAGGTGCTAACATACATAATTCTAGCGGCTGGAGCAGCGTCAACGGAGGTGCTGTACCTGGCTGAGAATGGAGACGCTGCAACAACTTGGAGCTCAGCTTGTGACTCTTTTGGTCGATTCTGCCATAAGGTGACAGCATCAGTGGCTATCACATTTGTGGCGGTGTTTTGCTATGTCTTGCTTTCTCTCATTTCATCCTACAAACTGTTCACCAAGTATGATGCACCAGCAAGCAGACCCACTGCAGCCATTGAGGTTGATGCTTTCCCTGGCTAGCTAGCTATTCATACATATATGTGATTGCTACGTACAATTCAAATAATAATGTAATAACAATTTATAATGTTGTGTTAATTAGGACAGACATGCATGCTACTAAGTATGAGTATAATTATAACTCTCATTTGGTTTGGTCTTTGTGTTTCGTGCATTTTTTTACTCGAATAATTTCATGCAATACCAAATATCACGAAATACCACTTGTACATTTGCATTCACCACAATTGTATTTGCACTGTTATACTCAGTAATCTGATGATACGCACCACTCGTTGTAAATTTGCCATCCATCTCATGCACCCACTCCACATAATCATTTGGGTTTGAACTGCACGGTGGTTTCAACTTCATAATTTGATCGACAATATCATCGGATAGCATATGTTGAAGCCTATTCACGTCCCACCTTCCGTCCTTGTCAACCTAGAAGCAGACCTTCGTATGATCCTCCACACTTTGCACCGTCATTCTATATTGATTTAGGCTTGCATGACCTAGTACCCAATGATCATGCCAGCTCTTCGTGATGCCCCTCCACAGGTTGCTTCCCGCCCTATTGTTGTCAATTCGTGGCATGATGTCGCTACCATATTTATACTTTGCGCGTATAGTTCTCACCCATAGATCATTCGATCTAGTGCATAAGTTTCACCCCACCTTCATTAACATAGCCTGGTTCATGCAACTAGCTTTCTTTAAACCGAGTCCTCCATTCTTCTTCGGTGTGCAAACTGAATCCTATTTTAGCCGGTGAACTTTCTTTGAAGCAGGACCATCCCCCAAACACAATTTCGACATTTCCTATCAATCTCATCATACCGCAAGGAGGAGTGTGGTCTGCATGACATAGGTTGGAAGGGACTGCACCACTAACTTAGTTAATGTCAATCTTCCCGCCAAGGATAACATAGATGCTTTCCAGCTACTCCATCTCTGCGTAATCTTTGCAAGGAGAAATTGATGACTTTGCTTCAAAACTCTATCATGGTGAAAGGGTATTCCTAAGTATTTTTCAAGTTTATTCATTATATTAACTTTTTTAATTGTTTACAAAATTATATTGTTCTTTTGTAAAAAAATAAATAAAAATTATATTGTTATTTACGCAAGGTTTGGTGTAAATGTTAAGAAAAATATAAGATTGTGTAGTCTCAAGTAATTGCAAGTATTGACAGAGTTTTTTTTTTTTTTTTTTTTTACTTTATCTAAAATATAAAAAGTGTTTATTATTTTAAGAGAAAAAAATAAAGAAGAATGACCATAGAAGGAGAAAAAAACTCATAAAAGACATTACATTTTAAATTCTTTCTATTGTTTGGTGAGGTTAGAAGTATTCGAATAATGTAAAGAATAATTCACATGGTCCCCCGTTAAGAAGTGTTTTTTTTTTTTCAAAATGGAAAGCAAAGTGGTTCTTAAAATGAAAAAAAAAGACATCAAATTGTCTTATTTACATTATCTTTCATTTTCTTTACTTATACAACCATACCTTAAACGTAAATAATTTTATTTTTACTAATAATTAAAAAGTATTATGAAAAGAATAGAATAATTTACAAGTCAATTTAGAAAAATTACCCTGTCAACACAATTCTCTTTGCAAAGTTAACTAATTATTACAAATTATTTATAAAATATTAATTTAAAATAACATACGAAGTAAATTATTTTTAATTATATTATTATCTATCATCGTTAATTATTAATTAAATGACAAATTAAGATTGACTACAACATTTATACTAGCACTACTAGTAATTTTGTTATTGAATTTCCGTTTAATATGATATGACTGTTTCCTCTTTTTTCCGGCGCTCCAATTCATTGATATTGATATGCTCCTCCGTAGTCCGTACTATTACTGTGTCCCACCAAAGTCTGACACTCTGACTCACTCAGGTAATCTTCGTTTTTCGTGCCCATTTCCCGGTGCGTTTGTTTGGGAACGCAACAACAGTGACACCACTCATCACCACCAAACACGCCACAACACAAATGCACCTTCCCTTCTTCTCCTTCAAACGACATCCTACCAATGTCGTTTATCTCTCTCTCATTTTGATGGCGACGACGACCTAAATTCATCACTTTCTTCATGCATTTCCAGCTTTTTTGAACACTCTAACTATAACTAACTTGGTGTGAGTGTTTGTGTGACTGTGAGTGTTCCTCTGTTCAATTTCTCTCTCTCTCTCTCTCTCTTGGTTTTGTTTAGTTACTTTTTGAGGTGTTCAGTTCACCTGCATTCTCTGAATTTTCCCTTATTTGCTTGTTTGTTGGGTGGCAAATGCTTACTCTGATTTTGGTTTCTTCCAACTACATTTTGCAGAGACTTTTAAGATGGTGAGGAAGAACAAAAGAAGGAAGGAAGAGATTGCTGAGGACTGGTGTTTCGCGTGCAAGGATGGAGGGTTATTAATGGTCTGTGAATATAGGTAAGTAGTTTCACCTCGCAGACATATATAGTGTGTATTGATTCTGAATCCAGAATGAATTGATTTAGATAATTTTTAATATAGTTGGTTTCACTTCGGAGAAGAATTCAGAAATGATTATGGGCCAGATTTGAGTATGAGCTGAAACAAACCAATAGTAGCTTCTAAAAATTTACATTGAATTTTACTTCAAAATCAATAATTCTAACCAAAATCAATTTTGCAAAATTAATTTTATTTGGAATCAATTTTGTGCATGCAATTTTAAATTTAATCTTATTCAAACACACACGTATATGTGCATGCAATTTTAATTTTAATTTTAAAATACAAGAATTGATTATTGTAATTGTGCATACTTTTATCTGCACATGGTTTCAATTGGAGAGGTTGACCAGTGCATATTTCTATGCTTAATAACTGGGTAAACATTTGCTAAAAATAGACTTGTTTTTAAAGTGTCCATAATGATGTTTGCTGCTGCATACACAATTTGTACTAGCTTTAGTGTTTATCTCACACACACACACACACACACACACATATATATAAATTCAATTGGAGTCGGCTTCATAGAATTTGTACTGCTATTTTTTCTTTCCCCCCTTGGTAGTGACAAGGTGAATGTGTAATAAAAATAACATATCTAATAACTTAAAAAAAATAATAATTTAAATAGATAGGCTTTGGGATTTTTATTTACTTCATAGTACTGTGTTTTCTGAGGGCGAGCCTTAGCTTAGAGGTAAAGTTGTGCCTTGGTGACCAGCTGGTTGGTCATGGGTTTGAATCCGGAAACAACCTCTTTGCATATGCAAGGGTAAGGTTGCTTACAATGATCTTCTCCCATACCTTCACATAGTGAGGAGCTTTATGGCACTGGGGTACGTTAGTTTAGTGTGTGTTTTTTGAGGAGTGTTGACAAAATTGATTTTGAAGTGATTTGATTTATGTTTAATTTTTTATTTATTTATTTATTATACATATTAGTAGTAAAACTCAATGTAAAATTTTCGATCCAATGCAAAAAGTTACCTAAAGTTGCTTCAATTCGGAATCAATTTTGGATTTAAAATCAATTCTTCAATGTGAAACCAACATCTAAAACCATGTAAATCTGTATTTCAACATAATTTTGAAGAATCCACCATGAAAACAAACTCACACTTACTTATAGTACTGTGACTTCCCACTAATGTTTGTGTGTGTGCATGTTAGTAGTGTCTCAGTCTGAGCAGATATTCTTGTGAGAAAGACAAGGTGTGTGCATAAATGTTGACCTGTGCTAGTTTGATGCTTTTATAAATGGTAGCAATCATTTCATTCTTGTTTCCTATTTTATATGATGTACTTGGCCTTGCAGGAAAAAAATGGAAAATTGTAAGGTATCTTTAACAAAGAAGTTGCTCATAATTTAGGCTTTGTTTTGTTTATTTTGCTTTTTGTTGATAGAATTGTTATTCACTTAGAATTGTTTAATGATGGATCTCAATTTGGATAATTTTATAAAGATATAATTGTCCTGGAAGTTACTCCTTTTTTGACTGTTAATTAACTAATGTTGCTTGAAGGGATTGCCTTAAAGCTTATCATCCTCGTTGCGTGGGAAAAGATGATTCTGTTTTGGATAATGAAAAAAAATGGACTTGTGGTAAGCTGCTTCAACCTTTCACTCTACCATTATTGGAAGACAAATAAATTTCCTTTATGCAACTGATTCCACCATGAGATCTATTATGTGCAGATGCCCTATTTGTTTTCTTAGGGTCAGTTTGATTTGCTAAATCATGAGGGACAACACAGAACAAAAAACATTGTTTCACGTTCTATTTTAAAAATGGACAACTTTTTGTCCTGCATAATAAATTAAACGGACAAAAACTCACAGTTATCTTTGTTCAACACTTACTGTCTGAACCTGCGTTTCTTGGTTATCTCAAATACAAAATCTCAGTGTTTTATCTGTGTTCAACACTTCAACACCTAAGAAATTTCATATACTGTCTATTTATATTTTCTTGGCAAACTGATAAAACTCCATGCTGAAGTTGGCAGCTTCATAGAATATTTGAAACATATTGGCTGACATGATTAAATGTGTTTTGTTTCCTGTTTCCTCTCTCTGTTCATGTTTAAGAGATTATGCAAGATGCTTTTTAGTCCTTTTGTTACTGATAGACTTTTGAATGTTTTTTTTTTCAGATTCACATTCTTGCTACCTTTGCCATAAACCATCTAAGCTTAAGTGCTTTTGCTGCCCAAAAGCTGTTTGTGGGAATTGCTTTTGTGATGCTGAATTTGCTACTGTCAAAGTGAACAAAGGATTTTGCAGTCACTGCTTAAAACTTGCACTTCTAATTGAAGAAAATGCTGATGTTGATTCTGATGGGGTAAGATTGTTTTAAATCAAATTTTATATGCAGCAACTAGCAAGGGAAAAAGAAAGAAATTTTTTGAAACAGTATTTGAAATCCTAAATTTGAAAACAAATGGCAAATTGCTATTTGTTTACCATTTATGTGTATTTACAAATTGATATTTTTTTACATGAACTACCAAAGTTAGTGGCAAGATTTGCCAATTAAAACCACAGGATTGTTATGCTGGGGAAATAATAATAACAGAGGCACTTGTTTTCTGTGATTTTACCTGTTTTGGAAAATCTAAACTTTTGTTTTAATTTGTTTAAAAAAACAAACTTTTTCTATTTATTTTTGAAATAGAAACCTGGAAAATCATTCTCAAACTGTTTTATCATTATTATTTTTGTTAAAGGCAAATATTGTTTTTGAAAACACTAGAAGGAACCAATTTGGCACTGTATTTCTTACATTCCTATTACTTGTATGTAATGAGTTTTAGGACGGGACATAAACTTGGTTATTAATAACTATTACCGGCATTTTATTAATCACTTGTATGAAAACCTAATTGAAAATGTATTCCTTCATACTCTTTTTTAACACCTAAAATAATTCTTTTAGCATAGAAAGACATTAGTAGGCATGCATATAAAGTTAAATTTCAGTGAACTAAAGCAATAAACTAAAATTCTGCAAACATTTCAGTAAATCATGCTACATATTGTCTGTTATAACAAACACTATAAACCAAGCCTATGAATAATGTATTAGTGGAATTTCTCTAGACATTATCTGAAAGAGTCAGTTCTGATGAATTTTAAGTTTAACCAAGAAATTATAATCAGTGCTAATGTGTAGTCTTTTAATGTTGGATGCTTGAATCTTGATGCATTCTGATGAATGGAAAGTTTCTCATGATTGGATAAGATTTCAATGTAAGCCTAATTGTAGAATTGTACATCTTAAACTATGGTCAAGTGTAGTATTTTCTCATTGAACTATGAAATGTTTTATCTTATTTTTTCTAGGTGGGAAACTTGGAATTTTGTAGGGAACATTTATCTGTCTCCAGGACTTGTGAAACAAATTTCTTTTTCTTTACATCACGTTATTCTTTCATTCTTTTCTTTTTTTATTAACAGGAAAAGGTAGATTTCAAAGATAGAGATACATATGAAGGCTTATTTTCAGAATATTATCAAATCATCAAAGATGAAGAAGGGCTGAATTCTCAACATGTATATAGATTCTTTAAGAAGGGCAAAAACAAATGTGACTTGGATCCAGATGAAATAGCTGAAGGGGAAGATGATACTGGTGATTCTGAAGATGTGAGTAACTTTATAGTTTCTGATTTTGATGACCTGAATGACACAGCAGGGTCAAAATCAGTGAGGAAAAAAAAGAGCATGGGAAGGCTAAAATCAACAAAAGGAAAGGTGAAAGATAAGAAAAAGGAGTTTATTGGATGGGGTTCAAGAATTCTAATAGAATTTCTTAAATATATCGGTAAAGACACGAGCAAAGAATTGTCTGAACATGATGTTACTTCAGTCATTATTGTGTACTGCAGAGAAAACAAACTTTTTGACCCTAAGAAAAAGAAAAAGATACATTGTGATGAACAACTTAGGTCTTTACTGGGGAGGAAATCAGTGAGTAGAAACAGCATACAAAATCTTCTGGCACCACACTTTGCTGAGAACATCGAAGAAATGAATGATATCAGTTGTGGTTCTGAAGATTGGGATTATAATGAACCAGTCAATTTTTCAAGAAAGAGAAAATCAATTTCATGTACAAAGTCTCATCATCTGAACCTAGTTTCTGAAGAGCGTCAAAGCTGTTTTTCAGCCATAGTTAGTTCAAATCTCAAGCTTGTCTATTTGAAGAGGAGTTTAGTGGATGAGCTTTCAAAGCAGCCAGAAACTTTTGATGGAAAACTGCTAGGAAGTTATGTAAGAGTCAAATCTGACCCACATGACTATTTACAGAAGAATTCCCATATGCTCGTTCAAGTTGTAGGTAATTTGTCTTTCTGATGGCTTCAAATTGTCATCATAAGAAGCAAATGATACATTATTTTTTTTTATGAAAGTAAAGTAGTTAATTTTTGCTGGTTGCAAAAGGTTTTCAAATACACTACTGATAGTGTAATTTTTCAATGATCTTATTTTTTAAATGCTGTCAGAAGTTCTATACAAAAGATTTCTTGTTGTGTGATTTGCCTAAAATAAAATTCATGTTACATAATGAAGAGATGCACATGTCTGTTGCAACTTTTAGTAAGATATCCTTGTTTTATCTAGTAAGTATGTGGTGTAATATGCAAGTTAAAGAAAGAAAACTGAAAATATAAAGAACTGTTGGTATACAGACTATTTTGTAATAAGGTATAGTTATAGAAGATGTTTTACAGAATGCTTTGTTATGTCAAATTATATGTACTGACTGCCTTTTAAGTTTTTGCACTCTAAGGAAAACTACCACTTTCTATTCTCATTTAATAATATTATTGTTGTTTTACTGGCTACCATACTTTTCTAACATGCACAATTGACATTCTATATTTGCACCAAAACAGGAATAAATAGATCTTCAAAGAATGACGAAATCAAGAAGGAAATTATGCTTCGGCTTTCTAATGTTCCAAAAGATGTACCTATCTGCAAAATTTCAGATGATGACTTTTCTGAGGTATGAATACTGTTGTAATAAGATTTTGTGCTGCAATTTCCCCTGTTTCTAGATATAATGGAGCAAAAATAAGCAACAGTTTCTAAGTAGAATTGAAAATTTATGTTTTCTAATTCTAAGCCATTTTTTAAAATTAGTTTTCTGCATAGGATCATCATAGGGTTTCTGAGGTGATCATAGTTTATAATTGTTAGAATTTGTTGTTATCTCTAATACATCTGTATATCCTTAGTCTTTACAGAAATCATGCCTAACTTTCAGGATTTAGCTGCAGAGTTACTCTGATCCTAGTTGTTTGTGTGTATGTGTATATATATATATATATTTTCTATGGATTCATTATTATAACACTTGGTGTTATCTGCAGGAAGAATGTCAAGATCTGTATCAAAGAATGAGAAATGGTCTGCTCAAACAGCCTACTATAGTAAGTTTGCTGTGTATGAATTATGAGTGATTTAGTGTTTACCATAAAAAATTTATGCTCAATGTTTAAGGGCCCTGCAAATCTTTTGTGAGTTTAATAATAGTTCACTGTCATGTGGGGCAAAACTATAATGGTTTTGTTTGAAAATTTCTGAAATAAACAGAAGATAAACCAAGTTTAATTATGAATAACACCAGTACTGCATCTTTGGAAGCTTTTGGATGAGAGTTTAAATATGGCTTCCCAATCGTTGGCTCCATTTAATTGATCAGCTAAAGCAATGATGAGAGAGTTTTCTTACTTCCATTTTTGAAGCAAAGGGTTGGTCTTTCCCAGTTGAGGAGTGTCTCCAGTCAAGTAGCCGAGTTTACCTTTTCTGTCAAGGGCTTGATCTCATTCATTGTAGTTTCTTCCATTAAGATTTTGGATTATAGCATGTAAATTAGTAACTGAGGACATGGCATCAACCACAGATGATGATATGCAGCTTCGATGGCTCTAGAATTTGCGGAAGATATGGTGGGCTAACACAGGAATGGAGCTGAAGTTCTGATACCATGTAATTTTAGGATAAGAAATACATATTCTTATTATTGATTGATCATAATTACATCAGAGCTATATAGGAAGATCTGGTTAGAAGAGAGATCACAACCACCATTATTACAAAATAAATATAAGGACAAGATTGAGAGAAAATAAGGGAGAATCAGATCACAAATTAGATCTTGACATTAACTACCTACATCTCCTTGAATACTTATTTGAAATTTAAAATAAAAGCATATAGCTGTCGACACTAACACTATAGAACCAAGTTTGAGAAACTACAATTTGTTAAATATGTAGTTATCTACTACTAAACCAATTTCCTGAAAATCCACCTTTAGCTAATGTTATTCACTTGTGTTAGGAATTCTTTGCTTGATACAAGTGCAGGCGTGCAGCAGATCCTTGTCATACCAGTCACTAGATAATCTAATATTCATTACTTCTTTTGGTAAAGTTAAATCTTAGATTAGAAACCAAAACAAGTTTTGACTTGTTAATCATGTTAATTTCATCAATTGTAAAAAGCAATTGAAGCTTATGTCTTGCAGGGTGTTAGGGCTCATCCTTTCACATCACACTCAATCCTCCCTTCATTGATGATTGAATCCAATATCTGTCAGTGACACAGAAGGGGTAAGTGAACTGGGAAGAGGTCGGTTAGTGAGGGGTTGAATGTGGGCATGGCATGCCATAGATTTACAACCATATATCTGTGTCTTCAGTTCCAGTTGAGTTAGGGCCATTACACATTTATTTTAGTTAGCCTTTTTAGAGTTTAGACCATACTGATTAATGGCCGGTTTGCTCAAGATTAAAAAACAAGAGATTCTAGTATAAAATAATCTAGTGAGTATTTTTTAGAGATTTTTAAAAAAGCCGAATTTAATTTAAGTTTGTTTACAATCATAAAAAGAGTATATTTTTTTAATGTAGTTGATTTTATGAGAAGTTATTCAAAACAGTTTCTGATTTTAATAAGATTTAGATTTTTTTCAGCTTCTGATTATTTTAAAATGCTGAAAAAATACTTGAAAAACTAAAAGAAGTGATTATTTTTAAAAGGAAGTGATGCTTTTACTATAGAAGTTATAACAATCAGGCCCTAAATGGGCTCTCTCTCTTGTGTGAGCATTATGTTTCTAATGAGTTGTAGTATGATTTGTAGAATAATATAATTTATTAATTATTGGATTAGTACTAGTAGAATAATGTGAACAACAGTTGACAACCACCTCTTTGTGTTTGACAGCTGGAGCTTGAGCAGAAGGCCAGAAGTCTACATGAAGATATAATAAAGCATGTATGTACTTAAAATATAATTTTGTCTAAATCTCTTTTGATATTATAAGGACAGAACTCAATTCAAATTTCAAAACGGTATTTCTTGTAGGCTAGCAATCAAACAAGGTCTATGCATCATACAATTCAATGGTCAAAACTGATCATACATGGACAGAATTTAGAATTTTATAATTATGAAACTCGCTTAAGCACAGGCCAGCAGGCGCTAAACATATTAGGCAAACTGAATTTTGAAATCTATCCTTAAATTATTTCTTTAATCCTTTATGCCTTATGCTTAGTTTGTCTAATGGCTTGTTAATATTATTGAACACCTGATTCTTTTAAACTATAAAAAACATCACACCTATCATATTTTTTTACTGATATTTATCTTTATCTTTTGCGTTATGTGGCAGTGGATCCCAAGGAAGTTAGTATTGCTACAAAACCGTATTGATCAGGCCAATGAAAAGGGATGGAGGAGAGAATATCCTTTCATGATATACACTTTAGATTGTTGCCTCGTATTAGTAACTACTGGCCAAAGTATTATGAATTGTTACCCAATTTAATGCTTGATCAAGCATATCCATCTCTTAATCACTTAAAAGTGGGAGAGAGGAGTTGTAAACTAAGCTGAAATCTGCTATTACTTCTTTGATTTTCGATAAATTTTGTCTTATTCTCTGTATGGAGTTTTATAATAGCTGTGAATAGGCAGTTTGGACCTTGACCATATTTCCATACGCTTTCTGAGTACATGGATCAAAAACTGAAGCTTGAGACCCCATTGGAGCAATCACGTTTATTAAATGACATTCCAAAAGTAATTCCTGAAATAGTTGATAAAACGCTGATCCCGGACCCGGAGGGTTCCCCAAGAAAAGATAAGCCTGAGCAAAATGGCTTGTCAGAAATAGAATTAGCCAGTGGAAAGGAGGGTTCCCCAAGAAAATATAAGCTTGAGCAAAATGGCTTGTCAGAAGTAATCAGTGGAAAGACTTGTGCTGGACGCTATTCCAAACACAGTGGTTTTGCTCATTGTCTAAATAATAGAACAGATGTTTCAGGTTTGCTAGGTTTTTCTGTCTGTACTTCCTATTTGTTTATATGTTGTTAACAGATATCTAACAATCAATACAATACAAAATCAGTTTTATATTTGTTATACAAGTGTTGTGTTTATTTTATGCTTGATAAATTTTATGTGGCAAATATATTTTAAAGCTTTTTCAATTTGGTTGGAAATCAGTTTGGTACTAAAAAATGTATTCTATGTACCGACAATGAAACTGAATATTTTAATAGTTGCCTAGGGTATTTTTTTTTAACTAAAATAGGAACTCAGCATCAATCCATATTCATGGAAAGTTGCCTTAAATGCGGTCACCCTTGGCCTGCCTTAGTTGTGGCTTCTTTGGGCTGCCTTAATTGCAGTGTTGAAGAGGGTGTGATTAGTCCTGCATCGGTTAGAGATATGGCTTAAGGGCCTTTTTGGATAAATGTCTCTAGGAGAAGAAAATATGAAATTAACTTCTACTTAAGATAAAATTGGTTTCTCCAATATTTAATTTGTAGAAGTCTCACATATTTTAGAAGAAGTTATATGAGAGAACTTCTATAAATTAGTTATTGAAGAAGACAACTTTAACTTTTAGAAAAACTAATTTCATTTTTTCTTCATATTTTTTTCTCCTAGAAATCCTTCTAAAGTAGTATACTCAAACAGACCCCTAAGTACAACTTATAAATCTTGGGCAATCCTCACCTTACAAGCTAGTATGGTGGGGTTGAGTTGAGTCCTAAGTCCAAATTCTAAGATATATGCTAACCCCTTTAGATAGAATGGTCTGGCTTAAACAAATAATAGACATTTCCTGGAACTTGTTTGGGTATCATGTTTGCTATGCAAAAGTTTTGATCCAATGGTGAAACAAACCTATAGGTGAAGCTACATATGGCTGGATCTCCAATTTGTTTGAACAATTTTCTCAGTTCAACCTTGAGGACCATGTTCAGCAAACTAGGGGACATATTGTTAGGAACCAAATGGTACTATACCCCCCTACAAAGAATAACTTTGTCCAAAGAACTTTCAAATACACTCTTTTGGCCACTCTTTTACAGGGAATTTTTATACGAATTTTACATAATAAATAACTGCTCCTATAAAACTTAATAACTGCCTACCATCAGACCATACATAAAATAACCATTTCTAAAATACATAACTGAACCTAATAAAACAATACACACATTTAATAACATGTAATTTCTCCTAATTTTTGCCAATTAACTGTCATAACTGCCCCTAATCCCATTAATTATGGGGTGCCTAAGTCCCAATATTCAAGTGTTTGGTTATCCCCCCTTAATAGGTAGCTTTTGAGGGAGGGTTCTCCCCGTGCTCAAATGCTTATCAATTGGTATTAGAGTCAGGTTGTTGGTGTCTTGGGTATTATGAAGTGTCTAATTCCGACTCAAGTAGTATGAAATGCTTGATGAAGTATTTAAGTGCTTGGTTCTCCTCCCCTCCCCCATCTAACTTTAAGGGAGACCTGCAAGGGTTTTCTAAGTGCTTGGGTGCTTATCAGGTAGTGAGGGGCACTGTATTACAGTTGTTTGAAGGGAACTCTTTCCTTGGCAGAGCAATAAATGCTAATTTTGTTCTTGATTCTTTTCTTTCATTTGTTCTTTTCCTCTCTTACTGTTTTTTGAGAACCCACCAGTCTGTACCTTATCCTATCTTGTATTCTATTTCTCCAGTTGAAACAATTACTCAAGATGTTGAAAATGATGAAGGAGTGCCATCATTAGATAGTTGTCAGACAGGGGGAGAAAAACCACAGTCAAATAAGGTGATGCGTGTTTATTATCGCAGGAATTTACAACATAAGAATGTTCAGCCTATCATCTCAACACTGGAAATAATAGATTCCCTAACTTCTCCTGAAATAGTTCCAGGTAATACTGAACCCCCCTTATTCTAATTCAAATTTTAATACCCCCTATAGCCTTTAGGAAAGGTGTTGAATTTGTTCTAGGAAAAGTGCTATAGCACTGGCAGCAGAATTCACCCATCTCCTATCAAACTCGATCTCAAACATAATGCTTTTTCCTTCTAGTTCTAGAATTACAAATCTGTTCCAGGAAACATTTTGGAAGCTCTAGATGATTCAATTTGGAAATTAGCAGTTATGGAAAAAATGAATGCTCTTTAAAGGAATGGGATGTGGGATATTATTGGTTTTATGAAATGACAAGGAAACAAGAGGTTGGGAATGGGTTTTCGCTGTCAAACATGAGTCTGATTGAAGTATATAGACAGATACAAGACAATATTAGTGGCAGGAGGGTTTTTACTCAAACCTATGGAGTTGATTGTCAAGAAACATTTGATGCAGTTTCTAAAATTAATTCTTTTATCCCTTGCTGTAAATGTGTTCCTAAATGTGGATTTGGAATAAGTGTTTGTCAGTCATCTGCATTTTTTAAGGAAATCTTGAAAGAAATCAACTGTGTAGATTAAGTAAATCATGATATGGCCTGAAACAATCCCTAAGAGCTTGGTTTGAATTTTTGGGACTGTTGATAAAAGTCATGGAATACTCAAAGCCAACTGATTACACCATGAAACTTCAGCAGCCACAAGCCTTTCACTTCGAGGAAATGGTGAAACTTCAGGGTGGGGGTGGGGGAGAGTATTATTAGACATCTGTTAGCATTTGTTAGTAATTGTTAATGAGAATTAGTTAATTTGTTAGGCTGAGATGATTAGAAGAATTAAGGCTTGTTTCCTACATATTGTAAATTAGAAGAGTGGTTGAGCGGGAGATATATATTTGTCATTTGTAAGAGGAAATTTGGGCCTTTTGGCATTGGGAGGTGTGGACCCTCGTAGTTCTGCAGTGTATATGCTCTGTTATGTAAATTGGGGAGATTTTCCCCATTCTTTTTCTAGTAAAGATACCGGGTTGGAACTTGGAAGTCTATACATTACTGATGCAAACTGAACTAGCATTATTGATAGAAGGTCCACTTCAGGTTATTTTACCTTATTGGAGGAAATCTTGTTACTTGCAGAATTAAAAGATAATGTGGTTGTTTAGAGCAATGCAGAAGCTGAATACACTTATCAATGGCACAAGGGATTTGTGAAGTTCTGTGGATTGGCGAACTAAGGGATCTAAAGTTCATTGTCCTATACCAATGAAACTGTGTTGTGACAAAAATTCTGCTATTTCTGTTGCTTACAAATTTACAAATACATGCCTGCTTGAGGGGAAGTGTTGATTGTGTATGTTGAGATTTGATTCACTTGCTTGATTTCCTTTATTAACATAATGTATTTCCTTTTTTTATTTGATTTGTATCTGGTCCCTACAATCAAGGGATCATATATTTAATTTGATTGTAATTCCATTTTTATATATAAACACTGCTGAAGAATCTCTTTCCTAAAGCATTCAGAATACATGCCTGTTCTTAAATATGTCATGATTAATAGGCCAGCTATGTAGTTCCCTAAAGCATCTACAATGGTACGTTACTAAAGGAAGTGTTTATCTTATTTTTGTGGGCCTTGCAATTCCATGTAAATTTAAACACTCTATACAACAATTCACTCCAATGGTAAGGTGGCTAAAATGAGTGCTTAACTTAATTTTGCAGGTCTTATAATGCTTGAAAAAATGTTATTTATGTTATTAATATTTTAAGCAACGGTTGCTTATATAAGCAGCGATGCTTATATAAGTAACTCCATATAGTTTGCTCCAATGGAAAGAAAAGGTTAAGCAACATTGCTTAAAATTAAGCAACTTATCTAGCACCCGCATGGGAGCTTCCTAATTTTTAGGGATTTGTTTCCTTAATCATTGGCAATTGCTTCCTAATATCCTTAAAATTAAGCAACTCATTTACTCAAACAGATGTCACTTGGATTAATTAGCTTTTAATGTGTGTTTTATGAATCTTTTATTATTTTATTCCTATATTTAGTCCACCATATCATTTCAAGGTTAAGTAATCTTAGATGAGTATGCCTGCCTTTCACCATAAAAAGTGACTTTTGCTTTCTTTTATTTTCTGAGACTTATAAGCCAGGAGCAATTTATGTAGACAAAGTATTTATAAATGTAACTTACAATATGCATTGTGTTAATTTTCAGTTTTTCATGGCTTAGGTCCAAAATCTCCAGTAAAGGAAAACCAAGATGGTACAGCTTTTCCTGTTGCCTCTGTTGATCAACTGTTTGCCAATGCTGCTTCCCAAGATAAAGGCACTTCTCAAAGAAATCTGCCTCAGTCTGCCTCAAAAGCAAGGCAAGATGTTCCTGAGGCTACAGTCTCTGAAGAATTAAGCAATCCAGCAAAGCAAGATGATCCCAAGGCTACACTCTTTGAAGAATTAAGCAATCCAGCAAAATATGACCTGTATCAACCAAGGAACAGAGAATCTGGTTCTGTTATAATAAATGGCAGAAATATGAGTGCTACCAGGTATGCTAAACAAACAATAGAGGAAAAGCAAAGCATTTCAGTTGTGAGTGTCAGTGACAATACCAGGATCTCAGCTGTTTCGGTGGAAGAACAGAAAATTAGCATTTCAACTACAAATGTCATTGTGTTAAGTGATGATGATGAACAAGAGGCCAATGTTGCAGACATTTCGGCCGGAAGAAAGGCGGTGGAGAATCCAGAAGTTTCTATTTGGAATTGTGTGGGTCCCTATGGTGAAAAAGGAGGACCCTACTCAATGTCTGCAATCAAACGTTGGAGTGAAAGTTCCTCACTTCCCTTAGAATTCAAGGTCTGGAAGACAGGTCAGAGTGAAACGGAGGCAATACCTCTCACTGTTGCACTTAACCGATTTTTCTCAAGTATGTAGGTAAATGGGGAAGAAGATGGAAATTGCTTCCTTAATTTAATTTAAGCACATAAACAGTGTTAATATAGAATCAAGTACTTAAAAGTTTTAACCAAATAGTTGCTTTGTGTAGTTGTGTGGAATGCTGCCAAGTTAAAAGTACTTTATATATGATTTTGTTGTCTTTTGGTTGTAAAGCTAACCAATACTATCACAAATCAAAGTTTGTATGCTTTGTGCATCTTTGTCATGCTATTTGAGCACAGAATGGGAATTCAACCAAGTGAAAGTTATAATGTTGTGGATTTGCTTCTTGAATCCTGGCTTTTATTCCTTGTGCCTTTGGTCTTGTAACCACAATTGATTTTTGCTTATAGTTATCACAGCTTTCTCTTGGAAAACAAAGATGTTCTAAAAGTTATAACAAACCACCGAGGAAAACCCTAGCAAAAGAACTAGCTCTGTGCATGAAAGAGCAATCCAACTTTTAATTTTGGATGTTCAGCAATTATTTTTATATCTTTGTTTATATTAAACATCCAAATATTTATTTCTTATTAATGGATTTAATTACTCAAGGCTACTTTCAATTGCATCCTATCCAGTTACAGCACACGAGAGAAATTAAAATGTTACAAGGACAATTCTTCCTGCACCCTTCATATCTCAATCTGCACCCCTTTTAGCATTTAACTTTTTAAAAGAACAAAAAAGGTATTGGTACATACTAACTCTATCTGAAGTGGAATCCAAACACGTTATGCTCATGGTCGAAGTTAAAACAAAAAATGTGGATGCTTAGAAACTAAATATTTTTATAATGTTGGTGTTTTCTATTTTCCCAATTACACCAGCAAACACAAAAACACACAACCCCAAACAATTTCTGCTTTCAGCATGAGCAGCATACATATTGATTCATCAAATTAGTAAGGGAGCATAATAAAGACAGCACTGAAGGCAAGAGCATCAGAATACTTCAAACAATATTGATATGTGCAATAACTTTCTTTTAAGGATGCAAGATACATATCATATCGAGCCCTTGTACAAAATTATGGATTTTAATTTGCAAAACAATTTTTCATTTTCAACATTTCAAAAATATTCTTCTATTGACCATTGCTTGCAGCATTTTCTTTCCTCAAAGCTCGTAACTGTTCCTTTAACTTTTTGCTCTCTTCAAAGTTAGCCTTCCGCTTCAAAGCTTTCTGTGGGAAGACAATAAAGAGACCCTTAAAATAGAACAAATCAACAAAATAGAAAGAAAGAAAGAAAGAAAAGCTCACCTCTTCTCTGAAACAGCGATCCAATTTTATTTTCAAATCAGTACATTCACCAAAGAATTTTGCAATGGGATGTTCTATATGACACTTTTGAAACTGCTCAATAATCTGCATAAAAGCAAAGTTAAAAATTAGTGATCTGCAATTCTAAATTCACAACATGATTCATAAATCCACCGTGGACTGCAAAGGCAAGGAAAAGGAAATTGAAGCTCTTTGTGGTCAAAAAGCTCTATTCCATTTTTTTTTTTCAAAATAAGACCACACATAGCCATTCCAACCCTGTAAGTGCATAAGCTAATTTTAACTTAAGGAAAAATTCAATTCATTTTATCTTTTTATTTCTTCTCTATAAGTACTTACAAATAAGTATATCTAAATAGTAAATAGGGCCATAATCAAAGTCTTCCATTTCTAGGACCAGCACCAAATATCCTATGGCATAACCATAAGCATCAAATTATCCAAAAACAATAATAATAGTAAATAATTTAAATTTATTTATTTATTTTAAACATAGGATGATGAAAAAACTCACTTCGGCACACATTGGGTGTTTGTGCAATGTCAAAGGAGGGTGCATCTTCCCACAACCAAAACAATCTTCAACACCTTGTCCTGCATCACAAACACGCCACTGTTATGTTCCCTTCACAGTACCAAACAACAGCTATAAACAAAAAAAATTGAAATCGACCCAGAAGAAACTCATTGCAAAAGACCATAACTTTAAATCCCAACATAGCTGAAAATTACAATACAGGATGAACCGAAAAAATGGAATCGACCAAATCGAAATCCAAATGAAAAAAATAAAAATAAATAAAAGAACGTAACTTCGAAATTAGTAAAGGCTAGAAAATGAAAACTGAAGCGGAAATAAACTTACGAAATCAAAATTGAAGATGGAAAGCTCAAATCAGAGTTTCGAAACGCAGTGCTGTGAAGTGCTGGAAATACAAAGTCGAAGACGTAGCCCAAAAATGTCAATTTTTTCATATTTTGCGTTTTTCTAATAAATAGGCCCATGCTTCTTGCACTCCCCATATATTTTAACCTGCACCCCTTATTGATTTTAAAATTAACAAGAAGCCCGAAAATATCCTTTGTGTCAAATTTCAAAGAAAGGTGGTGAGGGAAAGAAGGAGAGGACAGAAGAAGAATAAGAAGAAGCAGCACAATATTGATGATTTCAGTTCTTAGCGATTCCAATTAATTATTAATTAATGTCAATAAAATTTGAATAGAGGAGTACTAGTCTGATAAATCATCGTCCCTAGGAAATCATGGATAATTTATCCCCGTGATGAGAGTTGTAATATAAGATAATTTTAAAATCAAATCAAATAAAAAATAGAAGAATTTAAAATAATAGATTAAAGTATGAATACATGATAATATGAAAAATTTTACATTGAATTAGACAAATCATGAGAGATTAGATAGGAGAGATTATATTAGCACCTAGAATGAAGATGAAATAAAAAAAGTTTGTGTGATGAAAAAGAAAAATATCTCGATATTAGATGATATTGTTTGTTGGATTAATATTTATATAATCAACTAAAAAAGTCCATAAAATTCATCAAAATCCAATTAAAAAGATAATTTTTTGAAATCTTGATAATCTTATCTAAAATCTTAATTTAACCATCTGATTGAATATCTTAGTATATTTTCACAAAAAAAATCTTTAAAATTTTAAATAATTTTAATTCAATACACTTTCTAAAGAGCTATAAATAATAAAAGATATTTTCCTTAAAAAAAACAAAAAGAGATATTAACAAATTATTCCAAAAATAAAATAAAAATTCCATTTTAAGAATGGAGGGTAAAATGAGGAAAAAATGAATAATACTTTTTTTATATCAAAAGAAGAAGAATATTTATTTTTTAAAAAAAGAAAATATTTACATTTATATAGAAAGAAAATTTCGGACATCTTTTTTTTTTTTAGGAGAAAATTTTGGTTATCAAAAATTAAAATTCAGCTAGTTGAATAAAATTTGTGAGTTTTTATTCTTATAAATTCAGCACCGTCTTTGATTTGTAAAAGAAAAAAGAAAAATTGTGGATGATTTTCATTATTAATTCTTTGTTTGTCTAAATGGATACTTTTTGCACCAAAAAAATTGACCCAATTGCCGCTCTAACTACTCATTGCCTCACACCCCATTTGCTTTTTCTGTTCTCTGCAACACAACACAGCACAACACAACATAAATTGTTCCTTTTTCTTCAATACCCTTTTGTTTTCCATCACCGGCGAATTCAAAACTTCATTCCTTTATATCTGTTTCCCCTCATTGATCATTGGGTTTCTGTGATCAGTGACAATCTGATTGAATTTTCCAAGTGATGGAAAATAGTGTAGGCTTATTGAAATTGATATTTTCTTGGTCTGTTGAGGATATACTCAACGATGATCTTTACAAAGACAAGGTTAGGTTACGGTTTTCTCATCATGTGCCCATCGCATATTCTACTGTTATTACATGATCATGCATTCTTCTGTTACCTTTTTTTTAAAACACCATTACTAGTTTTAGGTTATAGTTACCTCCCATGGAATTTGGTTAATTTATGAGTGTTTTTGTAATGTCACTGTCCAGTTGGGGTAGTAGGGTTTCAGTAACTTTCTGTCCATTGCCGCATTGCGGTTGAGTTTCGTTTGCACTTTACATTGTTCCTTAGAGTTGGTGTAATAATTCAATTTTTCCTCTTCATATTGTTCATAAGTGTTGGTGTAATTCAATTTGTTTGACAACATAAGTTGACTGTTTTGAATTGGATCGTGTATCTTGGGCCAAATATATAGTGGTTTGTAGAAGACACTCAATAAATAGGTTTATTGAGTTTTCTTAAGCTCTTGACAGCCTTTAGGACTCATCACTGAGTTTTTTCTTTGACGTGAACAATAAGAACTTTTCCTTTTTTTATTATTATTGATGTTTGTATGTGTGATGAGTTATGTTTAAACCAAAAAATTTCGTACATGAAGTTGTGGGACTATAAGTACTGAGCATTTACATTTTGCTGAAAAGTTGATAAATTGCTGATTGTGCAGTTAACATTCATTGCATACTGGAAGTTCCTTGCTTTTTGCATATAATTAGCTTCTAAAACTATCTTGTTTGTATGTTTTAATAGGTGAGGCGTATTCCAATGACATTCTTGTTAGTAAGTCACTATCTGAAATCATTTATATTTCCACTTCTTGAGGAAACTCGTACAGATTTATGCTCAAGCATGAAGATGTTGTCAGAAGCTCCGGCGTGTGAAATAACTGACATCAATTTGTCTGAGGATTACTCACCTCCACATGATTTGTTATACCAGATAGAAATGAAAACAGTAGGAGATAGTGATAAAAAAGGGGATATTTATGAGCCTGAGGTTGGACATCTCATTGCTTTGACTGATAAGAGGCCAACATGCACTGGTGATTTGAACAAGCATGGAAATTCCTATCTGATTGCTTTAATTAGGAAGGTTAGAAAGAAAAATGACGATGAAAATGCTTATGAGGTTCAAATACTAGCCTCAAAGCCCATTAAATTGGAAATGTACTGGCAAGAGGATGACAAGTTTGTATATGGTATATATGGTTTTGCTGTCTATCTTTTTAATGTAACAACAAATATGCGCATATGGAATGCACTGAACTCAGATCCAGATGGTCCAGACATCCATGTCATCAAGAAACTGCTCCAACCTGATTCTGCTGTAAGAACAGTGAAACAGTGATTTATTCTTTGCTCTGCCTTTTGTTATAGATATATACCTTGCAACATCACAGTCCACGGCATAACTGTACAACTGATTAGCAGATGAAGCTAGATTTTTTGTATTATCCACCCCCCAAACCCCCCCTTCCCCTTTATTTCATTCCATACCTGACGAGATAACCTTATTCATTGGATAAATGATTAAGTACTTTAACAGTTATTGCATCTTCTGACAGGTTGGGGGAAATTGTGCTCAATGTTACTCTAATCAAAGGAACACTATTGATGGATCAATTGTTGGTGCTGCCATTCGCTCATTTGATTTGAACAAAGCTCAAGAAGAGAGTGTTTTAAGCTGTTTAGCTGCAAGGCAATGCTCTCACAAAAATACTGTGAAATTGATTTGGGGCCCTCCAGGGACAGGGAAAACAAAAACAGTTGGTTCATTACTATTTGCCCTCCTCAAAAACAAATGCAGAACACTTACTTGTGCCCCAACTAATGTGGCCGTACTGGAAGTGGCATCTAGGTTTCTTAGGCTAGTGATGGAGTCCATTGATTATCACACTTATGGTCTTGGAGACATAGTATTATTTGGAAACAGAAAGCGGATGAGTATTGATGATCGTGATGATCTTCTTGATATATTTCTTGATTACCGTGCAAATATTCTTGCCAAGTGCTTTGCACCCTTGTCTGGTTGGAAACATCATTTAGAACAGGTGATTTTGTTACTTGAAAATCCCAAAGAGCAGTATCATGAATATTTAAAGTGTGAGCAAAAGAGGGATTATGAGATAGATGATGATGATGATTGCTTGAAAGAAGAGAATGAACTACATGCAATTGCAAGTCAACATACACATCAAGAGAGAAAGCATATGTCCCAGGATCCAAAAATTTGTAAGCAAAATGAGTGGATGAAAGTAATTAATAAAACTTTAAGAGAAAACAGGTTGTGTTTTAAGGAGGCAAACAAAAGTAAATATGAGAAGCAGGAGAAGAAGGATTTTCTTTTCTGGGAGAACAAAATACAAAGATTGACATTTTATGAGTTTTTCAAGAAAAAATTGAATTATATCAGCAGGCGGATGAGGACATTTGCAGTGGATATGTGTACTCATTTGCCAACTTCTTTTATTACATTAAGAGTGGTGAAAAGTTTATTTGAATGTCTTGATTGGCTTAAAATCCTTGCAGAGATGCTACCAAACAATTCCATTACCGATCAAGAATTTAAAGATGTCATTTCTATATCTATTGTTGATGAAAGTAGAGCTGGTAACTGTACTTGGCAGGCTAAGTTATGCATGACCAGGAAAAAATGCCTTAAAATGCTGAAATCACTTCAACAAATGTTAATTCTTCCTGATTTTTTTGATGAATATGCAATCAAAAACTTTTGCATCAGAAGATCTTGCATGATTTTTTGTACTGCTTCAAGCTCCTCTAGATTACATGCGGTAGAACATTATAGACTAGAAATGTTAGTTATAGATGAAGCTGCTCAACTCAAAGAATGTGAATCAAATATACCTTTACAACTTCCAGGTCTTCGTCATGTTGTACTTATTGGAGATGAGAAACAGTTGCCTGCCCTAGTCAAAAGTGAGGTGTGTTCCAATCTTGTAGTTAACTCCTGACTTCCCGTCTATGCAACATGTTTGTTATTATGTCTCACATTTTTTGTTCTATGAAATTCCTGGACAAAATATTTCAACTTCTAGAGAATTTTATGAATTTGCAGATTTCTGTCAAGGCAGGGTTTGGGAGAAGTTTGTTTGAAAGGCTGGTTCTTTTGGGTCATGAAAAACACCTTCTCAATGTTCAATATAGAATGCATCCATCCATTAGCTTGTTTCCAAATATGGAATTCTATGACAAACAGATTTTGGATTCTCAAAGTGTCAAAGAAAGAAATCATGAGAAGCATTTTCTAAATGGAGATATGTTTAAGTTCTACTCTTTCATAAATGTTGCTTATGGGCAAGATGAATTTGATGAAGGGAATAGTCGAAAAAATATGGTGGAAGTAGCTGTGGTATCCGAGATTGTTCTCAACCTCCGTAAAGGTAACTTTATCATGTGATCTAATATATGACTATGAGAAAAACTAACTGACTGAACTATAAATGTTTGTGATGAGTTTCTTTATCCATATATTTTATCCTAATTGTGGGATTGTTATTATCATCTGTTGATACTTTACAGAATCAGCTTCTAGAAAACAGACTGTTAGCGTTGGTGTTATATCACCATATAAAGCTCAAGTTCTTGCCATACAAGATGCTCTTGGAAAAAGGTTTGGTGGTGATGTTGATAATGATGACTTTTCCGTGAAGGTTTCCACTGTTGATGGTTTCCAAGGTGGTGAAGAGGATGTGATAATAATATCCACTGTAAGATATAATAACATGGGATATGTGGGATTCATTTCTAATTTTCAAAGAACTAATGTTGCTTTAACAAGAGCAAGGTATGATATGTGCCCTGATATTGTACACACTATTTGTTATGCATAGTACATATGTTCTAATTATGGATGTACTTTTCCTTATCTATACAGGCATTGCCTTTGGATAGTAGGTAATGGTGAAACTTTGATGAATAGTGGCTCTGTTTGGGAGAGATTAATCCTTGATGCTAGGACTCGAGGGTGTTATCATAATGCTGATGAGGATGAGAGGTTATCTCATGCTATTGCCACTGCTGTGATTGAGCTTGGACAAGTTGGTGATCTATTAAATTTGAATTCTCTGCTCTTTAGGAAAGCAAAGTGGAAGGTATGCTGCTTGAAATTGTTCTTACGTGTTTATTTTTATTATTAAACACACCAATAATGAGTCAAGTTAAATCCCCCAAAAGCCTACACAACAAGAGATAGAGAACATTTCCTACTAAAACCCAAAAAAATTTCACATAACAAATTCATAGCAGATCAATATATTTATTGTATGCAGAAAATTGTGCTAAAATTATTTTTTTTCTCTCCCGAGTTAGGAGAAGCTATTGATGAATTGTGGCTGCTCTTTAACCCTTATGACAGATGCAGCGGATGAAAAGCTTCTGACAATTCTAAAACAGCTTGACAAATTTCATGTATTCTTAGTCTTTTCTGTGACAAACTATTTTTATAATAGGTTTGCTTCAATCAAAGTTTTCTGATCTCTATGGCAAGAGTTAAAAGCACTGAGATTTGCAAGAAAATATGTTCCCTGCTGATGCAACTTTCAAGTGGTTGGCGTCAGCCTCACCGGGAGATAAATATTGGAGTTGTGGATGATGCTTCTTCCCAACTGTTGGAGCTGTATAAAGTCAAAGAGTCGCTTTATCTTGCGTGGACCATAGATGTTCTTGAGGAGAACTCAAATTATGTTCAAGTTTTAAAGATTTGGGATGTTTTGCCATTGTCTGAGGTATCCAATTTGGCAAGGGATATTGACATCATATACAGGAGTTATCCTGTTAATATTCTTAGATGCTGCAAAACCAGATGTAATGATGGGTATAGCTCTAATACAAACTATATGATTTGCTTCACTTAGTTAAAAACAGTTGATTTTTTTTTTTTTTCAAATATAAGTCTTAACATAATCCGTTACTGCAGGAAATTTGACATTCCAGTGTCATGGTTTGCTAGTTCGAATCATCTAACCAATTATAATCTTCCACAAGCTGATCCATTGCAGTTTCTATGTAACCAATTTTCTTCGCTCGGACTGAGGGACGTTTAAATTAGAATCAATAGTAAATTACTCTCACCTGCCTTAAATTTTGTTTGTTACACAAACCTCTCTCTGTTTAGGAAAAAAAATATATAAAAAATTCAAGAAAGGTGCATGTAGGTTTTTCAATGCATATATCTAGTGAAAACATAGAATAGGTTAGTGTAGTGCAAGTAAAATACAAGATAGGTCTGAGTAATTTACTCTCAATTTCAACCAGTCAGAAGTTATGGGTAGGTTTTTCTTTTTTAACTTTTTGGGACTTCAAAGTCATGGCCATGCCTTATTTTAGATTTTATTTTTTGTTGTGGTAATTCTAAAGTCCTTTCTTTTGTTAATGCAAATGAAATAGTGATCTTGGTTTCTCACTTTGTATGTCCAACTTTACAGTTACTAAGAAATCAGATCTCTTGCAGTTTTGAAAGTAAGGACAAATTTGTTTAAGCTTTCCAATTTGGTTTCTTCATGAGCTTTCACATTGTTTATTTCATTTTTTTTTACTGATGTTGATTGAGGCTGATGATGATACTTTCATTTTCATTTTTCAGAATGTTGGATTTAGGAAATCTATACCACGCAGCTTTGGTTTGGAGAACAATACTGAATTTTAAGTTTGGGAAAACATCTGCTTCAACTGCAAGGTCAACAATACTCAATAGCCATTGTGTATATACGTATAGAAGGGTATACTCTCTATGCATACAGTCATAGGTTAAGTAAAAGATAATGTCTCTTTTGGGTTTGCCTTGGCTATAATTCTGACATGATAAGGAAGAAGCAGTATGGTGCGTGACTCATTAACTTTCACCTGAGAGAAAAGTAAAAGAATTCAATCATTGATACATCAACAGTAGATATTACCAACAAACTATACAGTTGTTAAAATCTTCCGTCTTGATTTTTTCATTAATGATTGAGATGACTCACTTTCCTCTATGTAGTGAACCAAAAAGAGGCAAAATCCTCTATAAATATGGATATTTGAGTAGTCCTATCAAATTGTGTACAAGGTTAGGCATGGGGTTGGTGTAAGGGATGTCCAGTTTGCTACATTACATGCTGATTGTTTCTAATGCACTTTGCATATATAAAATCAAGATGAACCAACAAAGGTGAATGAGTTAATCAGATGTAAGTCATATGCAAAGAATTGATTAATCAGCTCAATCAAATTATACATGTTTAATCGATTATATGATTATTAATTGTCAGTAAGCTCTATATTTGAAGTAGTAGGGTTGTAAGAGGTCAATCCGTGTCTGCACTCTGCCACTTTAAAGATTACAATAGTTCAGTAGTTCGTATTCATAAAGTGGAAAGCATTTTGTCGGGGAAAAAGGTGCCAACTTAATAATTTGAAAATGGGAAGGATCAATTTTTAAAATAAAATAAAATGTACGGACCATCACTTCAATTAAAATAATTTTATATTATTATTTAATTATAACTTATCATAATATTATTGGTATAACTTTTAAAGTAATTATTATAAAAATTGTCAAAATTAATATGAAAGTTAGATGGTAATTGAATAATGACGTAAATCTGCATGTTAGGACATAATTGATTCATAAAATAAATTATTTTTTTTATTGATTAGTGTGATTAATGTTAGCGTGTTATTAATGATTAGTTGGAGATTCAAACCCATGATATGCTTTCTTTATTACCAAACGGTACCATCAAACTATAGTAAAAGTGATATTGGTATCATACTTTATATTAAAATAAATTTTATTATAATTGACCTGAATCAATTGATGACGTAGAGTTATTTTAGCTTAAAAATTTATTTCAATAAAACTAGCATTGATACCATACTTTAAATTAAAATAATTATTTTAAGATAGTTGATTCATATCTAATTAATTGAATATATAAAAGTTAAAAACATTTATATTAGCCGTGTATGATAACTGGTTGAAACTTGAAACGGACCTCCATGAGTGACGATTAAGATCACGAAGGCTCAATCTGATGAACGGTTTAAATGATTTAACAATTTATTTTATTGAATGTAAATATTATAATTTAATCTTTTATATCATATTTGATTTTAAAATAAAAGGAATCGAATATGATGATTACTTCCTATATAAATAAAGTTTGGTTTAAGAGTTAAATAGATTTTACTCTTTTATGTTCCGAAAAAATTTTCTTATAGAATTTTTAGATTAGAACAAAAGTGATAGAAAAATCCAACTAAATTGGCATAAAAATTGCAGTCTTCAACTTCAACACCCTTCAGGTTGCTTCATTTCACATTCCACAAAAATTGCAATGTAAGTAACCAGCCAATAGAGCATAAAGACGAGTAGCCGACCTCTTTTACGCATGGAACGACTTGTAGTTGACTTGGCGTCAATGTCTATGTTCATTTATTATGTGTCATATTTACAAACTTGCACACACACCTCAACCACTTTTTTTTTTACTTAGCTGTGACGTTTTATGTTGTATAGTAAGTTGCTTTTGATGACCATAAAGTAGGGTCCATCAACTATGAGAATTTTCTTTTAACTTTCATCATGGATATTAAACTACTTGCTGAGGAAGTTTTGTGCAAACTAACTACTATTTATTTCCTTTAGATGTTGTAAGGGATGCTAATTTCATTGTATTCTTGTGCTAGCTAGCTATTGCTCCTTGTTGAGAATTCAGAAATTAAGAGAAAAGAATGGAGAGGAGTTGTATTGCCACAGAGGAAGGTCTTGATTTGGTAGAAACTGTGTTCAAATGGACTCTCAAGGATGTTCTCAATAACAACGACAACCTCTGCAAGCAAAAGGTTGTTCAATCCCCCCTTCAATACTCTCACTCAACAATATGAAAAAGCACATTAACCTCCAAAATAATGAAAGATAGATTCTACATTTTATCGTTATGCTATTCTGTTTATTTTTATTTTTATAAGCAAATGTTAAATGTTAGTTGTTAAATGAATTTTAGAACTGCATGCATGCATGATGATAAGCCATTAATTAGTTCTATGACATTCATTTACGATGGTTGGAAAAATATGAAATTTGCATTATATTTTCTTAGACCTCAGTTTTACCTTTTTTTTTTTCAATTTGAAACAGATAATTAATATTGGAATCTTAGTCATATGCTGAACAAAATCATGTATGTTTCTCTTGGATTCTGTATGTTTAATTTAATTGTTTTAGTGAGGAAATAGACTTCATGGAATATGTTTGGCATGAGAAATATATATCTATACTTGTCCTACATGGATATGTTTGAATAAATTTTCATAAATACTTATAGAAGAAAAATAATATGTAAAAATGAAACAACTTTTTTATAAACTAAAATTTATGTATAAATTAATACATACAAATGATACAATGCATTGATAGTTTAAAATTATGTAAGCCCGATGCATTGTTTCCTCTCAGGTACAGAAGATCCCACAGACATTCTTGTCAACAACAGATTACTTGAACTGCTTCATTCCTTCACTGATTGAGGAAACTCACAGCGACCTGTGTTCCAGCTTGAAAGGCGTGTCACGAGCTTCCTTTTGTGAAATCTCAAGCATTGAATTTGAAAGGTCGAGAAGCAGCTTCACACCTACCAAGAGCTTTTTCTACCATATTTCAGTGAAAAGAAGCAGCAGCAGCAATGATGTGAATGGAAAATATGAGCCTGAGGTTGGAGACCTCATTGCCTTCACAGATATTAAACCGAAAACAGTAAATGACTTGCACAGGTGTAAAAGAAACTACCATATCGGTTATGTTCATAGAATAAAAGAAAGCATTGATAAGATCTCAATACTCTCATCCAAAAGCTTTGACATGGACATTCAGCTTGCCTTGAGTAGCAGCAACAATGCACCAAAGCTTTATGCCTCCTTGACTAGTAGCAACAATGCTCCAAAGCTTTATGCCTTCTGTCTTTTGAACCTTACAACAAATGTTCGAATTTGGAAAGCCTTGAAGTCACAGCTGGAGGGTGCAAGCTTGAGCATGATGAAAAAAGTGCTGCAAGCTCACTCAAATGTAAGAATCACTAATTAAGTCAACTCATCATAAAAGTTTTTATAGTGTCAACCAATTAAAAATCATCTTTAGTATTGCTTTTAAAATAGTTGTTCTAAGTTAACAACCTTACCATGCATGATAATTTGTGATTAAATAACAACATAAAAAACCTTTAACTAATACTTTCTTGCTTTTATATTTTACAGAATGGAGAGAACTGCAAGCTTTGCTTTTCTGGGGAAAACCATAGTGTAGCTTGCTCTAGTGTGCAAAACATAATCCTGTCTCAAAATCTCAATGAATCGCAGAAAGAAGCAGTTGTAAGCTGTGTTAGTTCGAGGGAATGTCATCATAATGACACTATTAAACTTATTTGGGGGCCCCCTGGGACTGGAAAAACAAAGACAGTGGCTTCCTTATTATTTTCCCTGCTCAAGTTAAAAGCCAGAACATTAGCATGTGCTCCAACTAACACTGCAGTGTTGGAAGTGGCTGCTCGTCTGCACAATTTAGTTAAGAAATCACTCAAGTGTGACACATTTGGCTTTGGTGACATAGTTGTATTTGGAAACAAATCTCGAATGAAAGTAGATTGTTATCGCGGCCTCAATCATGTGTTTCTTGATTATCGCGTAGATGAACTTCTCAAGTGTTCTAGATGGAAAGATTCATTGGCATCTATGATCAAGTTGCTTGAGTACCCCAAACAGCAATATGATTCATATAAGCGTGAGGAAGAAAATAGTTTCAAGTCATTAGAAGAGTTTGCTAAGCAAAAGTGCTTCATTGAAAACCATGATGATTCTCTGACGTTAGAGCAATTTTTGAAGGAATCCACTTGCATTGAAGAGCAATACCTTTTGTATAAGGATCAAAAAAGGAAAAGTATCAAGACACTGGAGCAATATTTTATGCAGAGATTGTGTTCCGATAGAGAGAAACTCGAGGATTACATGCAAACCTTCCATGCACACCTACCAACTTCTTTAATTCCACTTGAGGAGATAAAGAAAATGCCCGTGGCTCTTGATTTGCTAAGTTCTCTTGAAAACTCTTTGAGTAAAGCCAAGGTGCAGAAGCAAACTTGTGATGGAGAAAGCTTTCTTGAATGCCTTGGAAGGTTAAGCATAAAAAAGGAAGAGTGCCTTGTCCAACTGAGATCACTTTCTCACACAATTTCACTTCCAAACATTACTGACAAATATGAAATGACAAAGTTTTGCTTGATGAGGGCACGCCTGATTTTCTGTACTGCCACTAGTTCTACTAAATTGTTCACAGAAGGAATGACACCAGTTGAATTCTTAGTTATTGATGAAGCAGCCCAACTCAAAGAATGTGAATCAGCCATTCCACTGCAGCTACCAGGCCTCCACCATGTAATCCTCATTGGTGATGAGAAACAACTTCCTGCTGTAGTCAAAAGCCCGGTACTAGTTTTTTTTTCTCATTCTTTGTGATTTGGATTGCCAATTGTGTGCATAATTAAGGACTAGTTTCTAATATGACTTATAATGATATCAAATTTTAGGTTTCTGAAGAGGCTGAATATGGAAGAAGTTTGTTTGAGAGACTAGTATTGTTGGGACACAAGAAGCATATGCTTAATGTTCAGTATAGAATGCATCCATCCATCAGCTTATTCCCAAATAAGGAGTTCTATGAGGAGAAACTTTCTGATGCCCCTTTTGTCAGAGAAATGAGCTACAACAGGCGCTTCCTTGAAGGAAAAATGTATGGTTCATACTCATTTATAAACATAGCCAAGGGGAAAGAACAGAAACCTCAACGTGGACATGGATGGAAGAACATGGCTGAGGCTGCTGCTGTTTGCAAGATTATTGAAAGCCTTGAAAATGGTTACTTTTTTACCTTCTTCTCTAGTACTGTCCAATCCTGTGTTTGTGAATCTTTAGTTTTACTAATCTCAAATAAGATAACCATGTTACATGACATCATTGTTCCTTTTTTTTGCTAGAGTTTTTTAGTACAGGGAAGAAAGTTAGCATAGGAATCATATCTCCATATAATGGTCAGGTGTATGAAATCCAGGAAAGAATAACGAGGCAAAATTTGGTTACCGATCCTAACTTCTCTGTCAGTGTTCGTTCTGTTGATGGCTTTCAAGGTGGTGAAGAAGATATTATAATAATCTCCACTGTGAGATCTAATGAGAATGGAAAAATAGGTTTCCTTGACAATAGGAAAAGAGCTAATGTGGCACTGACTCGAGCTAGGTATGTATGTTATAGTAATTACTAATTAATGATAAGATACTCATGCATGATTGAATATGATTAAAAACTTGGGTTTAATTTGTTGTGCAGACATTGCCTATGGATATTAGGGAATGAGAAAACTCTAAGCACTGGTGATTCTCTATGGAGAAGTATAGTAAATGATGCCAGGGAAAGAAAGTGTATTCATAATGCCGATGATGACAAGAAACTGGCTAAGGCCATTGAGGAAGAAGCCAAGCTTATTGAACTAGTTGACCAACCTGAGTCGTCATTTAGGAAATTCAGTATAGGGGTAACGTCGCTAACAACAACTGCTCCTCCCACCTTCAGGTCAGTGGATATTGAAAAAATGAAGTAATATTACTAATAAGTATGCAAAAGCATAATGTACACATTATTAGATTAGCGTTATTGATACTTTGAAGAACTAATAAATCATTAATCTATATGGCAGAGGTTCTTTCAGGGGCAGGCCAAGGACACGAAGGTGGTGAATATTTTAAAAATTACATCATTGTTCTTTTTATTTATGTAAGATCTCAGAGTCAACTCCAAGGTTAATATATTTTAAATTTGTGTACAAGAGTCAAAATAAAGTATGCATTATTCTATTATGATCAAATTTTAAACTACACATGAATTCATGTGTGAGTAATTAAGTCAAATACTTAAATTAAAAATGATTAAAATATATTATTTTATTGTAATCTATTTAAATTTTCAGAAGAAATCTCATACTAAGCAACATAGAAAGCTATGTTTTTTACCAAATAATTTTTAGTAGAGTGAAATTTTCATTTCAAAATGGATAAATAAATTTTAAATTGGTATATTTTTACGTTGTTTCATCTAAATTAAACATATTATTTTCAAAAATTGATGCAAGTATTTTTACTACATTTTTATTCAAAATTTAAAAGTTGAAATAAGAAGTTAAAATTTAATGGAAAACAAACAAACAATAATATTATTCTGTAAAATATTCAGAACAAATTTCAAGAAATAACAATATTAAATTAGAGTTACATTATATACAAGACAATAGTAATATATAATCAATAGAATTTTAAATTCACCATTAAATAAATAAAGAGAAAGAGTGATGTTTAAAATAGAAAAAAAAAATATGTGCAATGTCTTTGAAATCTTTAAAAAAAAAAAAAATTAAAAAATATGAAAAACAAAGTATAATGATTTAAAATTTTGATATGAATGAAAATTTAAAAAAATGTTATCAAAATGAAAAACTTAAAAAATGTGAAAAAAATAGAATAATATCACGAGAATATTAAAAAAAATGAAAATTTTAAAAATGAAAAAAAAAATTAATGTCTTCAAAATTATAAAAAATGAAAATATGAAAAAAAAACAAAGAAAAAAAAACAATAATACTACTTTTGATCCTATTTATAAGTAACACGTGACAAATCACAAATACCAAGAAAACAATAATTACACTTATGTTACAAATTTAAATTTTTTCCTAAAAAACCTTTAAATTTAACTAAAGTGAGAATATAATAGATGAAGTTAAAAATAAAGTAAGGGTAAAAAATAAATTTTACTAATAAAGTCAAATATGTTACTTATAATTAGAATCAAAGAAAAAGTGGAAAAGTTTCTTATATTGAGTAACGGAGGTAGTATGTCCTAAAATTTTGAAAAAATAAAAATAAAATAAAAATTTAAAAAAACAAGAATAATATCCTAAAAGTTTGGAAATAATGAAAATTGGAAAAATATAAAAAATCAAGAGTCATGTCTTGATTTTTTTTTTAAAAAAAAAGAGTAATATCTTCTATATAAAAAAAAATGAAAAACAAGAATAATTTCTTGTATATTTGAAAAATAATAAAAAAATAAAAGTAATGTCTTATAAATTATTTAAATAATAAAAATTTTAAAATAATAAAAAAATAAGACTAATGTCTTTCAAATTTGAAAAAAAAATGATTTTTTTAAAATATTCAAAAAATAGAAATGTCTTGAAATTTAAAATATAAACAATGAATATCTTGAAAATTTTGGAAAAGAAACAATAAAATATGAAAACACTAAAATAATGTCTTGAAATTTTTTTTTAAAAATGAAAAAAAAAGTGTAATACCTTGAAAATAAAAAAATCAAAAATTATAAAATAGCAAAAAAAAATAATAAAGTCTTAAATATTTTGAAAAAAAAATGAAAAACAAAAGAAATGTCAAAACAGATGATAATTTTAAAAGTACGAAACTAAAATACTAGTGTCTTTAAAGTTTTAAAACATACTATAAAAAAAAAAAAAAGACAATTTTAAAAATCTGAAAAATAAGAGTAATATTTTAAGAATTTTCAAAATAATAAAAAACAAGAATATTGTTTTGAAATTAAAAAAAAATAACATGAGAAATTTCTTGAAAATATTTTAAAAATGAAATTTTTTAAAAATCAAAATAAGAGGAAATTCTTTGAAAATTTGACAAAAAAAAAATTAAAAATATGAAGAAACATTAGAAATGTCTTGAAAATTTTAAAAAAAAATGAAAAATCAAGTATATTGCCTTGAAAATTTTTAAAATATGAAAATTTGAAAAAATACGAAAACAAGGGAAGTGTGTTTAAAATTTGAAAAAAATGAAGAATGTTAAAAAATGTAAAAAAAAAAAAGAAATATAAAAGAAAATTTGAAAAATAAGAGTAATGTAAATTTTTTTTTAAAATATATAAAAAAAAGCATGATGAATGTCTTAAAAATTATAAAAAAATAAAAATTTCAATATATGAAAAAAAAATAGTATTGAAAGTATTTTTTTAAATATCAACTTAAATTTTTAATATATGAAAAGCAAGGTTTTATGTATGAAACCCTAAATATTTAGGGTTTTGATTTATGATTTCATTTATGAAACCTTAAATATTTAAGGTTTCTATTTAGGGTTTCATTTATGAGGCTCTAAATATTTAAGGTTTCACTTATAAAATTCTAAATATTTATCGTGAAACTAAGGGTTTTATTTACGAAATTATTAATATTTAGATTTTGAATTTATGATATTATTCATGAAACCCTAATTATTTAGGGTTTTGAATTATGATTTCATTTATGAAACCTCAAATACTTCAGGTTTCAATTTAGGTTTTTATTTTGAAATCCTAAATATTAAGATTTTAATTTATAATGAAATATAGAGTTTCATTAATGAAACTTTAAATAAAAAAGATTTCATTTAAGAAACCCTAAATATATATGTTTCAATTTATTGTTTTATTTGTGAAGCCTTAAATATTTATGGTGAAATTTAGGGTTTTATTTATATGACTCTAAATATTTAATATTTCACTTATGAAACCTTAAATATTTAGGGTAAAATCTAAAATTTCATTTATGAAATCCTAAATAATTAGGTTTTTAATTTAGGGTTCTATTTATAAAGCTCTAAATATGTAGGGTTTTAATTTAGGATGAAATTTATGGTTTTGTAGATGGTTTATGATTTAGTGTTTCAATTGGTGATTTCATTTATGAAATTTTAAATATTTTTTGTGAAATTTAAGGGATCATAAATGAAAACATAATTATTTAGGGTTTTGATTTATGGTTTCATTTATGAAACCCTAAGTATTTAAGGTTTCATTTATGAAACCTCAAATATTGATGGCTTCATTTATGAATTCCTAAATATTTAGGGTTTCATTAATGAGACTTAAATATTTAAGGTTTCACTTATAAATCCTAAATATTTATGGTTAAATTTAGGGTTTTATTTATGAAATCATAAATATTTAGATTTTGTGTTTATATTTTTATCTATGAAATCCCAAATAATTAGGGTTTCATTAATGCTTTTGAATTTAGGATTTTAATTTAGGATTTCATAAATAAAAACATAATTATTTAGGGTGTTGCTTTATGGTTTCATTTATCAAACCCTAAGTATTTCAGGTTTAATTTATGAAACCTCAATTACTCAAAGTTTTATTTTTGAAATCTTAAATATTTAAGTTTTAATTTCAAGTGAAATTAAGGTTTTCCTTAATGAAACCCTAAATAAATAAGATTTTATTAACAAAACCCAAAATATTTAAGGTTTCAATTATTAAACCCATATATTTAGGGTTTCAATTTATTGTTTTAATTATGAAAACTCAAATATTTAGAGTTTTATTTTTGAAACCCAAAATATATAGGATTTAATTTATGATTGAAACCCTAAATATTTAAGGTTTTATTATTAAAACCCTAAATATTCAAGTTTTAGTTTTTGCTGAAATTATGGTTTTCATTAATGAAACCTTAAATAAATAAAATTTCATTTACAAAACCCTAAATATTTATGGTTTCAATTATAAAACCCTAAATATATAAGGTTTTAATTGTGAAACCCTAAATTTTTTATTAATGAAACTGTAAATATATAGGATTTCATTTATATGACCCTAAATATTTAAGATTTCACTTATGAAACCTTAAATATTTAGGATGAAATTTATGAAATCCTAAATAGTTAGGTTTTTAATTTAAGGTTTTATTTGTGAAACTCTAAATATGCAAGGTTTCAATTAATGATGAAATTTATGATTTCATGGATGGTTTATGATTTAATGTTTCAATTGGTGATTTCATTTATGAAATTTTAAATATGTGTTGTGAAATTTAAATTTTCATTAATGAAAACATAATTATTTAGGGTTTCGATTTATGATTTCACTTATAAAATCTTAAATGTTTAAGGTGAAATTGAAGGTTTCATTTATCACATCCAAAATATTTAGGTTTTGAATTTAGAGTTTTATTTATAAAATCTTCTATATTTAAAGTTTTATTTTAAGGTTTCATTAATGATTTAGAATTTAAGGTTTCAATTTATGGTGAAATTTAGGATTTTATAAATGAAAGCATAGTGATTTAGGGTTTCATTTATGAAAGTTTAAGTATTTAAGGTTTCATTTGTGAAACCTCAAATATTTGGAGTTTCATTCATGAGATACTAAATATTTAAGGTTTCACTTATAAAACTCTAAATATTTATAGTGAAATTTAGGGTTTCATTTAAGAAATCATAAATATTTAGATTTTGAGTTTATATTTTTATTTATGAAACCTTAGATATTTAGGGCTTCATTGATTCTTTTGAATTTTGGGTTTCATAAATGAAAACATAATTATTTAAGGCGTTGATTTATGATTTTATTTATCAAACCTTAAGTATTAAGGGTTTCATTTATGAAACTTTAAATATTTAGAGTTTTATTTACGAAACCCTAAATATATAGGGTTTAAATTAGGATTTTATTAACGAAATCATAAATATTTAAAGTTTTATTATTGAAACCCTTCATATTTAAGTTTTAATTTATGGTGAAATTGAGATTTTCATGAATGGAACCCTAAATAAAAGATATTTCATTTATGAAACCCTAAATATTTAAGTTTTCAATTTTAAAACCCTAAATATATAGGGTTTCAATTTATTGTTTTAATTATGAAACCATAAATGTTTTATTTACAAAACCTTAAATATTTAGGGTGTTGATTTATGGTTTTATTTATCAAACTCTAAGTATTTAGGGTTTAATTTATGAAATCTCAAATACTTGGAGTTTTATTTTTGAAACACAAAATATATAGGATTTAATTTATGGTTGAAACCCTAAATATTTAAAGTATTATTATTCAAACCCTAAATATTTAAGTTTTAATTTATGGTGAAATTATGGTTTTCATTAATGAAACCCTAAATAAATAATATTTCATTTACAAAACCCTAAGTATTTAGGGTTTCATTTGTGAAATCTTAAATATTTATGGTTTCATTTAAGAAATCATAAATATTTAGATTTTGAGTTTATATTTTTATTTATGAAACCCTAAATATTTATATTTTCATTAATTATTTTGAATTTATGGTTTCATAAATGAAAACATAATTATTGAAGGTTTTGATTTATGATTTTATTTATCAAACCTTAAGTATTAAGGATTTCATTTATAAAATCTTAAATATTTAGAGTTTTATTTATGAAGCCCTAAATATTTAAAGTTTTATTCTTGAAACCTTACATATTTATGTTTTAATTTAGGGTGAAATTGAGATTTTCATTAATGGAACCCTAAATAAAAGATATTTTATTTACGAAACCCTAAATATTTAGGTTTTCAATTTTGAAACCCTAAATATATAGGGTTTCAATTTATTGTTTTAATTGTGAAACCTTAAATGTTTTATTTACAAAACCTTAAATATTTAAGGTGTTGATTTATGATTTCATTTATCAAACTTTAAGTATTTATGGTTTAATTTATGAAATCTTAAATATTTAGAGTTTTAATTTTGAAACCCAAAATATAGGATTTAATTTATGGTTGAAACCATAAATATTTAGGTTTTAATTTAGGGTGAAATTAAGGTTTTCATTAATGAAACTCTAAATAAATAAGATTTCATTTATGAGACCTTAAATATTTAGGGCTTTGATTTATTGTTTCAATTATGAAACCAAAATATATAGGGTTTCAATTTAAGATTTTATTTATGAAACCCTAAGTATTTAGGGTAAATAATTAGGGTTTCAATTTGTTGTTTCATTTATATGATCGTAAATATTTAAGATTTGAATTACGAAACCGTAAATATTTAGAATTAAATTTAGGTTTTCATTTATGAAATGTTAAATAATTAGGTTTTATTTATGAAACTTTAAATATGTGGAGTTTTAATTTGAGGTGAAATTTAGAGTTTCATTAGTGGTTTAGAATTTAGGATTTTAATTTGGGATTACATTTATGAAATCCTAAATATTTATTGTGAAATTTAAGGTTTCATAAATGAAAATATAATTATTTAGGGTTATGATTTATGATTTTATTGATAAAACCCTAAATATTTAAGGTTTCAATTTAGGATTTTATTTTTGAAATCCTAAATATTTAGTGTTTTAATTTAGGATTTTATTAACGAAACCTAAATATTTATAGTTTTGATTTATTATTTATTTTGAAACCATAAATATTTAGGATGAAATTTAAGATTTCTTTAATAAAATCCAAAATATTTAAAATTTATTATTGAAACCCTAAATTTGTAGGGTTTTAAATTTATGGTTTTATTTTAGGTTTCATTGGTTTCATTAATAAAACTCCAAATAAATAAAATTTTATTTATGAAATTATATATAGTTAAGATTTCAATTTAAGATTTCATTTAAGAGAACTTAAATATTTAGTGTTTTGATTTATGATTTACCTTAAGAAACTCTAAACATTTAGTATTTTAGTTTATGATTTTATTTATGAAATCCTATATTTAATTTTTCAATTGATAATTTTCTTTATGAAATCCTAAATATTTAGAGTTGTATTTATGAAATTATAAATATTTTGAGTTTCATGAAACATTAAATATTTAGGGTTTCGTTAATGAAACCCTTAATATTTAAAGTTTTAATTTATGATTTTATTTATAAAGCTATAAATATTTAATATTTTAATTTATGATTTTATTTATATGATCCTAAATATTTAAGATAAAATTTAATGTTTCATTAATAAAACCCCAAAGTATTTAGGATTTTGAGTCTTAAATATTTTTCATTTATGATTTCCTTAAATCGTAAATCATGAAACCTTTAAACCTAAACCATGTAATGAAACATTAAATCTTGAAATATGAAATTCTAAACTTTAAACTATGAAATGAGATAATACATCCTATTGAAATCTTAAATCATAAATTATGAAATGAAATCCTAAATTCTATACTATGAAATCCTAAATTATAAGGCATAAATCCCTAAATCTTAAAACATAAAACCTTCAAACCCAAATTATGAAATGAAACCCTTAATAATAAACTATGAAACCATAAACCTAAACCATGAAATGAACCCTTAATAATAAACTATGAAACCATAAATTTTAAATCTTAAACAATAAAATCCTAAATTATAAAACATAAAACCTTAAATTCTAAAACTTAAAACCATGATTCATGCAATATAATAATGTAAAACCTTGCATCATAAATTATAAACTCTAGACCTTAAATAAAATCATAAAACTATAATTCATAAAATCTTAAATCAAAAACACAAAACCTTGACATAAAAAAACATTAAAGCTTAAAACAATAAATCATGAAACCTTAAATCCTAAATATGAAAAACAATAAAAATATCTTAAAAATTTAAGAACATTAATTGCAAATAAAATTTTAAAAAAATGAAAATTTTAAAAATGCATTGATTGCAAATAATCTTTTTTAAAAATTGAAAATTTCAAAAATATGAAAAAAAAAACAAGAATAATGGCTTAGAAATTAGACTTGTTTTTTAATATTTTTAAACTTTTTATTTATTTTAAAATTTTCAAGACATTGCCCCTATTTTTTCATGTTTTTTTTTTTCTAATTTTCAAGATATTAAAGTTTCCCTATTGGACTGGAATTGCTTCAAAGAGGAAAAAAATTCAAGACACCCCACCAAGGGAAAAAATAAGATCCATTATAACTCATTAAGTTGTGTGAAATAAACACTACATGGCTATATCTCAACAACATTTGCAGATTAGCCAGCGTTCTTTCTCCATTACCCTGACTAATCTATTCCATTTAAGTTTGTTTGTCTTGCACTAATTATAACGCCGTTATGAACTTCTGAATTTTTGTCTGTGCTCTCTCCTTCTCTTCCGGTCCATCAAGGTCACCAATATTGTCATGATACTCCTGAAACATAGAAGAAATTCCAATAGATTTGAGCCTCTGCTATTTCTTTTTTAAAATGCTGGGTTTCTAGGAGTGATAATGATGCAATAAATCATTCAAACACATCACAAGTGGGCAAGCTAAGCATGGTCAGTTGTAGAAAAAGGGAATATAATTAAATGAAATATTTAGTTGGACATCGGATTTCATCAATGCATCCTCCACACAGAAACCAACACTAAAAAGATAATAAGTCCTTGAGGACATATACCTGAAGTATATCCTTGATATGCTTTTTACTAAGTTTGTTCTGCTTGAGAAGTAGTTCAATTCTCCCTCTCATTTGTGAATGCCTGATCACACAAAATTTAATTAACACTAGTCAGGTGAAAACATATATATATATATATATATATATCAAAGCACCAATATACAGATGCAAATACTCACTCTGAGCACCAAAGATGCCCCAAAATGACAGCAATCAACTGCAGAACCATATATAAGATTGTCAGTGCACAAAAGGTGTTGTAAAACTGGATGAGTTCAGCCAAAAACTGTCATTTCTCAGTATCAATAGTGTATTAAAAAAAAAGAATCTTACCTGAAGAGTATATAGTCCAGATTCTAGTTTACGGTTGTATTTTTCATCTTCATCCATCTACAAAATACATAAGAGTATTATAATGTGCTAAATAAAAGGTTTTTTCAATATGACATGCAGAAGCAGAATAAGCCAACTACCTCCAAGTCATCAAGCTCAACTTCATTCAACCGTTCCGATTCTGCTTTGACTCTATCTGAATATCTGGAGAAGGAAAACACAGTATGGTCAAATGAGAATATAAGCTTTAAATCAAGAGCTTCCTACCACAAATTCTACAATTCTATACAGACAAAGATGAAGACTAACTTTAAGCTTGATAAAGCAGCTTGGGACAAAAGGAATAAGTTCATTGGTCTTACTAACAAGTGCACTAAGAGCATTGGTTGAGGAATCAATAAATAGAAGTTTTTTAATTGGAAATCAGGATAGAGGTGCATCGGTAACATTAAATGCTACTTCTCTATAAAAACTTTCTACTTTTAATTCCTTAACCAGTGCTAGTTGGGCACTAGTTAACATTCTCCAAGTTCAATAATCATAAACTTCACAACGGGAAGAGAACATGTCCAACCTACCTGATGTATAGTTCCATTAGCCTGTCTATCTTCTCACACTCACTTTCAACAAATTTACTTAATAATCTTTCTCTCCTAGAGCCCCTCAAGATTCCACCTGGCAAAAATATAGAGCACTGAAGTTCAATATCACATATGATATAACTATACACCACGGTAGTTGAATCGATATTCAAATCATGAATAAGAAAGCCTATTTTGTGAATTGTGAATCGGACTGTACTGTGAATCATAAGATTCATGAGCTATAATAAAGAATAGTATATACAACTAAGTAACAAAGACAAAAGCACAAATTCATGATCAATAACATAGAAACATGAATCTAGGAGCAATTTAACATAAAGAAACATTTCAAAAGTCAAAATCCAAACAAGACAATCCTAAGTCTAAACTCAAATACAATTTCACTTGCCTGCTTACCAAATAATGATGCAATCAATGACACAATGCGCTCCTCCAGATCCTCTTGGTACCTTTCTTTCTTGTTCTTCTTACTTACAGGAATCTATACATCAAAACATACAACTTCCTTAGAATAATCCATTTACAACATGTTTATGAAATCACAATTCGAGGGAAGCAAAAAGCAAACACAATTCGAACAAACCAAAAGTAACAACATAACCCATCACAAAACCAATAAAACAAGCAATACTCAAACTCTCAACAATTCTGCAAAGGGCCAACAGTGTTAAGTTGTAGTATCACTTGCCTTACCCATGAAAGCTGCAAACGCTGTCTTCAACCCCAAAACATCAACAAAACGCTCACAAGCCGGCGGGTACTTGGTCATCGCGAAATCAAGCGCCCTAATAGCCGACCCATAAGCCAACTTCTTCTGCTTCATAATAATTATCATCAACTCCACCCCTTCAGCCTTCACAAACCGTTCCTTATTCTCCAAGGGCATCAACAAACAACACAAGCAATCAAACAAATTCTCCAACATCTCCTCCTCATCTGAACTCTTCGGATCCTTAGACTTGTACATCGCCACAGCCTGAAGCACCACATCAACCCCATTCATCTGCCCCAACTTCTTCTGATTCACAGTACTACTCTGCAGCAGAATCGCCAAAATCTCCGACGCATACTGCTTGTTACTGTCAAATTCCCTCACTTTAATCTTCCCGAGAAGCCACTTCAACAACTTCGTCTTCTCGCAAACCATCTCCGCCACCGCAGGCTTCACCTCGATCATATTCTCCACCGTGGCGAGGGTGCCGTACACGGCGGCGTTCTCGTCGGGATCGGAATCGTTCAAACGGTGCAGATTCTGCACGAGAAGCTCAAGCGCGCTGTTTTCAACCAGCGCGTCGACCAAAACCCTAGCGGAATCGTCGTTGTCGTCAAGAACGTCCTCGTCGGTGAGGTCCTGGAGCAATTGCATGACGTCGATGGCGATGTCGGTGTTGTCGTGGTTGAGGAGGTCGACGATGGAGGGAACCACGTTGAGGTTGACGAGGTCCGGGTAGAGCTCCGGCGCGCCAGCGAGAACCTTCATCTTCTGAAGCTCTTCGTGGAGTTCGACTTCGGAATCGGCAAAGCGGTCCGGTTGGTTAGGGTACTTGAGGCGCGCTTCGATGTTATCCTTCAGACGACGCTCGAAGGAGAGCACGTGCTTCTTTAGGGCTCGGAGGTCGAGGACTTCGACGGCGTTCTGCGATTTCTCGATGGCTTCGAGGAGGGAGAGATCGACGTCAGTGGCGGTCACGCTGCCATTGGAAACGGCGTCGTCGAATCTTCGCTTCTTGGCGGGGTTCCGCGCGTTCGCTGCTATCTCCATTGTCGCCGGAGAAGGGAAACCCTAACCCGTATTTTTTAGTTTGCAGAAGTAGTGTATGAAGGACTTTGTTCTTTAGGTGGGAAAAAATCAGTGGACTGATACAAGTGCTGTTACCTCATAATTACCTAATGTAAGAAAAGAAAGAAAGAAAAGAAAAAAAAAAAAAAAAAACATGAATTAAAATAATCGTGGACGGCAGGATTCGAACCTGCGCGGGCAAAGCCCACATGATTTCTAGTCATGCCCGATAACCACTCCGGCACGTCCACTTTAATGATATAATTTTGCAACTATTTATTTAACTATAAAAGAAAATGGTGCTTTTTATTTGCCCCTGGTCTACAGAATTCCTAAATCACTCAATTTATAAATGTGTCTGCTTACCATGATGATTTTCTGTTTCCTTCATATTTCTTTCTATCTCGTCGATGAATGTTAAAAAATAAAAATGTCCAAGTGCATAAGTTAATAAATATAATTCATTATTTGTATTTTTTTAAAGAAAAGAAAATTCCCTCATAAACCCAACGTAAAGAAATTGTGTTTAAAGTTAAACAGTATCAAGAAACGCGAGCATAGCATTACAAAGACTGTGTAAAGACTAAAGAATGAACATGGATACTAACAAGTTACAGAGTTGATATATAATAGTGTTTTTTAAACATGGTGACCGAAGTTTGATTTTTTAACCATATGCATAAAAGATCTTTGTTTTTTTTTGGATGAATAAAGAAATAAAAAAAAAATGGCACTAAGGCCTACAAAAGAGAGTGCCTGAAGTATCAGCAACTAAGTAATTCGAAGCTGAAGCTGGACAAGAATTTAATAAAATAAACGGGGAGGAGGATTTGGCTCCGACTTAGCAAGAATGTCTCGCCACATTATTTCCTTGCCTAAGCGTATGCTTGAAGCTAATGTTCCAAGGTAGTTTGTACGTAATCACGAATGGCCGAAACCACACTGCATGAGGATGAACAACGTCGAGCCCTTCAATGATGAATTTCGGAGAAGTGGTGGAATCCGTCTCACAAATAACATTAGAGAAACCTTTTGTGTGGGCAAGTTTAATGTCATGGAAAATAAGACACACTTTCGGCGGTGGTATTTGAAGTAAAACCACAATTGCTCATATAACCCGTGATCCAATTGCCTGCAAAATCTCGTAGAACGCCACCAAAACTTGACAAGCCAGGATTACCAAAAGAACTACCGTCCGTATTGATCTTGATGTGGTTTTGCGGAGGAGGTTCCCAGTTAACCAGTATCCTATCTATTGAGGATGAGCTGGTCGAACTGGTCGAGCTTGTCCCTTTGGCTAGATGTAAAAGAGAACTTATCTGGTTATGTATATACCAATCTGGCCAAACTATATCGTTAAAAACCACCTCATTCCTCGCACGCCAAGTTATACCGAATAAGAGCTGAAAATTTCCTTGAATGTTACTTCTGAGCCAGTATGCAGCATCATCAATGAAGAAATCAAGACCATACTGCAACTGGATGTATTGCCACACCTTACATGCATAGGGACAATCGCGAAGGATGTGAATCCATGGTTCATTAGCATCTCCACACCTGTAATAAGAAGAATCAGTAGTAATATGCCGCATGAAGCGGCAAGAGTTAGTAGGAAGACTCCCTCTATAGGTGAGACAAATAAAGTGTTTAATATTCTCAGGTAGTTTGGACTTCCACACCTACGACAGAACTTAACTCAAAGAGGTAAGATGAAAAGCAGGCTCTCGGCTCAACCACGCATAGGCGGACTTGGTATCATATCTTCCCGAGCTAGATGCACTCCACCTAATAATATCCGACATAGAAGGATTAAGAAACAAGTACGGAAGGGTGTTCCGAATGTCTTGGGGCAAGGTTGTAGTAAGGACATCAAAGTGCCAATAGCCATCAAAATAGACATCCTTAACGCGTAATTGCATGTCCCTTTCATGGACCTTATCTACCATGCCATACAATGGTCCCTCCTCTAACCAAGGATCAAACCAAAAGGAGCAATCCCCGTCTCCAATCCTAAACGTGAAACCTTGTTTGAGATGAGATAAGGCTTTCATGATAGAGGACCAAACATACGAGCTGCTTGTGGAATTCTTAAGGTGAAGAATATTCTTTTGGCCAATATATTTCGCATATAGTAAGCGAACCCATAACTTATCTTTGCCGTGCAAAAGATCCCACACATGCTTGCCAAGTAGGGAAATGTTAGTTTGGCGACATCGACGAATGCCCAAACCTCCTTTGGCACGAGTTTTAGATATCTTAGACCAATTTACCCAATGATTGTGATTCCCTCCCCAGATGAAGTACCTTAACCTAGAGTCAATTTTATTGCAAATTCCCTCCGGGATCCATAGGTTTTGCATAGAGTAGGAGGGAATAGTAGATATAACTGACATAGCCAAAGTTACTTTGCCAGCACGGCTAAGGAGTTGGCCCTTCCAACCTGCAATGCGGCTATTGACACGGTCTATGAGGGAGGCAAAATCCGCCTTAGTGGTTCTACCTACCAAGAGAGGGAACCCCAAGTATCTGCTGGATTATGAGTGTGTTGGAACTACTAATATAGTGGCGAATTACTTGGATTTTGCTACGTGGAACATTCTTAGAGATGAAGAACTTAGATTTCGACTATTGACTTTCAAGCCGAAGCAAGACAAAATAGACGGATAACATCCTGGACCAACCGCACTTGATTTCTTTGACGCCTTAGTGAACAACGAGGCAATCATCGACAAAAAAATAAATGTGATATCTTAGGGCCACCTCTGGAGACCGTAACTGGTTGCCAATCCCCACTACTCACTTTCTCCTGAATGAGAAGTGCTAGCTTCTCCATGCATAGCAGAAAGAGATAAGGTGACATTGGGTCTCCCTGACGAAGACCACGTCTCGGCGAGAAAGAGGGCAATCTCTGTTTTAAGTGACAAAATCCAACTTAATAATATAGTAATGAGACGTCAATTTAAATATAATTAACACAATAAGTTTAAAATGTATAATTTTTAATATATTTGTTAATTATTTTTAATTTAATATAAATATATGTGAGTAAAAGTAAGTTATAATGTACATAATAGTAAGTCAAATATTTGTCTTTTGGATTTTAAGATTTCAAGTTTATGATTTCATGATTTAAAGGGGTTTTGTGATTTAGAACTTCATGATTTATAATTTGATTTAAGGATTCATGATTTATGATTTATGATTTAAGATTTTAAGTTTTAGGTTTTAAGATTATGGTTTAAGATTTAATATTTTATAATTTATAACTCTTACACTAAGAAACATTAAACATAAAAATGGTAAACTATGAAATTATAAATCATAAAGTTTGAAATCTAAAATCATAAACTCTAAACTTTAAATTATAAACCCTGAACCATAAACTTTGAACTTTAAACCATATAGCTCTATAAACATAAACCTTGAACACTAACGACAAGCCCTGAATATTGAAGCGTACGCCATAACATATAAGTCATACAACCTAAACCATGAAATCATAAATAGTAAAACTTTAAACTCTAAGTCATAAGCCATAAAACTTAAACATTTAACATTAAATCCATAAACCATAAATCACAAATATTAAGCCATCAATAATGAACAAAAAAGATTAAACTTATAAATCATAAATCCTAAAATTATGAATCTATAAATACTAATAGCTTAAATCACAAACCTTGAAACAATAAACATTGAACATTAAAACTTTGAGCCCTAAACAATGAATTTTAAACACTAAAATCGTAAAACTCTCAATCTTAAACCATATAAACCTAATAATCTAAACCCTAACCACTAAACTATAAATCCTCAAATATTGAATCATAAACCTTAAATCTAAGACTATAACATATAAACATTAAACCTTAAATCATAAACCATGGAGCATATACAATAAATCATGGATCACTAACCATAAACCTTAAGCCTTACACCTTGCCTATGGACAACAAACTATGAACCCTGGCCATAGATTTTAAACCCTGAAACAATGTACCTTAAACCATGAAATCCTAAATTCTAAACCATTAAGCCTTAAACCCAATAACCAATAATCATAAACATGATCCCTAAGCATAAACCTAAAGTTATAACCCATGAAACCATAATCCTTAAAACTTAAAATCATAAATCTTGAACGTTAAAACTTTGAACCCTACACAATGAACATTACACCTTAAAACCATAAATAGTAAACCCCGAATCATAAACCCTAAATCATAAATCCTAAAAATCTAAATCATTAACCTTAAATATTGAACCATAAACTTAAACCCTAATCTATGACCCATAAACCATAAAGCTCAGAGTATCTACAATGACAAATTCAACCATGAGTTCTTAAACTATTTTTTATGAGTTCCATATTCTCACGTCACATTTAAGAACTTTACACACTTTTTACTTTAATAATGATTTGACTAAGAATTTGAATAAGGTCTCACATATTATCCCACGTGTTTATAATTTTATTTTTATATATTTTGTTTTAAAATGATTATTTATTTTTAAAAATAAATATATACAAAAATATAAGTATATTCTTAAGGTATAATTTGTATTGAAAAATAAAAAAAAATTACAATATAATAATTTTGGATAGGTAATCAATTTTTTTTTATTTTTCTTTAAATGATTTTTCTCTCAAAAGGCAAATAACTTATATTTCAATCTTAAAGAAAAAAAAGAAGAAAAATGAGATAGAGTATAACCCTATCTATTTAACAATTGTTTAATTTCTTTTCTTCCCCTTTATTGTTATTTCGTTGCTAATCTTGATTTGAGATTTTTTTTTTCTTGATAATGGTTATTTTTCCAACTTATTTTTTAATATAATTTTTTATTATTTCAAATGAGCTCTTGCTTGATAATGGTTATTTTTCCAACTTATTTTTTAATATAATTTTTTATTATTTCAAATGAGCTCTTGCTAAAGAACCGTTCATCTGACATATCAAACTTGCTCACAACTCCAATAGACAAATTAAGAAAATGTGAGTTCATTCATGTGAAGATCTCCCACAAGCCCACCATTAAAGATGCTCTTATACCACATATCATAAACCATAAACCCAAATAGTGGATCCAAAACCCTGAATCATAAACAATAAGCCTCAAACCTAGACCATAAACCCTAAATCATGGACAAAACAATGAACCTTAAAACCTTAATACAATGAAACATAAGCATTACACAATGAAACCATAACCACAAAACCCCTGAGCCTCGAACCTTAAATCATAAACCATAATCACAAACCTTAAACCTAAACTATAAATTGTGAATCATAAGGTTTCATTGATGAAACCTTAATTATTTAAAGTTTCGTTTAAAACCTTAATTATTTAATGTTTCATGTTATAAAACCTTGAATAATTAGGGCTTCATTTATATAAAACCCTAAATCCTAATTTAGGATTCCATAAATGAAAGTGTAAATCATGAATAAAATCTTAAATTTCCTAAATTAGGATTAAAGGTCTCGTTAATGAAACCTTAAACCATGAAATAAACCCTATGAATTTAGGGTTTCATAAATAAAATATTAAAAACTAAATTAGAGTTTCATAAATGAAATCGTAAATTCATAAGGTTTCATCATGATTTAGAGTTCTATTTATGAAACACTAATAATTTAGGGTTTCATTTATGAAACCCTAATTATTTAAGGTTTCATTTTATAAAATTAACCTTAAATAATTAAGGTTTCATAAACAAAATATTAAATATTAATTTAGAGTTTAAGATTTGATTAGGATTTCATAAATGAAATCCTAAATCATGAATAAAATTTTAAGGATTTAAGGTTTCATTTATAAAACCTCAAATATTTAGAGTTTCATTAATGAAACCTTAAATATTTAAGGTTTGATAAATGAAACACTAAATACAACCTTCAATCCATATGGTTTCATTCAAGATTTGGGGTTTTGTTTATGAAAACACTAATTATTTAGGGTTTTATTCATGAAACAATAAATCTCTAGGATTTCATTCAGGATTTAAAGTTTCATTTATGAAACTCTAATTATTTAAAACTTAATTTTATGAAATCCTTAATAATTATAGTTTCATAAATGATACCCCAAATCCTAATTTATGGTTTGATAAATTAAACCCTAAATCATGAATGAAATCCTAAAAATTTAACGACTCATTTACGAAATATTGAATTACTATAGGATTTAAAAATTCATTTATGAAACCCAAAATTAGAATATAGGATTTAAGGGTTCATTTATAAAACCTTAAATTCTTAGGTTTTCATTTAAAATTTTGGATTTTGTTTATGAAACCATTATTATTTAAGGTTTTGTTTATGAAACCTTAATTATTTAAGGTTTCATTTTAGAAAATCCTAAATAAATAGGATTTCATAAATTAAACCATAAATCGTAAATAAAATCTTATAAATTTTTTTAATGAAACCTTAATTATTTTGTGTTTTATGAAAAATCTCAAATAATTAAGGTTTCATAAATGAAATCCTAAATCTAAATTTAGTGTTTCATAAATGAAATCTTAATTTGTAATGAAACCATAAATAGTGAAAGAAATCTTAAGGATTTAAGGTTTCATTAATAAAACTTTTAAAAAATTAAAGTTTTATAAATAAAACCCTAAATAAGAAATTAATCTTCGGGGATTAGGGTTTCATTTATGAAACTTTAAATATTTGAGGTTTCATAAATAAAATCATAAATCATGAATATAACCTTAAATCTTAAATAATGAAACCTTAAATCGTATAAAAAATTTTAAATCCTACATCATGAAACACTAAATTATAAATCATGAAATGAAACTTTAAATCATAAATTATGCAACCATAAATTTTAAACCATGAAACCATAAATTATAAATCTTAAACCATGACACCCTAAATCCTAAACCATGAAACTTTAAACCTTAAATCATAAATCATGCACCATGAAACTTTAAAATCTTAAAACATAAACCATAACAGATAAATACTAAATCCTAAAACATTGAACTCTAAAACTTTAAACCATAAAATCATAAACCTTAAAACTCTGAACTATAAATCATAAAACCCTAAATCCTAAAATCATAAACCCTAGGCACCAATTATTAACCATGAAAAAAAACATTAAACCTTAAACCCTTAAAGCTTAACATTATGAACCATAAACATTAAATTATGAAATCCTAAACATTGAAATCTTAAAACATAAATCATGAAACCCAAAACCATGAAACCATAACTACTAAAACTCAAATTCTTAAAACCTTGAACCCTAACACATTGAATCCTAAACCTTAAAACTTTAAACCATGCATGATAAATATACCAAAAACCTACAACCATAAAACCTTAAAGCATAAACGATATCATGAACCATGCACTTTAAAACCTTGAACCTCAAACCATAAACTTTCAACCTTAACCCTATAACATTAAAATCTTAACCTTAAATGATAAACTATAAACCTTAAACAATGAACCATACACCATGCACCATAAACCTGAAACCCTATCATTAAACCATAAACTTTAAATCCTAGGCCACAAACATTGATCCAGATACCCTAAACCTTAGAAAAAAACAATGAACCTTAAATTATGAACAATAAAACCATAAAACTCAAAATCAATGAACCATAAATCATAACATTAAACCATGAAAACATTAATCTTAAACATTGAATCATCAATCTTGAATCCTTAACTATAACATCGTAAACTAATGAATAAAACCTTAAATCATTAACACTAAACTCTGAAATCGTGAAAAAAATCTTAAAATTTTAATGATTTTCACATTTGTAATTTTATTCTTGTCACTTCTATGATGCCTAAGTAATTTAATTAAATTAATATTTTTATATGAACTTAAAAATGAATAAATAAAATCATTTAATTTAGATAGAAAAATATATGTACATTGTAAAAAATATTCTATAAAACTTACTAATTAATTATAATGATATATAAAATCAAAATTTTAAGAATAAATGATTTAATTTTATTGAATATATGAATTAAAAAAATAAGCAAAAAAATATATGCTGCCCCACCGTCCATTACACAAAATAGATTGATGAAGTGAAAATAATACTGTATTTTGAATATATGAAGTGAAAATAATACTGTAAAAAAAAAAAACTATGCAGTCTCTGGCGTGGTAACTCATTATTGGCTCATAATATTATATATTTCTCTAATTTGAAAATGCATTTCCCATGCTATTCTTATAACTAACAAAAAAACAACAATTAGAATGTATTCAGACACTCTTTCTCAGAAAAAGAAGATGTTTTTAGAAAAATAAAATTAAAATGGGGTATATTATTATATAAAAAAAAAAGTATTGCAATGTGATGGATATATCTGACGTGCAAGGCATGCATGGATGCACTTTTGTTACTTTGATGAGCACTGCGACACTTTGGTTGGTGGCTATGATGAGTTCAACAACACCACAATAGTTCCTACTTCGCAACATATGCTCTACTTGAACGATTAATAAACAGCTAGAATGAACTATAAATAATTGCTTCTCTCTTCCTATATTTCTTATAACTAAAAACAATTTATGTAAAAATAAAGTGCTTAGTTAAAATTGAGTGACACATACAGTTAGTGATCAAATTCTACTGATGTAATGTATACCATTTATATCACCATTCAATCATTTTTAATAAGATAATTTTATTTCAAAATTGATCAAAAGTTTCTTTCAACAACACCACGGTAGCTCTTGCTTCGCAACATATGCTCTACTGGCACGATTGATAAACAACTGAAATGAAAAAAAATCTTAATCTATTTTATAGTGTTACTTTATTGATTCAGTTCATGAAGACCCTTTATGCCACATTGATCCAATAATCACCGGACCGATAGAACAGAAATGGACATAGTAGCATTGGATGGACTAACAGAGATGCCTTCCCCATTCATCATATTCGTTTCAACAAACACAGGCATAGTTGGTCGCAGTTGCTCCACTAAGCTCTTGCTTTTGAGTAGCACTACTAATTCAGACATTGTTGGCCTTGTTGCAGCTGATGCTTGAGTGCATAATAATGCAATTTCTATGATTTTCTTCACTTCTTCTGCATCATATTCATCAGGGTCTATGTCCTTGTCCACAAGCTCCAACTGCATGCCTTTCTCATACAGTTTCCATGCCTGTTAATTAAGTGTAAATCAAATTTATGTCTCATACTCGATCATATAGTAATATATCACGAGAAAGCAAATAATTAATCATAGTTATTATAGCAATTTGCTTACTCGTTGAAGAAGGTACTCACGATCCTCATCATTAATATTCACATTGGTACTCTTTTGACCACTTATGATTTCTAGGACCACAATACCATAGCTGTAGGTATCAGCCTTCTCTGATAATTGACCTTGCATTGCATACTCAGGTGCCGTGTATCCCCTGTCAAGTGCATAATATATAGCCAATAGTTAATAAAACAACACTTGTTACCTTGTTACATTTTTCCCACATAAGTTTTTATATATTAATTCATTTGTCTCTTTTGCAACAAAGTGATGCTTGAATAAATGTCAAGAAATTCATGTGAATGCATACAAATATTTTTTTTTACTTACAATGTTCCTGCAAATTTTGTGCTGAGATGCGAACGATCCTTTGGCAAAAGCCTTGCTAATCCAAAATCAGCAATTTTGGGCTGGAGATCATCATCAAGAAGGATATTATCAGTCTTTATATCTCTATGAATGATGGACACATGGAACTCTTCGTGTAGATATGCTAATCCCCTTGCTGTGCCCAAAATTATATCATACCGTTGTTTCCAGTTGAGTGAACCTTTTTTGTCACCTGTTTTTCCAAGTTTATATACGTATACTTAAGATTGTAGACAAGAGAAGAAAAAGAATAATGATTCAAAAAATAATTCTATTGAAGGTTGACATGAATTACCAAATAAGAACTTGTCAAGGCTGCTATTTGCCATGTACTCATAAACTAGGATTCTCTCTTGGCCTTTGCTGCAACAACCAAGAAGTCTAACAAGATTTCGATGATGAACATTACTTATAAGCTTCACTTCACTTTCAAAATCATCCTCCATCTTACTTGACTTTCCCAACACTAGTTTCTTTACGGCAACAACTTTTCCATTCTTCAAAGTACCCTGTTTGATAACATGTATGATTAGCCAATGAATATTGTTTTTTTCTCTGTTTCATTTTAAACTATTTCTTTTGTAGGTATTTTAGGGACTTTTTATTTTTGTAATTGATTATAAACAAAAAAAATTGTCAAATAAAATAGGATAATTGAGCATGCTTGCCAACATATTTATTGAAAAATACAACGTAAATTTACCTTGTATACAGCACCAAAACCTCCCTCTCCGAGTTTATTGCCAGCACTGAAGTTCTTTGTTGCAATTTTCAAATCTTTATACTTGTAGTTAACTGGACCTCTCAACTCAGTTGCTCCCAATATGTCAGCTGCTAGGAACACACGTCATTTGATTTTGTAATAAAAAAAAAAATGCTTGATTTGATCGGTACTATTTATCACTATATTTATTTCTCTTTGATTTGAAAAGTATTAAAAGTGCAAACCATTTATTTTTGCAATACATTTACTTACCTTTGGGAACCCTCTTTTGTTTGCTATACAATCTCCAAGCAAACAACAGAAGGAAAAGAACAACACCTCCTACCACACCACCTATAATGGCCAACTTCTTGCTTGAACCTCCTGCAATAGTGCAATAACTAATTATTAATTATTAAAACAGAATATGTTTTAAAAAAACTAAATATATAACCTAAACCAGCAGTTTTAATTTATCCAAAGGGAAATTTAAAGAAAGGGAATTATTGTAATTATATTGTACCTTCTTTTAAATAGGGTCTGATATCAATGGTCTGATTATCAGCAAAGAAAGGTTTGGTGGAGTATCTCATAAAACAGCCAGCATCATAGGCTGTTCCATCTGTGCTGGGAAGACAACTTTGTAAGTCTTTGAATCCAACTTGCATGCAATCCAGACAGTTAGCCTCTGTGGCAGTTTCAACACACTGTGCAATCGCATAAATTGCACTGCCACCATCCACCTGTGTCTTAGTAGCTGCATAAAAACCTTTTATTTTTGGTGTTGCGTTTTGAAGGTCTTGTAGTGCTTGTTGTCCAACTGCTCTAAAACCTGTGGCATTTGAGGTCTTGTTCCCACATGTTGCCCCACCAATTTCATTGGTCTGTTGGTAGAACCTCTCGCTCTCATACCTTAATTAATTATCACACATTATAAAATTTATGCTACATGTTGTTGGGTTGTAATTGGATGACCATACATAAAACGGTTTTACACTTGTTTTCTCATTTTAATTTATGAAAATACTTACAAGTTACAAAAACTTTAATTAATATATATATACCTAAGGAAGCAGTCATTGTAGATGATTCTGGCACCTTTGGCCTTTAAGCATATATTTCGGATTTGGATAGAGGCGTTATTGAAACAAGCAAGACAATCATTTTTGGAGAGATAGTTTCTGCATTGAAACAAAGTATATGTATTGATTTCGTCTGTGGATTTCTTTGATGTGCCAAAGTGCATGTTTTGGTTCCTAATTTGTCCACTCAGTTCTGAGAATGTCTCGTTGACATTCGTAAAGAAGCTACTTGTGCTGGTAGCGTTGATTTGGCTGCACCCAGAGCTTATTACACGTGTGGTGGCTGCAGCTGCACATTCAACATTAATACCGCAGGTCCACCATATCAAAGTTAAGGCCAGCAGCCTAATAATAAGTTGAAGCATCGTATATACTCTTTTTTAGTGAAGAGTGTTATGGTATGCTTTGGTTACAAAGTGTATAACTATTATATATACCAGGAACTCTTGGACTTAATTGGCTTATTGACTCTTGACTTGGTCTTCTTTTAAGTACGTGAATTGAGGGGTATCTTTTTCTATTTTTTCTACATACAGATTTGGATTTCATCAAATTCGGGCGGCGTCATAATTATATATACCATATCAATAACTTGTAGCCTTCGAGTGAATATTAAATTAATTATTAGTCACAGTGAACCAATGAGTTGTGTAATTTGGTCTATATCTATCTATTTAGGGTTTTGTGAGTAACAAGTGTCAGTTATAATAAAAGCATGTAGTATGTTTCAATTCTTCTAGTTAGAAACGGTCTCTTGTAGAAAGTATATATACATGATTTAAGATTTTTTTGTTTTGTCTTTTAATCAATGGTCATGGTGGTGAGGTCCTAGTATTGTAGACAGGATAGAAAAACAAAACAAGATAAGCGTGGACTGCTGTTTATCGAGAAGACTGACTTCATATTAAAAGTACAGCGTGGACCTCATAAGTCATATAACAGACCCGGTCTGATGGCACGGTTTAATTTCCTCTTCCCGTTCCCATAAAACCCATAATAAAAAAAATTGCTTTAAAATTCAATATCTATTTTCATCTCCATCAATTTTATTCAACTTTAATAAACTCGTGGATTCTCTAAAACACTCATTCATAATCAACCCGTCACATAATTTTATTTAAGTGGTTTTTTTTTTTTTCAGGGTGGACAAATTCACTTAATATCATTTTATTCTTAATAGTAGTGTTCTTATTGAACTGTTGGTAAAATCAAGCTATAGGTCTTAAGTTAGGATAAATTTTAGAACATAAATTAATGATTAAATTAATGATTAAATGAAGTACTTTTTTCATATATGATGTGGTATTTATAGGTGAAAATAATTATTTAAAAGTAATTGTCAAGTCTTCCATGTTTATCGATGGAGGTTACACAACTTAGATCACAATATTCAAAAGTGTTAGATAAGTAGGTATGATTAGAGAGATCAATTACTTGAGTCCCAAGAAAAGGCTGGGGTGATGTGTGTTGGTGAGGTGTTCTAGCCATGGTGTGTATTGGCTGAGCTATTTTGGTCAAGTTGTGTTAGTTGAGGTGTAAGTAATGTATTGGCTAAGCTGTATTGCTCACTGTATTTTGGCCTAGGTGTATTGATCGATGTGTATTGGGCGAGGTATATCAATGTGTATTAGTTGAAATGTATCAAACTTATATAGTATACAAATTCTTCAAACTCCCAGTCTAAAATTAACAAAAGAGTTTTAAAAGTTTTTAAGTATTAGAAAATAGATGTTCGATGTGTATTAACCTTGAATAATATATAAGTCTCTCAACCTTGAAGCTTTAAAATAAATAAAAGAGTTTTGAGAATTTTAAATGTCACAAGATGGATGATCGAGTTCTATTAATCAAGGTGATAGATGATGGTGTATTAACAAGTATGCCAATTGTATTAACATTGTACTGTAGAAGTTAAAAGAGGTATTAGATATACCTTACCATCAAAACAAAAATTATTAGATATACTTGATGATAGAGATAAAAAATGTCTATTATTTTTTGTTAATGTGCCACAATAAAAGGTGGGTGTGTAGCGATGGAAAATCACTCACTGGGCAAAGTAAATGCCAAAATTTCTGAGCACATGACCTAAGCCTCGGACCGTGCCGTGCTGTTGACTACACTTCCCTAATCCACACTCCACGCCCCACACCATATGCAATAGCTAGGGTGTCATGTCGTAATTAACCATCCTCCATCTCTTAAGAAAAACATACAAAGACTACTCTTTAAGTTTTAATGAGTTTTTTTTTTTACAATTTTTTTAACGAGTTTAATTACAAGAAATCTCTCGACGATCTAGTTGAGGCCTTGAGGGACTTCATAAGGAATTACTATCAAACAAAATTATTATCAAGTGGAAGATTCTTTTTGTAAGTATAATTTTTATTTAAGGAAAATATAATTTTATATATATATATATATATATTAACAATAAAATATACTATACTAACATGTATTGATAATATATTTTAGTATATTTTACTAATAAATTTTTTATATTTTGTAATATATTATACCATTTACATAAAGTCATATATATTAATAATTTAAGTTTGGTTAGACAAAGATTATATTAATGAAAATAATTTCAAAACTAGAATAATTTAAGTTGAAAAAGAAGAGTACCATTTATCTTTAATAAAATAAATAAAACCTACAATAATAGATTATATTATGAGTGGTGGGTAGCAGCTTATATCAATGTGTAGACTACGTCCACGCCCCATAGTGCTCTGATTCGATGTCATCATAATAAATCTTTAGCCACAATTGAAAGCTTCAAACCGGCATTTGTTTATCAATTAGTAAAATATTGAGTTAATTGTATTTTTTGTCTTCTAATATAGTCAATTCATGATTTTAGTTTCACAACTTAGTCCTCTATTTTTTAAATTGAGAAATTTTAATCCGTTTGTTAACTTATCGTCTATTACCTTTTTCTCATATTTTTAAATGTTTAAAATTAATATTCATATATTAAAAAAATACTTAATTAATAAAAGTAATTAATGATGTATACCGATAATATAAATTTTATACTTAATTATAAATTATTATTATATATAATATTTTTATTTTTATTTTTACAGTAATTATTTTAAGAGACATATAAATCATAATCTCCCACTCATTCGTATTTCTATTTCAAGGTAAGACTTTTTATATGATTATAAGGGTGTGTATTGGATTAGGATTTTAAAATACTTTTTTGGCATAAAAAAAGTTTTAAAAATTTTTAAGATTTTGTAGGAAACTAAAAACTGTTAAGATTTTTTTAAAAAGACTTTTGTGATTAGAATTTTGTAATTTGGATTTAATGGATTTAGAACATAGGATTTGAAATGATTTCACAAATTTTGAGATATCTTTTTTACAAAATTTTATAAAGTGATAGCAAAAAATAATAACAAAACATAGCTAAAAATATAAAATGTTTCATTTAACTCATAAAATCAATAATGTCATTAAAATATAAATCAAATAATTCAACAAAAAAAGACATGATGATCAAAACATTAATCATCTGCCTAACTTAAAGAATATCCAAAATAAACATTCTTTTGGTGACCTATAAATAGATTTGGAATTTCTTTTATAGTATCCCAAACATTATTTTTTGTTTTCTCTATTAAGTTGTGTATTTTTTCAAAATTGACTGCAATAATTTAAAAAAGTTTTTTAAAATTTTAACTTGATTGTTTGTCCCGACTGAGTTAAAACTTCCTCTATACTTAGTTCTACTTCTATTACGAAAATTTTTATTTCATTAGGAATTTATGAATTTAAAAGGGAATGAGATGGTGGATTACATTGTAGGCTTGTAAATTGATTCGTAGTGATTTGGGAGTATGAACACATCACTATTAGGATCATATGAAAAGTCTCACCTTGAAATAGAAAAACGTGTGGCTAGGAGATTATGTCACTGTTTCCAAAGTCTATGATGAGAAAGAAAAGTCCATCGTAGTTAAATGAGATTGTTTTTCTGGGTTTGATATTTATATGATTAACTAAAAAGTTCATAAAATCCAATTAAAAAAACAAGTTCATAAAATCTTTATGATTTTGAATAATAGATAACTTTTTTTAAGTTATTCAAAATCTCAATTGAATACTACAAGATTTCGTTGTCCTCTAAAAAAAATATTGATAATATTGATTGAATAGCATCAGATTATTTTTTATCATTTAACAATCCTAAATGAATACCTTAAGACATTTTTACAAAAAAAAAAAGTCTTTAAAATCCTAAACAATCTTAATTCAATACACCCCTTTAATAGTGATATGTTCATATCCCTAGATCACTATGAATCAACTTACAAATCTACATCACTTGATTAATATAGTCCACCATCTCATTCTCCTTTAAGTTCATAAATTCCTAATGTAATGAAAATCTTTGTAAGAGAAATAAATTTGAGCCTGAAGAAGTTCTAACTCAGCTACTTGAAAAAATACCTTTCTAAACTATTGAGTCAATTTTGAAAAAATACACAATTTAATAAAGAAAATAAAAGAAAACAATGTTTGGAATGTTAGAAAAGAAATCTCAAATCTATTCATATGGGGAAAAATGTTTATTTTGAATATTCTTGAAATTAGGAAGATGATTAATGTTTTTTTGAATTATTTGATTTATATTTTCATGATATTATTTATTTGTGTTCAATAATATTTTAAAGCACACTTTTATTGATTTATGTTCAATAGTTTTAGATAGGTAATCAAGTTATTTTTTTTTTCTTTTTCTTTAAATGATTTTTCTCTCAAAAGGCAAATAGCTTATATTTCTACCTTAAAGAAAAAAAAAAAAGAAAATTGAGATAGAGCATAACCCTATCTATTTAACAATTATTTAATTTCTTTTCTTTTCCTTTATTGTTATTTCGTTGTTAATCTTGATTTGAGATTTTTTTTTTCTTGATAATGGTTATTTTTCCAACTTATTTTTTAATATAATTTTTATTTTTATTTCAAATGAGCCTTTGCTAAAGAACTATTCATCTGACATATCAAACTTGCTCACAACTCCAACAAACAAACTAAGAAAATGTGAGTTCATTCATGTGAAGATCTCCCACAAGCTCACCATTAAAGATGCTTTTATACCACATATCATAAATCATAAACCTAAACAGTGGATCCTAAACCCTGAATCATAAACAATAAGCCTCAAACCTTTACCATAAACCCTAAATCATGGACAAAACAATGAACCTTAAAACCTTAATACAATAAAGCATAAACATTATACTATGAAACCATAACCATAAATCCCCTTAGCCTTGAACCTAAAATCATAAATCATAATAAAAAACCTTAAACCAAAACTATAAATTGTGAATCATAAGGTTTCATTTATGAAACCTTAATTATTTAAGGTTTTGTTTAAAACCTTAATTATTTAATGTTTCATGTTATAAAACCTTAAATAATTAGGGTTTCATTTATCTGAAACCCTAAATCCTAATTTAGGATTCCATAAATGAAAGTTTAAATCGTGAATAAAACCTTAAATTTTCTAAATTAATATTAAAGGTCTCATTAATGAAACCTTAAACCATGAAATAAACCCTATGAATTTAGGGTTTCATAAATAAAACATTAAGTACTAAATTAAAGTTTCATAAATAAAACCATAAATTCATAAAGTTTCATCATGATTTAGAGTTTCATTTATGAAACCCTAATTATTTAAGATTTCATTTTATAAAATTAACCTTAAATAATTAAGGTTTCATAAACAAAATACTAAATATTAATTTAGAGTTTAGGATTTGATAAATGTAATACTAAATGGTGAATAAAATCTTAATGATTTAAGGTTTCATTTATGAAACCATAAATTAAGATTTTTGGTTTCATTTATGAAACCTCAAAGATTTAAGGTTTGATAAATGAAACACTAAATAAAACCTTAAATCCATATGATTTCATTCAAGATAGGATTTGGGGTTTTGTTTATGAAAACACTTAGGTTTCATTTATGAAACAATAAACCCATAGGGTTTCATTCAGGATTTAAAGTTTCGTTTATGAAACTCTAATTATTTAAAACTTAATTTTATGAAACCCTTAATAATTATAGTTTCATAAATGATGTCCTAAATCCTAATTTAAGGTTTGATAAAATTAAACCCTAAATTATAAATGAAATCCTAAGGATTTAAAGATTCATTTATGAAATTTTGAATTACAATATAGGATTTAAGAATTCATTTATGAAACCTAAAATTAGAATATAAGATTTAAGGGTTCATTTATTAAACCCTAAATCCTTAGTTTTTCATTTAAAATTTTGGATTTTGTTTATGAAACCATTATTATTTAGGGTTTTGTTTGAAACCTTAATTATTTAAGGTTTCATTTTAGAAAATCCTAAATAAATAGGATTTCATAAACGAAAGCCCAAATCTTAATTTAGACCTTATTCATGAAACCTTAAATATGTAAGATCTCGTTCATGAAATCCTAAATCCTATTTAGGATTTCATTTATTCCTAAGATTTTTTTTATTTAGGGTTTCGTTTATGAAAATCTTAGTAATTAAAGTTTCATAAACAAAATCCCAAATCTTAATTTAAGATTTCATAAATTAAACCTTGAATCGTAAATGAAATCTTATAAATTTTGTTAATGAAACCTTAATTATTTTGTGTTTTATGAAAAATCTCAAATAATTAAGGTATCATAAATGAAATCCTAAATCTTAATTTAATGTTTCATAAATGAAATCCTAATTTATAATGAAACCATAAATAGTGAAAGAAACCTTCATTAATAAAACTTTTAAAAAATTAAAGTTTTATAAATAAAACCCTAAATAAGAAATTAATCCTCGAGGATTATGGTTTCATTTATGAAACCTTAAATATTTGAGATTTCATAAATAAAATCATAAATCATGAATGTAACCTTAAATCTTAAATAATGAAACCTTCAATCGTATGAAAAACTTTAAATTCTACATCATGAAACACTAAATTATAAATCATGAAATGAAACTCTAAATCATAAACTATGAAACCATGACACCTTAAATCTTAAACCATGAAACCTTAAACCTTAAATCTTAATTCATAAATCATGCAACATGAAACCTTAAAATCTTAAAACATAAACTATAATAGATAAATACTAAATCCTAAAACATTGAGCTCTAAAACTTTAAACCATAAAATCATAAACCTTAAAACTCTGAACTATAAATCATAAAACCCTAAATCCTAAAATCATAAACCCTAGGCACCAATTATTAACCATGAAAAAAAACATTAAACCTTAAACCTTAAAGCTTAACATTATGAATCATAAATATTAAATCATGAAATCTTAAACATTGAAATCTTAAAACCTAAATCATGAAACCCAAAACCATGAAACCATAACTACTAAAACTCGAATCCTTAAAACCTTGAACCCTAACACATTGAATCCTAAACCTTAAAACTTTAAACCATGCATGATAAATATACCATAAACCTACAACCATAAAACCTTAAAGCATAAACGATATCATGAACCATGCACTTTAAAACCCTAAACCTCAAACCATAAACCTTCAACCTTAACCCTATTACATTAAAATCTTAACCTTAAATGATAAATTAGAAACCTTAAACAATGAATCATACACTATGCATCATAAACCTGAAACCCTATCATTAAACCATAAACTTTAAATCCTAGGCCACAAACATTGATCCATATACCCTAAACCATAGAAAAAAAATGAACTCTAAGTTATGAACAATAAAACCATAAAATTCAAAATCAATGAACCATAAATCATAACATTAAACCATGAAAACATTAACCTTAAACATTGAATCATCAACCCAAAATCCTTAACTATAACATCATAAACCAATGAATAACACCTTAAATTATAAACACTAAACTCTAAAATCATGAACAAAATCTTAAAATTTTAATGATTTTCACATTTGTAATTTTATTCTAGTTTCTTCTATGATCCCTAAGTAATTTAATTAAATTAATATTTTTATATGAACTTAAAAATAAATAAATAAAATCATTTAATTTAGATAGAAAAATATATGTACATTGTAAAAAATATTCTATAAAACTTACTAATTAATTATAATGATATATAAAATCAAAACTTTAAGAATGAATGATTTAATTTTATTGAATATATGAATTAAAAAAAAACCATAAAAATATATGCTGCCCCACCGTCCATTACACAAAATAGATTGATGAAGTGAAAATACTACTGTATTTTGTTTTATGTAATAATATTATTTTAAATTACCCTACTGGGTTATATATGTAGTAATTTTTGTAATTGTAAATGTAAATATTTATTTATATTTACTGAAAGTCAAATGTTAATGAAACAAGCTATATAATCAGTGATTGCCGCATTATCCCATCTTCTTCGTTTGTGTTGTCTGTATCGAATACTCTGACTGACTCTGAATTTGTGTGTGCGAGAGAGAGTGTTTGAAGTATGGCTCCGAAGAAGGTTCTTCTCCTTTGCGGGGACTTCATGGAAGATTATGAAGTAAGTAACTAGTAACTACCTTCTTCAGTTCTCTCTCACATTCTTTTCAATTCATTTCATTACTTCCTCGTGTTTCTTGCTGCTTGCTTGCAGGCCATGGTTCCATTTCAGGCATTGCAGGCCTTCGGTCTCGCCGTCGACGCTGTCTGCCCCGGAAAGAAAGCAGGCGATGTCTGCCGCACCGCCGTCCATGTGCTTGCCGGCGGCCAGGTCTCTGTCATCTTCTTTTCTGCCTTTGCTCCCTTACATGATGCTTTCATTTGATTTCCAAAAAAATAAGGTTTGACTTAGATTTAGTCTTCTTTTTTTTTTATACTAAGAAATAAGAATTTTAAATCTGATCATATATAACTATATGTGGATGGTAAAAAATGCGTAATTTTTTTAATTTTAACTAAGTTATTTAAATATCATCTAATGATCTATTTGGACAAAATTGTCATTTTTTTTTAATTAAAATTGAAAAAAAAATGTTTTCTTAAAGTTAATGATTCCTAATTAATCAAGTCCCAGAATTGTAGTTCTAAGCATACTCTTAGTGAACTTTGTAATTGGTATAATGGAGTTCTAATTCGGGGTGATGCATTTTGGCTGCTTTCAGACTTATAGTGAGACAGTTGGTCACAATTTTGCACTGAATGCAACGTTTGATGAAGTTGATGCTGCAAGCTATGATGGGTTGTGGGTGCCAGGTGGGAGGGCTCCAGAGTATCTCGCTCACATTCCTGAAGTCGTGGAACTCACCACCAAGTTTGTCAGTTTGGGAAAACAAATTGCTAGCATTTGTCATGGACAACTGATTCTGGCAGCTGCTGGAGTGGTTAAAGGTCGCAAGTGCACAGCTTTTCCTGCTGTTAAACCAGTGCTGGTTGCTGCTGGTGCTCATTGGGTTGAGCCTGACACCGAGGCGGCAACGGCGGTAGATGGTAATCTCATTACTGCAGCTACTTATGAGGGGCACCCGGAGCTCATTTGGCATTTTGTGAAGGCATTAGGAGGCAAAATAAGTGGCTTTGATAAGAAAATCCTCTTCATTTGTGGGGTAGGTTATAATGTTTATCATGTTGCTTACAGTTGATAATCATGGGCTGCAATACTACTCACCTTACTTCTTTTGGCATGACAAGTTGTAGTAGTAGAATTTTCTGGGTAGAGCTGCAACTTGAGAGACTATCTACTATTTAGTACCAATGGGCTTTTGTTTGAGTAATTTCACCTAAATTGTGCAGGCCATTTGCCTTATTGAATCTACTATACCCAATAATTTCATGTTTCTTTCATAAAACTTTTCACTTTTATTTCAATGATGATTGATGAAGACGAGCTTTAATAACATTAATTGCAGGATTACATGGAAGATTATGAGGTCAAGGTTCCTTTTCAGTCCCTTCAGGCTTTAGGATGCCATGTTGATGCAGTTTGCCCCTCAAAGAAGGCTGGAGACACTTGCCCAACTGCTGTTCATGATTTTGAAGGAGATCAAACTTACAGTGAGAAGCCAGGACATACTTTTGCTTTAACAGCAGCCTTTGATGATGTGGATCCTTCAGGCTATGACGCTCTTGTCGTCCCTGGAGGTCGAGCACCAGAGTATTTGGCATTGAACGAGAGAGTGATTGCTTTAGTGAAGCATTTCTTTGAAAACAAGAAGCCAGTGGCATCTATCTGTCATGGCCAACAGATTTTATCTGCTGCTGGTGTTCTAAAGGTATTATTACCGTAAACTCAAAAGAAACACTGTGTTTGTTATGTTGAACATATGCTAGCGATCAACCAGTATTTGAATCAAGTGGCTATTGATAAAGTTTGTCAAAAAGAAAAAAAAGTTAAAGTATTTTACTACTGTTTTCGTGGAACTCATGGTCATCCTACACTTGTGTTTTTATTAGTTTTTCTGGTCAAGATTTGTCTTGTACCAATTATGAGGAAAGAAAAATACTCTATTTGACTACATCTCAATAATTTGTTACTTCAGTTATTTTATTTGTTCTAACAGTATCAAGACAAAATTCTCTTGAATTGTTGGGTTACAAAGGTGTAACTAGTAAGACGCCCTAGAATGAATTCTTAGTGCTATGGTGACATACCTTTTTATTGTAACAGGGAAGGAAATGTACTGCTTATCCGGCAGTGAAGCTTAATGTGGTTCTGTCAGGAGCAACATGGCTGGAGCCTGACCCCATAAGCCGTTGCTTCACTGATGGAAATCTGGTTACTGGAGCTGCATGGCCAGGACACCCTGAGTTCATTTCTCAGTTGATGGCACTACTTGGTATTCAAGTGTCTTTCTAGATTCACTTTGTGATGTAATTAATTACCAATGAATAAAGTTCGGCAGTTTCCATATGCATTTTGTATCAAATATTATAAATATGTGGATGTACTTTACACTACTGTATTTGAACTTGAAGGACCTATAATCCAAGTGCATCGTGCACTTGTTTATTGCTTTGAGGCTTGAGCACAGTGACTTTTTGGTTCAAATTAGAGAAATATTATATATTTCTCTAATTTGAAAATGCATTTCCCATGCTATTCTTATAACTAACAAAAAAAAACAACAATTAGAATGTATTCAGACACTCTTTCCCAGAATAAAAAGATGTTTTTAGAAAAATAAAATTAAAATGGGGTATATTATTATATAAAAAAAATATAGTAGTAAATAACAATGGACATAAAGGAGAATACACGTGGACAAGTAAGTGGTTTCTTAAGGTAAAAAAAGTTCTCACATTTATAATTTTAAGTAATTAAATAATTTTTAAAAAATAAAATAAAAGTATCCCAGTATTAACTCGGTCAAATCTTAATTTAACAGCATGGTTTTGCAGGTGCAGAAGATGGCCATTGCCGCATAATCTCATATCATCTTCCAATCCTTTTGTACATACGTGGTAGCGAGTAATAGCATGCATGGCTACCAAAAGGGTTCTTCTCCTTTGTGGGGATTTCATGGAAGACTATGAAGTAATTACGTACCTTCTACACACGTACTTCACTACTCTTATTCAATTCATCCATTCATGTTATCAATCATTATTTCCTCGTGTTTCATGTTGCTTGCTTGCAGGCCATGGTTCCATTTCAGGCATTACAGGCCTTTGATTTTACCGTTGACGCCATCTGTCCTGGAAGGAAAGCTGGCGATGTCTGCCGCACCGCCATCCATGAAATGCAAGGCGACCAGGTCTCTGTCTTCGCGTTCTATTCTGCATTAACAGTTTGTTTGTTTGTTTGTTTTTACATTTAAAATGCTCAAACTAATGTTAGATCTAATCCAAGATGACACATGCTTCTAGGTTAAGGTGCCTTGAAAGTTGTAACAACAAGAAAACACACAAAAGATTATTGTCATTCAATTGATTTGCAAAATATAAGGCTTGAATTGATTTGTAATTTTTCTATGCATGGATGAATGGTGTTTTATTTATAATATTATTGTAAACATCAATTTGTCCATGCATGTACATTGTACACAACTTAAAAGGGGTATGAAGTAAAAATAAAAATTATAAATCTGAGTCATGTAAAAACAAATGTCCCAGAATTGTAGTTCAATGCATATATACTCTTGGAAAACTTTGTAGTTGTTATGGTGGAGTTTTAATTTTGGGTGCTTTCAGACTTACGCTGAGATGGCTGGTCACAAATTTGCACTGAATGCAACGTTCGATGAAGTTGATGTTTCAAACTATGATGCGTTGTGGGTGCCGGGTGGGAGGGCTCCAGAGTATCTTTCTCATGTTCCTTGTGTTGTGGAACTGGTGATCAAGTTTGCAAGTTTGGGAAAACTAATTGCTAGCACTTGTCATGGTCCTATGGTTATGGCAGCTGCTGGAGTGCTTAAAGGTCGCAAGGTCACACCTTTTCCTTCTCTTAAACCTCTACTGGTTTCTGCTGAAGCTATTTGGGTTGATCCTACCCGCATGGATGCAACAGTGGTGGATGGTGATATCATTACTGCAAGTACTTATGAGGGGCACCCGAACGTTATTTTCCAACTTGTGACGGCATTAGGAGGCCAAATAAGTGGCTTTGATAAGAAAATCCTCTTTCTTTGTGGGGTAGGTTCAAATGTTTCTCATGTTGCTTTTAGTTGATAATTATGGGCTGAGACTATATACTTTTTGTTTGAGAGATTCCTAGCTAGCCACACATGGTGTAAGATTATCATCTTATACCATTGAGTAAAGTAACGTACCCTAGTGTCCAAAGGCTCCTCGCTATGCGAAGATATGAGGGAGGATCATTGTACGCAGTCATACTCTTGCATATACAGGTCACGAAGGCACAACAGTCACTTTACTGTCGTGCCAAAGCTTGCCTTCCATTGAGTAATTTCACCTAAATTGTGTAGGCCATTTGCCTCAGTTATTGCACCTAGTGTACCGAATAATTTCTTTGTTTTCATGTTTCTTTTCACATAACTTCAATTGCAGGATTTCATGGAAGATTACGAGGCCAAGGTTCCTTTGCAGTCCCTTCAGGCTTTAGGATGCCATGTTGATGCAATTTGCCCCACAAAGTTTGCTGGTGACTCTTGCCCAACTGCTGTTCATGATTTCGAAGGAGATCAAACTTTTAGTGAGAGGCATGGACATACTTTTGAATTAACAGAAGCCTTTGATGATGTGGATCCTTCAGACTATGATGCTCTTGTCATCCCTGGAGGTAGAGCAGTTGAGTATTTGTCATTGATAGACCCAGTCCTTGACTTGGTGAAGCATTTCTTTGAAAACACGAAGCCAGTGGCGTGTATCGGTCATGGCCAACAGATTTTAGCTGCTGCTGGTGTTCTACAGGTATTATCACTGTAAACTCAAAAGAAACACTGCATTTGTTATGTTTCACATATGCTATCAACTAGTATTTGAATCGAGTGGTTATTGATATATAGTTTGGCAATAAAAAAGAGAGAACATGAATTGCATATCATGAGGTAATCTTGAAGTTGAGGTATTTTACTTCTGTTTTCTTGAACTCTTGTTCATTCTACACTTGTTTCTATTAGTCTTTCTGGTCAAGATCATTTGTGTTGTACTGATTATCAGGAAAGAAAGGCACTCTATTTGACTACATCTTATAATAATTTGTCACTTCAGTTGTTTGTTCTAACAGTATCTAGACACAATTCTATTCAATTGTTGGGTTGCAAAGGTGTAACTATAGTAAGACTGAGCACGTAGGAAGTTATCACTTATCATTTACTGGGTTATGACAGATATGTAACAAACTAATACAGCTCATGCTTCTAGAGACTTCTGATATGTGGTATTGGGCCTGCTCATTGAGTGTCGGCTAATTGCTTATTGTGACTTGCTGATAGAATGAATTCTTATGCTATGGTCGGTGACATACAATTTCACTATAATAGGGAAGGGAATTGACTGCTTATCCAGATATAAAGCTTAGTATGGTTCTGTCAGGAGCAACATGACTGGAGCCTGACCCCATAAGCCGTTGCTTCACTGATGGAAATCTAGTTACTGGAGCTTCATGGTTAGGGCACCCTGAGTTCATTGCTCAGTTGATGACACTACTTGGTATTGAAGTATCTTTCTAGATGCACTTTGTGATGTAACTTATTAGGAATGAATAAAGATTGGTAGTTACCATATGCATTTTCTAACAAATATTGCAAATATGTGATGGATATGTCTGACGTGCAAGGCATGCATTGATGCACTTTTGTTACTTTGAGCACTGGGACACTTTGGCTGGTGGCTATGATGAGTTCAACAACACCACAATAGTTCCTACTTCGCAACATATGCTCTACTTGAACGATTAATAAACAGCTAGAATGAACTATAAATAATTGCTTCTCTCTTCCTATATTTCTTATAACTAAAAACAATTTATGTAAAAATAAAGTGCTTAGTTAAAATTGAGTGACACATACAGTTAGTGATCAAATTCTACTGATATAATGTATACCATTTATATCACCATTCAATCATTTTTAATAAGATAATTTTATTTCAAAATTGATCAAAAGTTTCTTTCAACAACACCACGGTAGCTCTTACAACAACACCACAGCAGCTCTTACTTCGCAAGATATGCTCTACTAGCACGATTGATAAACAACTGAAATGAAAAACAATCTTAATCCATTTTATTGTGTTACTTTATTGATTCAGCTCATGAAGACCCTTTATGCCACATTGATCCAATAATCACCGGGCCGATAGAACAGAAATGGACATAGTAGCATTGGATGGACTGACAGAGATGCCTTCCCCATTCATCATATTCGTTTCAACAAACACAGGCATAGTTGGTCGCAGTTGCTCCACTAAGCTCTTGCTTTTGAGTAGCACTACTAATTCAGACATTGTTGGCCTTGTTGCAGCTGATGCTTGAGTGCATAATAATGCAATTTCTATGATTTTCTTCACTTCTTCTGCATCATATTCATCAGGGTCTATGTCCTTGTCCACAAGCTCCAACTGCATGCCTTTCTCATACAGTTTCCATGCCTGTTAATTAAGTGTAAATCAAATTTATGTCTCATACTCGATCATATAGTAATATATTACGAGAAAACAAACAATTAATCATAGTTATTATAGCAACTTGCTTACTCGTTGAAGAAGGTACTCACGACCTTCATCATTAATATTCACATTAGTACTCTTTTGACCACTTATGATTTCTAGGACCACAATACCATAGCTGTAGGTATCAGCCTTCTCTGATAATTGACCTTGCATTGCATACTCAGGTGCCGTGTATCCCCTGTCAAGTGCATAATATATAGTCAATAGTTAATAAAACAACACTTGTTACCTTGTTACATTTTTCCCACATAAGTTTTTATATATTAATTCATTTTTCTCTTTTGCAACAACTTGATGCTTGAATAAATGTCAAGAAATTCATGTGAATGCATACAAATATTATTTTTTTACTCACAATGTTCCTGCAAATTTTGTGCTGAGATGTGAACGATCCCTTGGCAAAAGCCTTGCCAATCCAAAATCAGCAATTTTGGGCTGGAGATCGTCATCAAGAAGGATATTACCAGTCTTTATATCTCTATGAATGATGGACACATGGAACTCTTCGTGTAGATATGCTAATCCCCTTGCTGTGCCCAAAATTATATCATACCGTTGTTTCCAGTTGAGTGAACCTTTTTTGTCACCTGTTTTTCCAAGTTTATATACGTATACCTAAGATTGTGGAGAAGAGAAGAAAAAGAATAATGATTCAAAAAATAATTCTATTGAAAGTTGACATGAGTTACCAAATAAGAACTTGTCAAGGCTGCTATTTGCCATGTACTCATAAACTAGGATTCTCTCTTGGCCTTTGCTGCAACAACCAAGAAGTCTAACGAGATTTCGATGATGAACATTACTTATAAGCTTCACTTCACTTTCAAAATCATCCTCCATCTTACTTGACTTTCCCAACACTAGTTTCTTTACGGCAACAACTTTTCCATTCTTCAGAGTACCCTGTTTGATAACATGTATGATTAGCCAATGAATATTGTTTTTTTCTCTGTTTCACTTTAAACTATTTCTTTTGTAGTTATTTTAGGGACTTTTTGTTTGATTTTTGTAATTGATTATAAACAAAAAAAATTGTCAAATAAAATAGGATAATTGAGCATGCTTGCCAACATATTTATTGAAAAATACAACGTAAATTTACCTTGTATACAGCACCAAAACCTCCCTCTCCGAGTTTATTGCCAGCACTGAAGTTCTTTGTTGCAATTTTCAAATCTTTATACTTGTAGTTAACTGGACCTCTCAACTCAGTTGCTCCCAATATGTCAGCTGCTAGGAACACACGTCATTTGATTTTGTAATAAAAAAATAAAAAATGCTTGATTTGATCGGTACTATTTATCACTATATTTATTTCTCTTTGATTTGAAAAGTATTAAAAGTGCAAACCATTTATTTTTCAATACATTTACTTACCTTTGGGAACCCTCTTTTGTTTGCTATACAATCTCCAAGCAAACAACAGAAGGAAAAGAACAACACCTCCTACCACACCACCTATAATGGCCAACTTCTTGCTTGAACCTCCTGCAATAGTGCAATAACTAATTATTAATTATTAAAACAGAATATGTTTTAAAAAAACTAAATATATAACCTAAACCAGCAGTTTTAATTTATCCAAAGGGAAATTTAAAGAAAGGGAATTATTGTAATTATATTGTACCTTCTTTTAAATAGGGTCTGATATCAATGGTCTGATTATCAGCAAAGAAAGGTTTGGTGGAGTATCTCATAAAACAGCCAGCATCATAGGCTGTTCCATCTGTGCTGGGAAGACAACTTTGTAAGTTGTTGTATCCAACTTGCATGCAATCCAGACACTTAGCCTCTGTGGCAGTTTCAACACACTGTGCAATCGCATAAATTGCACTACCACCATCCACCTGTGTCTTAGTAGCTGCATAAAAACCTTTTATTTTTGGTGTTGCTTTTTGAAGGTCTTGTAGTGCTTGTTGTCCGACTGCTCTAAAACCTGTGGCATTTGTACTCTTGTTCCCACATGCCACCCCACCGCCAATTTCATTGGTCTGTTGGTAGAACCTCTCGCTCTCATACCTTAATTAATTATCACACATTATAAAACAGTTTTATGCTACATGTTATTGGTTGTAATTGGATGACCATATATAAAACGGTTTTACACTTGTTTTCTCATTTTAATTTATGAAAATACTTACAAGTTACAAAAACGTTAATTAATATATATATACATACCTGAGGAAGCAGTCATTGTAGATGATTCTGGCACCGTTGGCTTTTAAGCATATATTTCGGATTTGGATGGAGGCATTGTTGAAGCAGGCAAGACAGTCATTTTTGGAGAGATAGTTTCTGCATTGAAACATAGTATATGTATTGATTTCTCCTCTGGATTTCTTTGATGTGCCAAAGTGCATGCTTTGGTTCCTAATTTGTCCACTCAGTTCTGAGAATGTCTCATTGACATTCGTAAAGAAGCTACTTGTGCTGGTAGCGTTGATTGGGCTGCACCCAGAGTTTATTACACGTGTGGTGGCTGCAGCTGCACATTCAACATTAATACTGCAGCTCCACCATATCAAAGTTAAGGCCAGCAGCTTAATAATAAGTTGCAGCATCGTATATACTCTTTTTTAGTGAAGAGTGTTTTGGTATGCTTTGGTTACAAAGTGTATAGCTATTATATATACCAGGAACTCTTGGACTTAATTGGTTTATTAACTCTTGACTTGGTCTTCTTTTAAGTACGTGAATTGAGGGTATCTTTTTCTATTTTTTCTACACACAGATTTGACTTTCATCAAATTCGCGCGTGATAATTATATATACCATATCAATAAGTTGGAGCCTTCGTGTGAATATTAATTATTATTTTTTTGAGGGAATATTAATTAATTATTAGTCACAGTGAACCAATGAGTTGTGTAATTTGGTCTATATCTATCTATTTAGGGTTTTGTGAGTAACAAGTGTCAGTTATAATAAAAGCATGTAGTATGTTTCAATTCTTCTAGTTAGTAAGTACGTACTCAACAACATTGCAAAACAATTGACGTCTGAGACATTGCGTGGAGTATAATTAACGAGAAACGACGACTCTGGAAATTAATTATAAAGAAGCCCGTTTAGGGATTTACTTGAAGATGTGTACGTGAATATTGCATGGTTGAATGTATTTCCCAATCGGGCCATCCTTGTCCCATACTATATCAGATTTAATTTATTATTAATTCATTTTCATATGATACCATTTTCATTTTCACATATAAAAAAAATAAAAATGAGAGAAACGGTTGTTAGTTATGACTTATGAATGCATGTTTTCATATATATCAATCAGAAACGGTCTCTTGTAGAAAGTATATATACATGATTTAAGATTTTTTGTTGTCTTTTAATCAATAGTCATGGTGGTGGGGTCCTAGTACTGAAGACAGGATAGAAAAAACAAACAAGATAAGTGTGGACTTCTGTTAATGGAGAAGACTGACTTCATATTAAAAGCACGGCGTGAACCTCATAAGTCATATAACAGACCCGGTCTGATGACACGGTTTAATTTCCTGTTCCCGTTCCCACAAAACCCATAATAAAAAAAAATTTGATTTAAAATTCAATATCTATTTTCATCTCCGTCAATTTTATTCAACTTTAATAAACTCGTGGATTCCTTAAAAAAAAAAAAAAATACGGAGAAAAAAATTAATATAAAATTAGTTAATTATATTTATTATATAATATATATAAATGTAATATATTATTAATAATTCGTTAGTCTGAATTGTATTTGGATTTAATTTCCTTAAACAAATTCTCAAGTTCGAACTTTGTAAAAGAAAAAAAAAACATGATTAGCAGGGGAGAACTCCAATTAAGGTGGTCGTCTATGTTCCTTGACGGAAATTAATCATCGATTTTGCCTCTTGTTCACTATGTTAATTCATAATTATGACATTTTCTGCTAATGTGCATTTTGAGAAACAAAAACAACTTCTTTTCTTGCAAGACAATTTTTTTTTTATAATTGTAATTTTAACTCAAGAAAAAGTTAATTATATATAATAACAAAATTAATCAAATATAATGTTTAGATAAGATTTATTTACAAAATAAAATAATATTACTATTGATTTTATAATTTAAAAAGTAAGTTAAAAATTGATTCTATAATAACTAGAATGTGATACTTTATTACATTAAAAAAAGATAATATCATGATTTTATAGTTAAAAAATAAAAAAATAAAGATAATTATATAATAATTAAAGTTAATAAAATATTAATATAACCATTTTATAAGATTTCTATAAAAAAAAAAGATAAAATTAATTTTATCATTTTAAAACAATAAAGATAAAATTGATTATATAATAATTAAAATTAAATATTTAAATAAGATTTTCAAAAAAAAAATTAAAATTGATATTGATTTGATAATTTAAATAAAAAATAATTAAAAAAATTAAAATTATATAATATTAATAATAAATCTAGTTAAATATAATATTTATATAGAAATTTTTATAAAATAAAAAGTAAAAAAAAATGTTAAATGCATTTCGGAATTGCTAAATACATTCTTCAAATTACTTAAGGCACCTTAAAATCACTTAATACACCCCTAAAATCACTAAACCCCATATTATTATATGGAAAAAAAAAGTGGTTATTTTTCATTAAGGGGAGAGCAAGTTCACTTAATATCATTTTATTCTTAATAGTAGTGTTCTTATCGAGCTGTTGATAGTGGTTGACGATGATAAGATACCTAATAAGACACTTTAAGACTTGATAAGTTTTAGAGCATAAATTAATGATTGAATGAAGTATTTTTTTCATATATGATGTGGTATTTATAGGTGAAGACAATTACTAAAGAATAATTGTCAAGTCTTCCATGTCTATCGAGGGAGGTTACATAATTTGGATCACAATACTCAAAAGTGTTAGATAAGTGGATATGACTAGAGAGATCGATTACTTGAGTCCCAAGGAAAGGTTTGGGCAATGTGTGTTGGTGAGGTGTACTGGCCAAGATGTGTATTGGCTGAGCTATTTTGGTCGAGTTGTATTGATCGAGGTGTAAGTAGTGTATTGGCTAAGCTGTATTGGCCATTATATTTTGGCTGAGGTATTTTGGCCTAGGTGTATTGATCGATGTGTATTGGTCAAGGTGGTGTATTGGGCAAGGTATGTCAATGTCTATTAGTTGAGATGTATCAAACTTATATGGTATACAAGTTCCTCAAGTTCCCAATTCAAAATGAACGAAAGAGTTTTGAGAGTTTTTAAATATTAGAAAATGGATGACTAATATGTATCAACCTTGAACAGTACATAAGTCTCTCAAACTCAAAGTTTAAAATAAATAAATAAAATTTAAAATTTTTTAAGTGTTACAAGATGGATAACTAAGGTGAATTAATCAAGATGATAGGTGGTGGTGTATTAATCAAGGTATGAAAATGTGTATTAATGTTGTACTGTAAAAGTTAAAAGGGATATTAGATATACCTTACAATTAAAACAAAAATTATTAGATATACTTGATGATAGAGATAAAAAAAATGTTTATTATTTTTTGTCAATGTGCCACAACAAATGGTGGGTGTGTAGCGACGTAAAATCATTCACTAATTAAAGTAATAATAAAGATATTTTTACACCAAAATTTTAATTAACACTTAGTGACAGAAAAAAAAAATATAAATATAATAAGTGAGATGATGAAATATAAAAAAAATAGATATAAAAAATAAAAGGTATTAATAGGACATAGAAAAAATTAAATATAAAAATATCACTATTCATGGAGTAAATGCCAAAATTTATAATCACATGAGCTCAGCCTTGGACCGTGCCGTGTTGTTGACTACACTTCCCTAATCCACACTCCACACCCCACACCATATGCAATAGCTAGGGTGTCATGTCGTAATTAACCATCCTCCATCTCTTAACAAAGACTACTCTTTAAGTTTTAATGAGTTTTTTTTTTTTTTTTACAATTTTTTTTAACGAGTTTAATTACAAGAAATCTCTCGACGATCTAGTTGAGGCCCTGAGGGACTTCATAAGGAATTACTATCAAACAAAATTTTGGAAGATTCTTTTTGTAAGTATAATTTTTATTTAAGGAAAATATAATTATATAGAGAGAGAGAGAGGGGCATCGGGGTCTATATTAACAATAAAATATATTATACTAACATGTATTGATAATATATTTTAGTATATTTTACTAATAAACTTTTTATATTTTGTAATATATTATACCATTGACATAAAATCATATATATTAATAATTTAAGTTTGGTTAGACAAAGATTATATTAATGAAAATAATTTCAAAACTAGAATAATTTAAGTTGAAAAAGAAGAGTACCATTTATCTTTAATAAAATAAATAAAACCTACAATAATAGATTATATTATGAGTGGTGGGTAGCAGCTTATATCAATGTGTAGACTACGTCCACGCCCCATGGTGCTCTGATTCGATGTCATCATAATAAATCTTTAGCCACAATTGAAAGTTTCAAACCGGCATTTGTTTATCAATTAGTAAAATATTGAATTAATTGTATTTTTTGTCTTCTAATATAGTCAATTCATGATTTTAGTTTCACAACTTAGTCCTCTATTTTTTAAATTGAGAAATTTTAATCCGTTTGTTAACTTATCGTCTATTACCTTTTTCTCATATTTTTAAATGTTTAAAATTAATATTCATAAATTAAAAAAATACTTAATTAATAAAAGTAATTAATGATGTGTACCGATGATATAAGTTTTATACTATGATCGATCTAATTATAAATTATTATATATAATATTTTTATTTTTATTTTTATAGTAATTATTTTAAGAGACATATAAATCATAAGGTAATCCTCAAGAATAATTTATATGCAGTCTAAAAAGCAAAGTTAGCAATTTCAATCAATCATCATAAAACCAATGGTCGATTTGCACTGCATAACAAATCATACATGAAATAAAAATTATTATTATTATTATTATTATTATTATTATTATTATTTATTTTCTATTATTATTATGATTATTATTATTTATCAATAACTACATTTACTTGTTATATTCTTACATTTTAGGTGCGTCAAATCTCGTTTTTATATTACTCTCTTTCTTGTCATACATAATTTCCTCATTGTTTAGCACTTATGTCAACTTTTAATTATTTAAAATTTTCTTTATACATCACTGGCATCACTCTCAAATCTTAATTTTAATTACCCTTTTCTCTCTAAATTTATGCAATTTATATCACATATTTATAAGTTTGAATACCTTCGTTTATATAATTGACGTTACTTAATTCAACAAATATAGACTTGTATGTATAATTTTTCTTACTATTTCATGAATGGATAGTTGTTTAAAATGTGAAATTTTGAATTTCCCTTGAATGAGATTAAATTCAAGTGTCAAGCATTAAAAGACTATCCGCTTGACTTATTATTCTCATCATGCGATACACCATACATGTTGTGTTACCTAACACAAAGAAGAGTCCTCCTCCTCCTCCTCCTCCTCCTCCTCAACAACACTATAGATACACCGATCTAGCTAGTTTTAGTTTGAGAATGGTGCAAGTGAAGGTGGGCTTGTTGGTGTTGTGGTCTTTAGTAGTAGTAGGAGGAGGAGATCCTCAACTGTTTTTACTCACAAATGAGTGCAGCGGAGTCCAGGTAAACGACTTGTCAACCTTCTACCGAAATCTAAACGCAAGTTTCGCAAACCTCAGAGCGCAGGTCACCAACCAAACTAAGCAATTTGCCACGGCTCAATCAACCACAGGAACAGACCCTGTCTATGCCATGTTCCAATGCATGAACTACCTCTCCATCATTGACTGCGCCGCCTGCTTAGCCGCCGCCGACACCGAAATCCGCAACTGCTCCACCAGAACCATCAACGGTGCACGTGTCGTTTATGACGGCTGCTTCCTCAGGTACGAGTATTTTCCTAACATTTTTCTAAAATATTGCAGAGGTAATGCTACTTTTTGCTCATTCTAAATATTTGAGTATCATTTATTTTTCTTTCTAATAGTTAATATGTTATTATTATTTTAAAAGTTATAAATTATTATAATTTGTAATCAAATGACTTCATCACAAGAACATCTAATTTGATGTTAATTTATTGGTTTCAATTCAAATGTGTTTTTCAATATTGAGGTACGAGAGCAATGACTTCTTGGTTTCAGTTCAAATGTGTTTTTCAACATTTCTATAAGTCACACACTTTGTGGAAATCACACTTGCTGACAAAAAAATATTTTTCTTTTTTATGTCTTCAATCTTTCACATATTTGTTTATTTGATACTTTCAAATGTAAATGTTGTTAAGGTATGAGAATAATGACTTCTATGGCGACACCAGTCTGCCTGGCAACAGTGTGGTTTGTGGAAATGAGACAGCAGTTGAAGCCACTTCATTTATTACAACAGCACAGCAAGTGGTAATGGGCCTACAAATTGCAACACCCCAAATTAGTGGTTACTTTGCAGCTACCAGGACACAAGTCGCTGATGTTGCAATCTATGGCGTTGCACAATGTGCTGAAACTTTCACACGAGACACTTGTTCGAGTTGTTTGTCAATTCAACAGAACAACATACAAGGTTGTCTTCCCAATACAAATGCTAGGGCAATCGATCCTGCTGGATGCTTTATGAGATACTCGGAGACACCCTTCTTTTTTGATAACCAAACAACTGATATCAGTCTCTTCTTAAAACAAGGTACAAATGTCATAACTCCATTTAATAGATGTTGATTGTTGACTTTAATGAATAAAATTAGGCTAGTAGACTAGTGGTGTGGTGTGCCATCCCTTTATTGTGTTTATGAGAAAGGCTAGTAACACATTATCTAAGTCACTCTTTATTTTTTGTAGAAATATAGTATTGAAAATTACATTCACAATTTTTGAACGTATTTCATTTAATTAGTCTCAATCGATTTCAACAAATTGAAATGTATTAGAAATATGTGTTGCTAGTACTTATCATACTATACACTATAATATCAATATCTTGAATGGACACGATCATTTTAAATGTTTGAGGTCAACTTCTTTTCTGTATTGCAGGACAAGGAGGAGGTTCAATGAAGAAGTGGATCGTTATTGGTGGTGGTGTTGTAGGTGCACTCCTTGTTGTGATACTTCTTTCAATAATACTCTTGTATAGAAGATCCAAAAGTCAACCCAAGAGAGTTCCTAGAGGTAATAAGTACTATTTGGAAAGTCTTTATCATGTCTAACATATCGTTATTCTCCTAAACATAGATGAATTCATTTCCTCATTTATATATAAAGAGAAATCAAACTTATATTTTACTTAGCAGGTTTCATATTGGGAGACACCGAGTTAAAAGCTGCAACCAAGTACAAGTATAGTGACTTGAAAGCTGCAACAAAAAATTTTAGTGAGAAAAATAAGCTAGGAGAAGGAGGCTTTGGCGTTGTATACAAGGTAAACTTCAGTATTGTTTTTAATGTAATGTTGTCAACTAAGATCTCCCCCTAAGCTAAAGAAGGCAATATTTCTTAAAAGCTACACATCTAATGATAGAGATAAATCACTTTCAAGCATATTTTTAATTATGATGCTATTGAATAGGGGACAATGAAAAATGGAAAAGTTGTTGCAGTAAAAAAGTTACTTTCAGGAAAATCCAACAAGATAGATGACGAATTTGAAAGTGAAGTAACGCTTATCAGTAATGTTCATCACAAAAATCTGGTCCGACTTCTTGGTTGTTGCAGTAAAGGCCAAGACAGAATTCTTGTTTACGAATACATGGCAAACAACAGCCTTGACAAATTCTTATTTGGTAACTAACATATCCATTTCCAATAGATCCAAACATTTTGTGTAAGTTTTCCTTTCTTTACCTCTCTTTTCAACTCTAAATTTTGAACATATAAAACACGGGAAACAGGTAAAAGAAAAGGTTCACTCAACTGGAGACAACGCTATGATATAATTTTGGGCACAGCAAGGGGATTGACCTATCTACATGAGGAATTTCATGTTTCTATCATACATAGAGATATTAAGACTGCCAATATCCTCTTGGATGAAGAATTTCAACCCAAAATTTCTGATTTTGGGTTGATTAAGCTCCTACCAGGGGACCAATCTCATCTTAGCACAAGATTTGCCGGCACATTGTAAGTTAAAATAGAATAACAATTACTCAACTTGAAAATTTTAAAGAGAAAAATATATTGCCGTTACATGCATTATGCATAATAGTTTTATAATTTCTTATTTATTTATGTGGCATAAATATTACGCACCTGTCAGGGGATACACAGCACCTGAGTATGCACTCCATGGTCAATTATCAGAAAAGGCTGATACATACAGCTATGGAATTGTAGTCCTAGAAATCATAAGTGGCCAAAAGAGTACTGATATGAAGGTTGTTGATGATGATGGAGAAGATGAAGAATACCTTCTTCGACATGTAAGGAATTTCCCATTAATATGTACCAAATATTGTGTGTTTTCTTTTAACATTTTACTATATGATGACCCTTGGTTTTGACTACAACAGGCATGGAAGTTGTATGAGAGAGGTATGCAGTTGGAGTTAGTGGACAAAAGCTTAAACCCTAATAAGTATGATGCAGAAGAAGTGAAGAAAGTCATAGACATTGCTTTGTTGTGCACACAAGCATCGGCTGCAAAGAGGCCAGCCATGTCTGAAGTAGTAGTCCTACTCAGTAGCAATGACTTACTTGATCATATGAGGCCTTCAATGCCTATCTTTTTTGGGTCAAAAATAAGGGCCCACAAAGATAATTCTGCTTCAACTAGTTCTTCTACGACTAACACTACTACCTCCAATTCTATAATACCTGCTCGATGATTAAGTATATGATGTAAAGAAAAAAATTGTTCAGTTTATACTTAAAGATCGGTGTAATGTTTTGTAAACCTTGTTTATTTTTAAGAAAAAGTTAAATTGACATTCCTAAGGTTTTGTTCATTAGTGCATATGGAGTGCTTGAATAAGAGGAAACGAGGAGGAAATTGAGACTACAAACTAACAAAAAGGTTTATTTTATTCGGCAATAAAGCAACGTATTTATATATGTAGCAAAAGATAGGCAAATTAACAAGTGAACAACTAATTAATTAACATATGGTGCCTACAGAAGATAAAATAACTTTATCCTATTAATTAACACTTTTATTTTTTACAAAGTAGCATAAACGTCTGATCTTCTGTGGAATGTTAAGACAAGACTTATAAGTTATAACGTAACTAGTTTTATAGTTTAAAAATATAATCCACTTTTTTTAAGAAAAACTTATTTAATAAAATACCTCAGGCTCAGATTTTAGGGTGTTATAATTAATGCCCTATGATCTATTCAATACAATATGATAATATGTATACATACATGCAAGGCTTTAGTTTTTTTTTTCGAGGGCATGTCAATGTAATAACCTAGGTTTCTGGGTTAAAATAAATCAAGAAAATCCTTGATTCATTAAACTTCTAAAACTACTATAAATGTGAATTAGCGACCAAAATGAGCTATCAATTTATATAAGTGATAGATTGTGATTAACAATAGTTATAGATTTATGAGTGATATACATTGATTGAATTATGAAATTTTTTTTTTTTTCATATTACAACGATCACATTAACGATCAATATATGACATTGATCGAATTAACTACCAAAAAATAATGTTTATTTTTTTATACTACAATAATCACATTAGTAATCGATATATCTTGTCACAATTAATTCAGTCATTAACTCGGTTGTTAAAATAATAAAATTTAAATTTAGTTTTTCAAAACATCTAATGACCCTTTTTGAAACCAATTTATATTCAGTTGGTAATGTTTAGGAATAGTAACCAATTATATTTTGGTCACTAATGAGCTGTGTCTAATTAAGGAAAAAGGTTCCAGGGATTCATTAAATAACTAATGGAGGCCTTTCTTTCATTATCAAGTTATCAACAAGTAGTTCATTTATAAAGACAAATGCAGTACGTGGCAACAACGAAACGACATATGGTTTGGATATCAATCGTTTGGTTCTTGTGGAAACTAAGGAATGGTATTTACTGCTTGGAATTATATGATTGATCGTGCTGTGTTAATTTGAACAGGAAACTATAAAACTAGAAAACATGTAGCATCACACATTGACAAAAACATTCTTAATTTTATGCTCTATTAAGAAAGCAACAACACCACAGTAGTCCTTACTTAGCAACATATTCTCTTCTTGAACCATTGATAACCAGCTTGAATGAAAAGCATTCTTTATCTACTTTATTATGTTACTTTATTGGTTCCGTGTTCATCAAGACCCTTTATATATACCACATTGATCCAATAATCAGCGGGCCGATAGAACAGAGATGGAGACAGTAGCATTAGATGAACCAGGAGAGTTGTTGCCTTCCCGATTAATCATATTCGTTTCAACAAACACAGGCGTAGTTGGTCGCAGTTGCTCCACTAAGCTCTTGCTTTTGAGTAGCACTACTAATTCAGACATTGTTGGCCTTGTTGCAGCTGATGCTTGAGTGCATAATAATGCAATTTCTATGATTTTCTTCACTTCTTCTGCATCATATTCATCAGGGTCTATGTCCTTGTCCACTAGCTCCAATTGCATGCCTTTCTCATACAGTTTCCATGCCTGTTAATTAAGTGTAAATCAAATTAATGTCACATTCTCGATCATATATATAGTAAAATATCACGAGAAAACAAATAATTAATCATAGTTATTATAACAACTTGCTTACTCGTTGAAGAAGGTACTCACGACCTTCATCATCAATATTCACATTGGTACTCTTTTGACCACTTATGATTTCCAGGACCACAATACCATAGCTGTACGTATCAGCCTTCTCTGATAATTGACCTTGCATTGCATACTCAGGTGCCGTGTATCCCCTGTCAAGTGCATAATATATAGTCAATAGTTAATAAAACAACACTTGTTACCTTGTTACATTTTTCCCACATAAGTTTTTATATATCAATTAATTTGTCTCTTTTGCAACAACTTGATGCTTAAATAAATGTCAAGAAATTCATGTGAATGCATACAAATATTGTTTTTTTACTTACAATGTTCCTGCAAATTTTGTGCTGAGATGTGAACGATCCCTTGGCAAAAGCCTTGCCAATCCAAAATCAGCAATTTTGGGCTGGAGATCGTCATCAAGAAGGATATTACCAGTCTTTATATCTCTATGAATGATGGACACATGGAACTCTTCGTGTAGATATGCTAATCCCCTTGCTGTGCCCAAAATTATATCATACCGTTGTTTCCAGTTGAGTGAACCTTTTTTGTCACCTGTTTTTCCAAGTTTATATACGTATACCTAAGATTGTGGAGAAGAGAAGAAAAGAATAATGATTCAAAAAATAATTCTATTGAAAGTTGCATGAGTTACCAAATAAGAACTTGTCAAGGCTGCTATTTGCCATGTACTCATAAACTAGGATTCTCTCTTGGCCTTTGCTGCAACAACCAAGAAGTCTAACGAGATTTCGATGATGAACATTACTTATAAGCTTCACTTCACTTTCAAAATCATCCTCCATCTTGCTTGACTTTCCCAACACTAGTTTCTTTACGGCAACAACTTTTCCATTCTTCAGAGTACCCTGTTTGATAACATGTATGATTAGCCAATGAATATTATTTTAAGGTCTTTTTGTTTGATTTTTGTAATTGTTTATAAACATAAACAATTTCTCAAATCAGATAGAATAATTTTATGATTTAAAAAAACATACACACAATCATCGTTGTATTTGAGCATGCTTGCCATCATATTTATTGAAAAATACAACGTAAATTTACCTTGTATACAGCACCAAAACCTCCCTCTCCGAGTTTATTGTCAGCACTGAAGTTCTTTGTTGCAACTTTCAAATCTTTATACTTGTAGTTAACTGGACCTCTCAACTCAGTTGCTCCCAATATGTCAGCTGCTAGGAACACACGTCATTTGATTTTGTAATAAAAAAAAAAATGCTTGATTTGATCAGTACTATTTATCATTATATTTATTTTTCCACACATTTACTTACCTTTAGGAACCCTCTTTTGTTTACTATACAATCTCCAAGCAAACAGCAGAAGGAGGAGAACAACACCTCCTACCACACCACCTATAATGGCCCACTTCTTCCTTGAACCTCCTGCAGTTGTGCAATATCCAAATCTAATTATTTATAAAACAAAAAATGTTTTAAAAAACTAAATATATAACTCTAACCAGTTTTATCCAATTAAAGACAAATTAATTTAACTATAGATAGGGGATTATATATTGTAATGGTGTACCTTCTTTTAAATAGGGTCTTATATCAATGGTCTGATTATCAGAAAAGAAGGGTGTCAAGGAGTATCGCATAAAACAACCAGCATCATAGGCTGTTCCATCTGTGCTGGGAAGACAACTTTGTAAGTTGTTGTATCCAACTTGCATGCAATCCAGACACTTAGCCTCTGTGGCAGTTTCAACACACTGTGCAATCGCATAAATTGCACTACCACCATCCACCTGTGTTTTAGTAGCTGCATAAAAACCTTTAATTTTGGATGTTGCTTTTTGAAGGTCCTGTAGTGCTTGTTGTCCAACTGCTCTAAAACCTGTGGCATTTGAGGTCTTGTTCCCACATGTTACCCCACCGCCAATTTCATTGGTCTGTTGGTAGAACCTCTCGCTCTCATACCTTAATTAATTATCACACGTTATAAAACAGTTTTATGCTACATGTTGTTGGGTTGTAATTGGATGACCATATATAAAACGGTTTTACACTTGTTTTCTCATTTTAATTTATGAAAATACTTACAAGTTACAAAAACGTTAATTAATATATATATATACATACCTGAGGAAGCAGTCATTGTAGATGATTCTGGCACCGTTGGCTTTTAAGCATATATTTCGGATTTGGATGGAGGCATTGTTGAAGCAGGCAAGACAGTCATTTTTGGAGAGATAGTTTCTGCATTGAAACATAGTATATGTATTGATTTCTCCTCTGGATTTCTTTGATGTGCCAAAGTGCATGCTTTGGTTCCTAATTTGTCCACTCAGTTCTGAGAATGTCTCATTGACATTCGTAAAGAAGCTACTTGTGCTGGTAGCGTTGATTGGGCTGCACCCAGAGTTTATTACACGTGTGTCACTTGTGGTGGCTGCAGCTGCATATTCAACATTAATACTGCAGCTCCACCATATCAAAGTTAAGGCTAGAAGCTTAATTAAAAGTTGCTGCAGTATCATCCTTTTATCTTTGTGTTTATCAGTGTATGTGTTCGGTTTATGTGTTTTGGTATTGCTAATATATATAAGCAAGGAACTCTTCGACGTAAGCTTATTGACTTACCATAGGCTTGAATTGTCATCTTTAATTTTAGGTACGTGAATTGAAGGGCATCTTTTTCTAATATATATATATATTTTATACACACAGATTTGAAGATCATGAAATTCTTGATTACATACTTAAAAACAATTAATAATTATCTGCTAACCAATTAACAACTTGTAGCCTTGGTGTGAATATTGGAAGTCAGAGCTGGGAAGAAATAGAACCGTAGAGTGTCGTGCACGCAAGTCCAAGAGATAAAGGAGGACCATGTTTTTGTTATTTTATATATAAGGAGATATATGGAATGTAGTAGTCAACAAGAATTGGCAAATTAATCTGATTTTTGAGGAAAGATAAACGATGACACACTGCGTGGAGCTAGCATAATCATACAGTAAATGATTGAATTATGAAAATCAATTGATCTATGTCTCAATCCCAATCCCAATCCTTGTTCAGGTCACGTTCCTCTGTATATGTTTAATTCTTACTTTCTCGTCCTACTTTTCTGCTTCGGCGAAGCACAACTCTTTGTCGTCGTCGTCAAAATACAATCACAATTGACGGAATAAAAAAACCCGTCAACTCAAATATATATGAAAATTAAAAAATGACAACGATATTGAAGAAATATATGTTGCTGATGATCTGTTTATGTTTGGAATAGATCGAAAAGTCATATTTGGTGGTATATTAATTAAGAAAAAAATATTGATTTATTGTGATCTTATGGTATATATGTATTTTTTGTTTCTGATATTTAGTTGGTACAATTTCACATTTTCACATATAAAAGAAATAGTTGAGAGAACTGGTCTCACTTTGTCATGAATACATGAATTAGAAATAAGTTGCAATATTAATAGTGATAGTTGGGTCCTACTTTAATTATTAAGACGGGATAGAAAATAGAAAAACGAGATACACGAATAGAGTTAGTTGCAATATTGCATGAGTGGACTTCTGTTGATCATGGGGCGGCTTTGAACTATTGATATGTTTGGTAAGCACCTAATCCGAGTTGTTCACTGCACTAATTCCCTACAGTCCACACGTTGTCATCATTAACCCTATCCTCCATCTTTTCGAATCGTTGCTCTCAGTTGTATCTCTCTTATCAGACAGTCACATGGTGCACTAAACAAATTAAACAATGAGTTATCATGAAAATAAAGTAATATAATATAGATTACTATGTAAGAGGTGGGTGGGTGGGCTAGCTAGGGAAATCATTCACGTATTAAAAATTGAACAAGAAAATCTACAATAATAATATAGCTATGTGTAAGTACGTGTTGACTGTTGACTTCGCCTCAAACCAGACATTTGTTTCATAGTTCGTATTTTTGTCATCAAAATATAGTCAATTGATCATGAGTTTGGTTTTACATTTTTAGTTTCATAGTCCGTTTCATAATCCGAAGAAAATGGTGCAAGTGAGGGTGGTAGCTGCCTTAACGTTAACGTTGTTAGTGTTGTGGTCACGGTGGGGTGCAGTAGTAGTAGTAGGAGAGCCTGAACTCATTTTATTGGTATCGGAGTGCAGCGGATTCGGGGTACCCAATTTGTCCAACTTCTACGAAAATCTAAACGCTAGTTTTGCAGAGCTGAGAGCGCAGAGGAAGCACTTTGCCACCGCTCAATCAGTCACCGGAACAAGCCCTGTCTATGCCATGTTTCAATGCGTCAACTACCTCTCCATAACTGACTGCACCACCTGCTTCGACTCTGCCTCCGCCGCAATCCGCAACTGCTCCACCGGAACCAACAACGGTGCCCGTGTCATTTATGACAGCTGCTACCTCAGGTACTACTTTACTGGCTTTTTGGCCATTATGATAAAAAATTACCCAGTATAATTTGAAAATGGGTCTTTACATCACTCTTTGACTTATTTTTCGCAGTGGTTGACATACTGGTAATTTTAATCAATACTTTTATTTTTAATCTTTTAATTTTTAGATGTTCACAAAAATTATAACCATTCAAATCTTAAATCCTAAACCTACCGTATAAAAGGGAATAGAAATTGAAAGGATTACAAAAATTACATTCTATTAGTAGAAGCAAACAATTGGAATAAAAAATGAGAAATGATATTAAATAAAGTCTCCTATTTGTCATGTTGAAGAAAAAGAAGGAAATCTCTTCTCCCATTTGTCCACTCACTAGTGGGAAGTTAGAATGGTGTCTCCCTTTCACTAAACAGTAAAAAAATCCAATATTATGTTTTTAAACTATAAGTATGGATAATTTCTTAAAAAAAAATGGCCCATTAAGATAAAAAATAAAAACCCTACTTTACTAGTATTTCTTAATTATGCCTGCGTGCTAATTCAAATATAAATTATAAATTGGTTAGAGAGAGAACTTTACATTACAGGAGGGGTCAACAAATTAAGGTTAAATCAAGGATGAACCTACGTACTACCTTGGCTTTTTCTTAATTATTTTTATTTAGGTGATTTAATTATGTCATTAATTTGAGAATTAAAAATAAATTATTAACCAAGAAGCAGTATTGACTTTGATGTTTATTTCTTTCAAATATGGATTAGATTTTCTTACTGTATGTATGTGTCTTCATGACAATTGAGGTATGAGAGCAATGACTTCTTTGGCGACACCAGTCTGCCTGGCAACAGTGTGGTTTGTGGAAATAAGACAGCAGTTGAAGCCACTTCATTTAATACAACTGCACAACAAGTGGTAATGGACCTGCAAATTGCAACACCCAAAATGAATGGTTTCTTTGCAGCTACCAAGACACAATTGGCTGGCAGTGGCAGTGCCATATATGCCATTGCACTATGTGCTTTAACTTTCACACAAGACACTTGTTCTAAGTGTTTGTCAATTGAACAGAGCAACATACAAGGTTGTCTTCCCAATGCAGATGGTAGGGCATACGATCCTCCAGGCTGCTTTATGAGATACTCCCAGACACCCTTCTTTGCTGATAACCAAACCACTCATATCACTCCCTTCTTAAAACAAGGTACAACTTAATGCCACATGTTCACTTCAATGATTAATAAAATTGAGCAAGTGGTGTGCCATCTCTTATTGTATAATCAGAGAGGATATATTGAAAATCACATCCACAAAATTGTGAGACGTACTTATTTAATGAGTTTCAACCATGATTTTGTAGTTTCTAAGATATTTTAATCAATAGTAAAGAATGTATTCTCGTTCAATAATATCAACATAACATCTTGAAAACGAACAACATCATTAAGAATATTTGAGGTCAACTTCTTTTTTTGCCTTGCAGGAAGAGGAGGTGCAAAGAAGAAGTGGGTTGTTATTGGTGGTGGTGTTGCAGGTGTACTCCTTGTTGTGATACTTCTTTCAATATTACCCATTCATAGAAGATCCAATAGTCCCAAGAGAGTTCCTAGAGGTAATAAGATTATTTGGAAAGTCTTTATGTGATGCTTTGCATCCAACTATGACCAAATTATCAGGTCTAAAATTATCATTGTTCTCCTAAACATAGATGAATTCATTTCTTCATGTTTATATGAACAAAATCAAACTTATATTTTACTTAGCAGGTAATATATTCGGAGACACTGAGTTGAAAGCTGCAACCAAGTACAGGTATAGTGACTTGAAAGCTGCAACAAAAAATTTTAGTGAGAAAAATAAGCTAGGAGAAGGAGGCTTTGGCGCTGTTTACAAGGTAAACTTGAGTAGTCCCTTCTCACATTTCAATCTAAGAGAATTGTTTTTAATGTAAAGTTGTCAACTAATATTACTTATAAGCTACAGATCTAGTGATAGAGATTAATCAATTTCAAGCAGAATTTTTAATTATGATGCTATTGAACAGGGGACAATGAAAAATGGGAAAGTTGTTGCAGTAAAAAAGTTACTCTCAGGAAAATCCAACAAGATAGATGATGATTTTGAAAGCGAAGTAACGCTTATAAGTAATGTTCATCACAAAAATCTGGTTCGACTTCTTGGTTGTTGCAGTAAAGGCCAAGACAGAATTCTTGTTTACGAATACATGGCAAACAACAGTCTTGACAAATTCTTATTTGGTAACTAACATGTTAATTTCCAATAGAATCATCAAGTTTTCCTATATTTTACTTTTTTTTTTTCACCTCTAAAGTTTTGAAGATATAAACATTTGAAACAGGTAATAGAAAAGGTTTACTCAACTGGAGACAACGCTATGATATAATTTTGGGCACAGCAAGGGGATTGACCTATCTACATGAGGAATTTCATGTTTCTATCATACATAGAGATATTAAGACTGGCAATATCCTCTTGGATGAACAACTTCAACCCAAAATTGCTGATTTTGGGTTGGTCAAGCTATTACCAGGGGACCAATCTCATCTTAGCACAAGATTTGCTGGGACATTGTAAGTCACAATAAAATACTAATGACTCAACTTTAAATTTTTGAAGAGTAAAGTATATTGCCCCCACATCCAAAATAGTCTCATAAATTCTTAATTATCTATGTGGCATAAATGTTATGCACGTATCAGGGGATACACAGCACCTGAGTATGCACTCCATGGTCAATTATCAGAAAAGGCTGATGCATACAGCTACGGAATTGTAGTCCTAGAAATCATAAGTGGTCAAAGGAGTACTAATGTGAAGGAGGTTGATGATGATGAGGATGAATACCTTCTTCGTAAAGTAAGGAATTTCCTCTAAATATGTACCAAAATTGTTTGTTTTCTTGTAACATTTTACTATATGACCATTGGATTTGACAAAAACAGGCATGGAAATTGTATGAGAGTGGCATGCACATGGAGTTAGTGGACAAAAGCTTAGACCCTAACAGCTATGATGCAGAAGAAGTGAAGAAAGTGATAGGCATTGCTTTGTTGTGCACTCAAGCATCGGCTGCAATGAGGCCAGCCATGTCTGAAGTAGTAGTCCTACTCAGTAGCAATGATTTACTTGAGCATATGAGACCTTCAATGCCTATCTTTTTTGAGTCAAATTTAAAGGGCCACAAAAATATCTCTGTTTCAATTGGTTCCTCTACGTCTAATGCTACTACCTCAAATTCTATAGTACCTGCTCGATGATTGAGTATTATATGTTGTAAAAGAAAATTTGTGTCCAGTTCATTATTAAAGATGGGTATAGTTATCAATTTGTAATTCTTATTTAGTTTTAAGAGCAAATTTCATTGACATTTTTAAGATTTTGTTCATTATTTAGAGCAAACATGAAGTGCTTGACTAAGAGGGAAACGAGGAGAAAATTGAGATTACAAAAGGGTTATTTTATTGAGCAATAAAGCAACGTATTTATATAGCAAAAGAAGGCTGCAAATAGAAGGGCAGATTAACAATAAGTGAACACTAATTAAGTAACAGATGGTCCCTACAGAAGATAAAATAGCTTTATCCTATTAATCAACGTGACTTTTGTTTCCTACAAATAACATAAACTTATGATCTTCTGAAATTTATTTTTTTCATTATTTTATATCCATGTTTTTATTGTAAAAAAAGTGAAGACAAATGTACTTGTTTCACTATTTTATATTTTATATAGGGAACTTTTGGACTTGGCTTATTTACTTCCCATAGCCTTGGTGTTTTTTTGGTACGTGAATGGTATATTTTTCAAATATATACTCTTTTTTTTTGTATATACATATTTGGAGATCATCAAGTTCTTGACTAAATACTTAAAAAACAATTATCTGTTTACCATGTTAATTATATCATATTAATATAACTTGTAGCTTTTGTGTGTATATTAATTAATTATTAGTCATACAGAAGAAAGAGAACCAAAGAGTTAGTGTCGTGTGGAGGACGATATTTTGTTATTTTATATATTTATATAATATATAGTTATAATTATAATTATATAATTAAGGAGGATGGAATGTAGTAGTTAACAACATTGCAAAACAATTGAGGTGTGATTTTTGAGGAAGGGTAGCCGATGGCATTAATTGCGTATGTGAAGCATAAATAAATAATTAACGAGCAACGACTCTGGAAATTAATTAATTAATTAGCGTAGTCAATTTTGGCGTACGTTGACTTCAACATGTCAATTGTTGGGATGAAAAAATCAATTGATCTACATGTCCCAGATCACATTCAACTATGGACTCATTAATTGACGTGACAATCTTTCATAATAACTGTAGTAGTAGGAGATCCTCAACTCTTTCTACTGAAATGGGAGTGCAGCGTAGCTTCGCCGGAAACGGTGCCCGTGTGGTTTATGACGGCTGCATCCTTTGGTACGTACACATCCATGCATCTAACATTTTTGGACACTCTAGGTGTGTACCCTTTTAGGAGGGGAAAGAGAAATTCCCTTCACAAATACAAGGATAAAGTTTGAGAATTTATTCATGAGTTGAAAATTCATTTTAGATAAATTTTTACACGTGTAGTTTTAGGTCGAAAATCATTTCAGAATTAATTCTAAACTCTAAAATTGATTGAGTTGAAACAATTTTAAATATACTTTTATTCTTAGGTTAAAAATATATCTATATACACAAATGATCACCCACACAGCTGTTTTTGTGCTTTACCGTTTTCATGACAAGGGTTGCCTCCCTTGCTTGGAACTGTCATGATTCTAACTGCCTTGATCCGTAAAAGAAATCATGTTAGGGTCAATTAGTAATCATGGTGTGCTGCAAGATTCAAACTCCCTGGGGAGAATGAGGTCACAGTTTGCATGCCCCCTATGCAGGGGCAAGAAAAAATAAATTAAATGAAAGGTTAGAAAATGGGAGTCAGTATTGTAAGGTTCTTGTCCTCACTCTTGTTGGGTTGGTTAGGCTAAACATTCCTTTTTCTCCAAATACCAGTAGGAACACCATAGCATACCGGAGATGCCCCTGTCAAGAAAGGAAGAGTGCAGACCTCACGGGCCTCACCCATGAAAGCTCCAATTTTGCGTCTATGACCACAGTTCTTAGGTAACTCACTCTCAGTAAACTCTAGTAATTTCTTCCGTGGAGCCTTCCTCTTTGCTCTACCCTTGCAGCCCTTCAAGTTCATGGCTTCAAATTCTTCAGACAATAAGTTGCATTGCAAGCATTCCGTTGGCATATCTGATCTTTCTTTCAACCATGCATCAAGCATAGCCTTACCAAATCGATCTATATCCTTGTCTGTCACTTCCCACAGATTGCCGACAATGGCTGGAGAACCTGCCAGCAGATATGACAGGGGAATACCTTGCGGCGCATATTGACCAGGTAAGGTCAATGAACCACTACTGCAACCCATCAGAAGTGTAGCGGCACATTTGTCTAGTTTCTGAATCTCATGCCTGGGAATGTACTGTCCTCCTGTAAAAAAAAAAATATATATTTGTCACCCATATAAATATAGAAGTTACGGGGAATGACAAATATGTAGTATGTAATATTTAAAACATATTACCACTTCCATGCCCAAAATATATGAAAAGGTCGTGACTTTCCAATGCTGAAGCCAATTCTTTGATGGTGGGTATCGAACCAGCCTTTCCCTGTAAAGTAACAAGATGAGAAAAGAAAACATAATCATTCAGTAGACTCGGAAAAAACAATTAGCAGGGATACAAAAATCTGTAATATTTCCTCCCTTGTACTCTTAACAAATTAAAACTGCTAGAATACCTCCAGGTTTTGATCTCTAAAATAATTCTCAAATTCAATCTGAGTGCCACCAAGATCCCCATCTGGATTTAATAAATAAAAAGCATCCAGTGGATCTATCAAAGGAAAGGGCCCTAAATTCCTTCCCACTTGCTCCTTATGGTTGATGCCTTTATGAAGAACAGCAGAAATGCAGCTCACGGAAGGCATGCGATAAACCTCCTGATTCCTTAGAATGGGCAAGTTTTCCCAAGGGAGCATCTGTTGCAGAATACATTCATAGCTCAGTTTTGAAGTCGGTATTAAAAGAACGCATAGGTGACAGGCTAAAGCAAGAATACATTCATAGCTTAGTTTTGAAAACATTAGCTAAAACAACATTTCCTTCAGTTCAGGCTATGGTTTTCCTTAAAAGTGAGAGCCACAAATTTAGCTTAGCAAATTTGTTAAATGGACTATCAATCAAGAAATTGCATTATTGGAAATAAACAAATTGATTATGTTGAAAATATTGCTGCTTCGAATGTCAGTTAATAAAATTTGAAAGAAATAAAAACCAATCCTCATTTTTTAATAGAAGAACGAATTTAAAAACATAGAAGCATTTTATTAATTAACTGTACCATAGAACATCCAAACAATAGAACTTAATGCTTAAAATTAAATAATCAATTCATAACTACATAGTGAGAGTCGGAACCAATTCACTAACCTGCACTTCATAATCCAACACAAGAATTATAGGCTCTCTATTCACAGAGTCATCCACTTCCAGCACATTTAATGCCTCACTTAACAGTTCAAAAGCAACCTCAGATGACATTCCAATTCCATTGGCGGAATTTAATATCCCCCTCCTCACTTCTTCACAATAGCCTACTTTAGCAATGTAGCAGTCTTTCTTTGACCATAGTTGTGAAACCAATGTTGTCCCATCACATACATATTTGCAGCCTCCAAGAATAATTTTAAGAAGACCCTCATTTACATCCAATTTGCATTTAGATCTTAAATCATTCACAAGATTCTTAAGCACCAAGTCAAAATTTTTGCAATTCAACCATTCTCCAAGAAGCAAGCATTTCCATGAACCAAACCACGAATCTTCAAGATTCCTGGTAAGATATGACAATAGTACAAGGAGATAACAATTAGTTTCTTAAAAATTTTAAACTACTACTACCAAAGTCAATGATGTCATTGTATTTGTATGTAGTACTGTTTTAAAGTTTGAGAGTTCCTTTATAAAGAATGGACAAAGTGTTGCACTAAGTACATGGTATTCAACTATGGAAAAAGTTGCAGAATATGCAGAGTACTTTTACAAATGCTTTTTGAGCAAGGGAAAACACGAAAGAAAATGAGGAAGGAATGAAATAGAAAATAAAACTGGATTAGTTCTTCTCTTCCTTCTTTCATTACTAACAGTACTATTTATAGCTACAGGGAATTCCAACACATGTGGATCATGAGCCAAGTGGCTACATCACATTGTTTGGTGCATAACAGAATGAAAAGGTAAAGTAACAACAAAAAATAAATTGGCAGTATCCTAACAAAATACAAAAATTTGGCATGTATGGTGACTCAGCAACTACAGAAAATGATTCAGTTGTGATTTGGTCATTGGTGATGCATATTAGGTACATTCTTAAATCAAAGTTAATGCAAACCGACTTATGAAATCACAAAGAGGTAGCGCACCTCAGTAATTTATCAAGACAGTGATCAAGGTTCTTTCTCCGCTTCCACCATAACATCCTATTTTGGGTTGTATCTTCAATGGGAGAAATTGTTGACAAGTAGTTCTCTTCTAAAATTGTTTTGAATGCTGGAGCCACATCATCAACTACTGTAAAACCCCATGGGCAACGCCATTGTTCACTATGTTCCTCACACTTAAGAAAAGTGCCCGAACCAGTACCCAGATCACCTTCATCTGAATCTGGTAATGAAAAGTTGTAAATTACATTGTTAAATTCATAAGGTTAAGCTTAACACTTATATAAGATGTCATATGTATGTGCATACAAGATCTAAATACCTTGTAAAATAGAATCAAGTGGCAGTAACATTACAACAGGTTCGTTCTTAAAGCTCAGTCTTGACACCAGCATCCATGCTTGAACACATGTAGGATAAGACAACAATTCCTGTAGTAAACTAGTGTAATCACGTCCAAGCAAACTTATACTGATTATTGTTGTTGATGGAATACCAGCCAAAAACTTCTTCACATACTCTGCAAGATCTACAGTGGCATCAGGTACAAGCCTGCAAGAGGAAGGAACAAAGACGTTGAGAGCATTGCTTCAGGTTGTATGTCAATTGATTCTTTGCTTGCTTTATAACGCAAAAAGAACAACTGCTACCTGAGTAAGTCAGATGTGCACTCTCTGATGCTAGAAGACCCAGTAACATATGAACCCTGAAATTGAGCTTATTTTATTAAACATTTAATGGACTGTGGTTGACTGCTTGCCACATACTGAAAAAGCAGAATACAACATTGAACAAGAAGCAAGAAATCTTATACACCTTTGTGTTAGTATTGACAATCAGCATTTGTGTGTGTGTGTGTGTGAGAAGTGTGCATGGATCTGAAATACACCTTTGTGTTAGTATTGACAATCAGCTATCTATTTTGAATTTTGGTCAGACATGGCCTTAGCTGCATCCACCTTGCAAGAACTTTAAAATGCTATTTACTTGTGAAAGGCTGATTTTGAATTACAATGCTGTCAAATGATCCTAAACCTATATACTACAGTTTCTGCTAAAACAAATGGAAGGGTGTCAAAAAGGATTGCAGTAGCTCCTACATAAAGCATAAGCATTGTCGACCAATAGAAATCACTCCTTAGGATCACTAACAACTCAGATTTCCAAACATTAAAATGAGTTCTTTTGTCATCTAGGATGGACCATTAATTAACTATCTAATTCATCCTATAACATCAAAGCCATAGGCTAATTAGTTTGTATTTAGTTGTGTCAATACCCCAAAACATGAAGAAGAAAAAAGTGAAAAATCAGAAGCTAGTCCATGTAGCTTCTCCGTTGACATGGGTAACAGATGAGTTTTTTTTTTATGCAACATGCAACCATGTCTAGTAGACAATGAAATAAAAAAGAAAACCAAATAGCTACTAATAAACTGCAAAATATGCCTAATAATGAGTGCCAGAATTCAGGATTTCCCAATTGCCAAACCAACAATCAAATAACTTCTATTCAGAATTCATGTTTATAATAGAAGTCATGGATAAAATTCCATATATTGATAAACATGAAGATAAGCTTACAACATCAATAAGGGGTTGTACCTTGCATCTCCCAGTTAGATGTGAAAGAAACTGATAAGAAAGATGAGTTCCAATTGAAGCTTGGTGGAAATATGAAGACCAATCATTTTCACCCAAAGCTTTGCTAAAAGATGACAGAGAAAATTGCTCACTTGAGGAAGAAACTACACACATCACAGCAAGTAATTTCGACACCTGTCACAGAATCATCAGCACAAAGGAAGAGATCAAAAGACTAAGAGTCAGGATTAGGTAACCCTACAGGAATTTGCACTCCATAAAACACCACAAGTGTTTTACAGATAATAAATAAAGTATATCATGCTATGCTATTTCAAATTTCTAATGTTCTTGAATTTTGCATTTCCATAAATTCTGTAAATTGGATATCATGTATTGGCAACTTCTACTTAAATTTCAATTACCAACATGAAAGTTGATGGATAATAGAGCATTGTATATATGGAATGTGGATTTCAGCTACCATAAATGTAAAAAAGTATAAAAGGGCAGAGAGGTTTAAAACTTCAAGGGATTCAACTTTATTTCATGTTCCAAAAATTGACATGACTCATGACAAGTGATCTGCAATACTATAAATCTACAACCAAGAAAATGATTAGGTGTTCACAATCATGAAACTGAACCGAATAAAATTATTAAATAATTAAGTGAAAATTGTCACATAATAATAACATGAAGATAGAGAAGTATGACCTGTTGAAAAACTACAGGAACCTCACGAGAGAGTACAAAGGCTACCATCAGCCAAGAAGCCAGGTCTTCAAACTTGATGGAAGACTGATTACAGAAAATGTTACTGTAAGGCAAAAACAAAATGTCAAAAAAGTTATAAATACAGACCTTTGCGGTATAGCAAACTACTAATGACAATTCAATAAAGAATTCCTCAAGAGCAGAAGGATCTTGCTGATCAGAAAATTAAGGAAGTCGATTCTCAAGAATCAACATTTTTCAATACAATATTCAGATTCAGGTACTTGTTATTTAATCAAAATGTAATTCATTTATTTTCCATTAACAATCATCAACTCTGCATTTTACATAGAAAATCTTTTCATGGCACAATATGTGCAAATAAAATGTCAGACCTGAACGGTGAACAAGCAGGAAAAAGTGGCAAATAATGAGGAAAATTTCATGAAATACCTCATACAACAATTTCAATAATTAAAATTGAGCTTATAATTAAAATTTCCTTATTGATCTAGAGGATGCTCTTAGCAGGCAAATTGATTCTGATTCTGATTACAAATATACAACCCAAAATGTCACAAGTGAACAACCCAGACATTTTAAGAAAGCTCATCATAAAATGTGATAATTGTCAGTTAGTCAGTCATAATGATGAATATATACATATAAATTAGTTTTCCCATGTATTAAACAAACTAGTTGGTACAAATACCTCGCAAACTTGGAATGGTAGCTCTTCAAAGAATACCAGCATATGTCATGAACTATTTCTGCACGTTCAATAGTAAATACATCTCCTGGGATCTCCCTTGCAACCAAATGATGAAAATAATCTAGAGGAATAGATGAAGGCGTTGGGTAGAATGGGTTTTTGCTGACCAGAACTGATATGCTTCTTAGAAGAATTTTACGTGTTTCATCAATTTGACCAGGATATGCAAAGCATTTCACTGAAGAAACAGATTAGAAAATTAAAGAAGCTAACAACTTTATCCCATGAATAAATACAAGACCCAGAACATGCAGGCAAGAAAGAAAGAGTCATATAATATAAAAGTTACTAGCCAACTTTTGACTGCAACATGCCTACCGACAATATCCACAAATTTAGTAGCAAGCTAGTTATTGAATCACCCTCTAATCAAGTGAAGTTAAGGAATGTGCTAAGAAAAAATTAATCCTGCCTGTTATCATTCAGCACATGATGATTGATATCTGTTCCTTTCTTTACAAAGAATTATAAAGTGTAAACCCTAAAAGCACTGATAAACTTAGTGATTAACCCAATGCATTGCTGTAAGCTAGGAATACGTGTCGAACACAAAGATAAAGCAATGTAAGTGCCTTTGCATAAAACTTTATCTAAAATAAAATGCCCATCAGTATTTGGTCTTACATGTTTGACTGTGAGCAGCCTAATGCAACAATTATATTTAAGAAAGTCCACAAATGCAACTGTAAACACAACAAGCAATTAATTTCACTTCATTTCCAAAGGATGTAAATATATACTTCTTGAACTGGTAACTTCAATAAAATAATGCCATGAAAATGCAAAATAGCTTGAAAAGAGCAAGAGTGGGGGGGGGGGAACAGCTGTAAATGTCTACTGAATAACACTTGCATTTACTCAACATCAGAATACAGAGCAGAAGATATGAAAGAAAACTCATACCTACTCGACTGAGTAGCTTCATCGAAAGTTGCCTCCGGACAAACTCCCATTTAAGATTAATAAAATCATTTAGTAATCCAGATTTTACAACTTCAGACGGAAGACAGTTCCAACACCTCATTTTCGAGAAAACACAAGATATTGCACACCTTGAAGCAAAAGGGCAACCTATGTTGTTCAAAACTGACCCATTCTGACTAGGCATATCAAATGAATCAGAAACATGATTACCCTCCAGATTTTCATGGACTTCTAACTTCCTGTGAATGCTTGTATCTTGGTTCTGTGAAGATCGATATCTAGAACGAGTTATCCTTGATTTGTTCTCAACCACTAAGTTTAGTTCCTTTGGTAAAACCTTTGCTGCATTTTTAGTCTTTCTATTTTGTTTTGCCCCGATCCCAGTTTCTCGCACCACTTTCATGGATTTCTTCACATTTTCACCTGCTTCATTAACTATAAAGCAAGTACAAGTCTTACCAGCAGGACATTTTATGTCTATTGCAGTTCCATCACTGCCATCTTCTGGACAGCTAAGAGGATTTTTCCACTCAGAAAGATTTAGTTTATCAAGAGCTGATGTATACCAATTTTTTGCAGTCTCCTCAGACTTAACCCCATCACAAGTGTCAAATTGACTTTGACACAAATCTCCAAGATACTCATACAGAGTAACTTCGAGCTTCAATTTACACTTTGAGCAACAAAATGGTGTGTTGCTTTCCTTTAAAATCTGCTCAGCATTTCGAAGTTCCTTTTCTGCTAAATCCCAAAGTCTTTTCTTAACATACAGTTTTCCTAGTAAAACACACCACAAAAGTGGCAAATCAATTTCATACGAATCAGAGAATGGAAAATTATCAATCAAAGCGGGGAGAAAAGGCTACAAGTAACTTTTATACCTAAAGAGGAAGAGAAAGCAATTATAAACAGAGGCAGCTTTAGTGAACAGGATATGGCTTTCCCCCACTTGAGATAGGTTTCAGCCTCAGTTCCATCTCCAATCATTTCATGGATGATTCCTACCTGCAAATGTAAATGAAATTAATATATCATGCTTAAACAGTCTTCATCTGAACATATTTATTTTCGTATGAGAGGAATTATGAGAAAGAAATCAAACCTGAAGAGTGCTCTCAAGATAACATTGCATAACTTTCCATGCACTGAGATAACTGTCTTTCAAGTCCCATGATATAGAATCAAAAAGCAAAACCTCTCTGGCAACTGATATGTTCAGTTCAATATTCTCAACACCATCCATAAGATTTTTTGAAGAATCAACTATTACATTGTGCTCTTCATTCTGCTGCTGAACATTATGTATAAACTTCCTTTGGAAGAGTTTGGCATGTAATCTATGAGCTTCTTTTGCAGATGAAAGAGCCTAATAAGTTTGAAAAGAAAAAAAGATAATAAAAGATGGGAAACAAAGATTAAAAAAAAAGGTATAGATAAAAAAACAATACCAAAATATCTTTCATTGGTAGTTTTTTTTTTTTTTTGTAAGCACTATTAGCCCTAGCTAGGGCTTTAAGCATGACTCCACCTTAACTTTTTTGTTGCCGAAGCATGTGTGTATAAAGAACTTGGTAACCTAATATCACAAGTGAAGTTTTAATCTGTGGTAACTTTTTTTTATCTTCGATTACTACCTTAACATTCATTTAATTGACAATTGATTCTATCATATCCTATCCTATCTATTACAGAAAACAAACTGAGAACAAATGAATTAGATGTGAGTTGTAAGGACTAAGGAAACCAAGATTCCTTTAAGAAGGAAAAATCAATTTAAAATGAAAGAAGACAACACATTTCCACAGCCAATAGACAAATAATTTTGAAGTTCCAAAAATTTTATGCTGTGTTTTTATAGAATTTAAAGTCTGATTGGTTGTGTTTAAAATGGGAAGGAGGAAATTGAAAAGGCATTTGGATTTTGGACATAACCAAGTTTGTGGACATCAAGATTTTTTGCATTCTTATTTTCATCTCTACTTCACCTTGTCTAAATACATCTTCACTATTCACCTACACAATCAAGTAAACCTTGGAAAAAATGCACTGGTAATTTATCTCATCTAGAAGTCCAAAACATTTTTATCGCATCTAGAGTTGAAAATTAATCACCAATGGACCAGTATTGCAATCTCTCGCACAAACAGTAGCACTTGAGACAAACATGAAACATGCTTCAAATAACACTTGTCTTTAGTTTAGAAGTTAAGAGACTGATGATCAACAGTATAAGAATTTAAATCAGAACCAAACTTACTTCTATTAACTGTCCATTTGCAACAAGTCTTGGGCACAAATCATAAAAAAGACACCCAGCAAGAAATGTAGAATGACTTGAGACAGGAACCTGGGAGAAGATTAATAGAGAACAAAGTGAGGATTTTGGATAAAAAGGGATTATGATAAGTTCTGTCTCAAAATGTCCTTACATTGGAAATCAGATCAAGTGCGGCTTTTTGAACTTCATCAATTGTAATGTCTGTTTGAAAAGAGCTCCCATGACTGCAAGAATTCCTATGAGAGCCAGCAAACAGAAAAGAAAAATTCTGCTGAAACCCTATCAATGATGATTGATTTCCCTTAAGATAACGTATCCAGAAATCAATATTTGAAAGTTCACTAAACTCGTCCAATGAATTCATGAATTCCTCATTTACAGGCGAAACACAAAGGGCATGACTTAGACTTCTACTTTCCCACATTAAGGTCAACCACTTCTCAATTGGGATATTATTCCATTTAAACATTTTAATCACAAGTCGATATGCATCATTTAATAGTCCCATGAAACCCTGAAAATATGACATTGAAACAAAGAAACTGTTACTATAAATTTTACACAAAAACTACAAAACCAAAATTATTAGAGGAAAACAAACCTTCAATTGTAATAAATCAACTATGTTATAGAGTAGAATCATTATACTGTCGGATAATACAGAACAATCTCTCTTTTCTAAGCTATTAAGATGAGAAGTGCTCAACCATAGATCCAAAGCAGCCTTCACATCTTCAAAGATTTGCTGTGTACAAACCAAGATAAGTTTTTCTCAATAAAAGAATATATTTTTAAGAAAAAAAGGAAAATATGATTACAAAGAGTTAGGAGGATAAGAAATTCCCCTTGCAATAACAATAAAATACAAACTAGAGGGGCAAAAATTAACGGTGCAGAGCTGCCCAATCCCTTAACATATCCATAAGGGAAACCAAGCTTGGCCTTATCAAGGAAACTGTTGAATTTAACACAAAGTGACAACTATCCATCTCAAAAAATAGAAATAATTTATTGAAACTGAACATTATCAATATATTTTGGTACCTTTGAATTAGCTTCAGCTTCCTGTGTACATATTGCACGCAAGCAATATGCTACACACAATTGATGATCAATGGGATTATTATCAATACATATCTCACCAGAAATCTCCTTCTGTTGAAGAGGAATTCCTTCATGTTAATGTCATATACATGTCTCCAACATAAAATATTTTACAGATAACAGAGGTTAGATAGGGAAAACTAAGAAGAACCAAAAAGCTTACCATAATTGTTATTGCTTCAGACAGACACTGGATGCAGTCCCTGAGACCACCTATGCCGCCCTTAACCCTAATTGCTTTTCCCTTTCTCACTAGAATTTGTGCCTTTTGAAAATAACTATCTGGAGTGGTATATATATCTTGCAAGAGAATATCTGTGATTTTCATTTGCATTTTCTGACATAATTCTGGGTATTTGAAACCCATTTCCTCATATGCAGTAAGCTCCTAAACATGCATTAAGAAAGAAAAAAACACGAATTGACAAACAGGACCAATACACAGAAATTTAAACAAATGGCAGCAAAAATATGATGAAATTTATACGCAAAGGAAATATCCACAAGAGGCTGAACCTGCTCCAAGATCTTGGCAATATTTCTCTTTGACAATTCCGTAGAAGATGACAGCAGGCAATACAAGGTAAGAGAATCAGGTGTCTCATCCACCTGTGTAGCACGCTTACATTCTATCTGCATACCGTTAACGTACCATACAATGATCAATGAATGCTTCAAACAATTTTATGCTTAAAAGTAAATGCTTCAAAATGTTACCTTTACCCACTGCTTTACTACAGGTATAGGTGCTGGAAGCCTCTCAAACAAATCATTAGCAGTGAACCAGTTATTAAGAATCTCAATCATTTTTTTGTTTATCTTTAGATTGTTGACGTCATAGATAATATCTAAAAGAAGAGCACTTCTGGTGCAAGCCTCCATGACAAACTCTTTCAAAGCACCTTCCAACAGATTAGTACAATGATATTTAATACAGAGCCATGAAGCTTTACAACACAAGTTTAGCACCTTTGAAGCCTGCAGTGATATCACAGAAATAAAAGTAAAGCACTGAAACAAAAAAAATATGATATTCTTAATTCAGGTACAACTCTCACATTCTCATTCTTCATCCATGAGCTAAATATTTGTGTTTCCTTAATTTTGCATAGTCAAAATCAATGGTAAGAAATATAAATCTTACACTACTGGAGGTGCTTTTACTAGCCTTGTACAGCAGGCACGGTAAAGTTAAAAAATTCAACTTAAATGTCTGAAGCTTCAGGCAAAAATAATCATTTAACAGTACGTATCGACTAAGGTTCATAGAATGGTTATATCTATATTCCAATCCTCTTACTGACAGCTAAATACTTCCATCAAGTGATAAAGCTTCTGGTACAATATCTCTTTCACAATAATGGTTTTCCAAATCCATGACCAGTAGCACATGAAGTTTTTGTGGAAACATCTCAAGAATCAAATATATGCTTATGTGAAGATATTGTCATTAAATGGAATATTTCATCAACAACAAAAAAAAAGGAATGGAATAACCTTTTTTAGTTGCCTATTTCTGTACAAAACTACAGCAATATTGTAGAGACAAGCAATTGTGTATTTTAATCCTTCTATTTCAATCCATTTGCTGCCAATGATCTGCTTGGTTAGTTGTTTGCTCTCCTGAAACAGGGACAAAAACCTAATTATTAGCTTTAAAAAACACAATATCCAATAACATTCTGTCATTATGCGAATAGTTCAGAAAATCAATAATTTATTAGTTTGGTTGGAAACCATTATAGTAGAAATATGAGCATTTCATGGTAACAATGAGAACCTGGAATTTAAGATTGGTTCTGATGGAAAGGGTGAAGGCTGCTACAACTACATTAAGCACTGTTTTACTCTTTTCATCAAATCCATCTCCATTGTTTTTAGGCATAAAGCTGCAACCAGAAAGAAAGTTAGATATTATCATTGAAAACAACACAATATGAAATAAACAGAAGGTTTCATCTTTCAAACTTGTTGACATATTTTTTTATCTTTACATAAACCAAATAACAAAACATAAGCTCTTAGAAACTATTCTTCAATATTAATGGAACATGTGAAAATTTTAGTGTAAAAGATAACAGATTCACTGGATATACCTTGTACTGGAAAGAATAAGATGACAAAGGATATGAAATGCATCTTGGACAGTGGACATCATAGTCATAGCAGAAGAAGCATCATCCACTTCGGTAACTAACTGTTTCCTTTCTGAATTAATTGATTTAGCAAGTGGTTGGCATAGAAATTTCAATGCCTCTAAGTAAACTGACCAGTAAGTCATAGAAACCTCGCCATTGAAACCTGATAGTGTGCATGAGTGACTAGCAAAACATTGGTCTTCTACACTGGACAACATACAATTACTTTTGCTGCAAATATGCAAGGAACCAAGCAATGGTGGTGAATTCTGTAGTATTTTCTCATTTTCAAGTAAAGTTCCAAGCAAACACTCAAATTTTGCACTGCCAGAGGATGCAAGATCTCCAGTTCTGGACCTTAAATTACAACTAACAAGGAGCAATCCAGCAGCATAAAGCCTCAGTATTGAACTAATGGGTGTCGTAACCTGCCCAGCTACTTCAATCAAAGTGGAATACAAAATGTGGAGAATAGCAGCATAAATGAAAAGCATACACTAGAAAACCTTGGTAGGAAAATACCTGATTGAAATGTTCTGCTATTTTGTTCAAATATGCTGCAAATGTACTACAAAAACTTGCATTTGCAGATTGACATTTATTTGCACAGTAATATACAAGTTCAATAAAGTCTGTTCCAGTGTTTCCTTCCTCAACCTGAAAAAATAAATATAGGAATCAAGTGCTCCAACAAGAAAATACCAAGCTTATTATTTAGATGGAAAACAAACTAGTAACTAAAAAATATGGTCCTACAGGTATAGCACCTTGCATTCGTGAACTATGGAGTCCAGTATATCCATGATATACAAGGAGTTATTATCCCGCAGTGCGAACATTGAGGAGCATATCCTGTGGGCAATCTGCATTTAACATTTCATCAAGATGCCAAATGAAAATTCTAATGATGAATATATCCAGAAGTTTAGAGCGCTGCATTATTACCTTGTAGACTTGATCTTTGATGGGAGATTTTACATGTTCAGTCAACGTTGTACAGCAAAACAAGATCACCAAATCTCTATCAGGAAATGGCGTCCTCCCCAATAAATGTAAAGTGCACTTGCCCAAATGAGTTACTAACATCTTGTGAAACTTCTCATACGAATTGGAATCCAATCTCCTGAAACAATAAGTCGTATTATAAAAGGCAATTTAATAGCTCACTTCAGTACAGAGGATATAAAAATTAATTGTGGCAAAAACAAGACAAACACAGAAAAAAAAACTCTCTTGAAGAGCATTTGAAAATTGAAAAGAAAAAAAAATGAATTTATGACAACTGACAGACAAAACAAAGCTAGAGACAGGCAGTAGCTTCTTCATGTAAGGGATCATCCTCCCTTGCATAATTGAGATCATCTGTGGGTTTGGGCACACTATTGAAAATCACAAGAAAATAGAGAAACAGAACATGAAATAAAATGAGAAAGTACAATGAGAGAATCTGACAGAACTAATTTTTCTAATTTTCAAAATATTAAACATGTACAATTTAGGAACTCTACCACAGCTAGCAAAACTAAGTACTACTAAGTTGGACAATACCTAAATCCTAGGAGTTCTAAAGTAAACAAGGAGTAAACGCATTCACAGGCTGAGCTACAATACCAGGGACACACATGGAGAGAAGCATAAAATAATAAACAATGGTGCACCTGAGCCAAGGGTTTACTTCCTCCACCAGCTGAAGAACCTTCCTGAAATGGCCATCCTCTTTAGCCAAACCGGCGGCTGCACATCTCACGAGGCTGACAACAGTATCAACGACTAAAGTGAATAACTCTCCGCCGCCGCCCTTATCTATTTCAGGGAGAAGCTTACCCTTCCTCTTGGCGGGACGAAGCTTCTCCAAAACCCCTAAACCCTCAGCTTGGGCTTCGTCAAACAAGCCACATGACTCGAGGCAGTGAATCAGGCGAAGTCTCTGGAATTCGACGGAGAAGGGCTTGGAAGCCAACTGAGAAGAGACGGTGTCCAAACAATCGAGGCAGAGCCTGTAAACACGAAGCAATTCGAGGAGCAAGACGGCGTCGTTGGACTTTGATACTTCGGGGAGCCGTTTTGGGAGGATGGACAGGGAAGCGTTGAGGAATGAGAGAAAACGCTTGGCGAGTGAGCGAATCAGGGTTTGGTCGGGGTTGGTTGGCTTGAGATCTGCGAGGGGACGGATGTAATCGTAGACTAGGGCGTGGATGCCAGGAGAATCAGAGGACTGAAGCTTGGAGATGAGGGATGATTCCGAGGGAGAAGAAGCCATCGGAAGAGACAAGTTCCAAGTTCAGAAGCAGAGTGAGAGCTTAATTTGCAGGGCGCCAACAACACCGCTCTTCCACTCTCATTTCAAACTTTTCGAATGGAACGGACCCATTCCCATATACAACGGTCTTTGTGACTTGTGAGAGCAAAATATATTCATTATTGGCAGAAAAAAATTTAAAAAAAAAAAACACCGTAATAAAAATTATAAAGAATTTTATGTTTTATCTATTGTGTCCTGATTTTTTATTTTACTTTTCCCTACACATTATTAACTCATTAAGTTATAGGTGTTTTTTTAAACTAGATTAGGTCCCGTGTGATGCACGGGTTTATTTTTAAATTACTCTTAGAAAAAAAAAACAAATTGAAGAGAAAAGAAAAATAATTGAATGTTTTTAAAAATGACCAATAAGTTTAATTTCAAAAAATAATTTACAATTTTTTTTAAGAAGGATAGTTAATATATTTTTAAAAAATTGAGAATGTATTAAATATATTTTTTAAAGTAAAACAAAAAAAATGGTGCAAAATTGAATGGGCATATAAAAAGCCCATTTAAAAAACGTAAAGCCCAACCCAAATAGAGGAAGTAAATACGGAGTCTCTTATGTTATACCCATCACAAACCTAAAACCCTACTGCCACCAGAGAAGTTGCAACTGCGAATTCAAAATGCCAAAGTCGAAGAGAAATAAACAAGGTTTGCGTTTCGTTACTCTGAATATTCATTCTCCAGTTTGTTGTTGTTGTTGTTGTTGCGATTAATCAAATAGCGAAAACCATGATTTGATTAACATGCAGTTACGCTGTCAAAGACGAAGAAAAAGGGACGAGATCACAAAGAGACGATAGTGAACGGAATAAAAGAGGCGGCGGAAAAGTACGGATACGTGTTCGTGTTCTCATTCGAGAACATGAGGAATCAGAAATTCAAGGAGTTCAGAGAGGAACTGAAATCCAGTAGCAGATTCTTTCTCGGCTCTAACAAAGTAATGCAAGTGGCTTTAGGTCGCTCCGCTGCTGATGAGATCAGACCAGGCCTTCATAAGGTTTCAAAGGTTGAATTCAATATCCCTTCTACCAACTACCAGTCAACGATTTCTCTTTTATTTTTTATTTATTTCTCTCTTGTTTTTCTAGCTATTGCGTGGAGATGCTGGGATGGTTTTTACCAATTTGTCTAAGGAAGAAATTGAAAGGTAGCATTCTCAATATAACTATACTGCTAGTCTTTTAATTTATGCATATCTGTTTATATTGCCCGTGTAAATTTGTTCACTTGGTGCGCCTAACTTCCTTCTATCATTTTTTTCTTTTTGTTGATTTTTTGGTTGATGCCAATTGCAGGTTGTTTAAAGAATTTGCCGAATATGACTTTGCAAGAACAGGAAGCATTGCCACCCAAAATGTAATTAGTTTACTTTATTTATAACTTATGATTTTTTCATACAAAGGTTCAGAAGTCGTGTGATGTTTTGGGCCTTTGGGACAAAAGCTACAAAACAGCCATCAGAACTTTTAATTTCTAATTTCTACCTTTTCATGTATATGGATATGGATGTGCAATGCCGTTAGCCCATGGTTTGTTTATGAAACCAGAATTTGCTTCCACATCATTAGGAATCATTTGCCTGTCATATCCATTAGATCCTCAATTATAATATATAAATAAAACTCACATTTCCATTATCTGAGTGTTATAGGTGGATCTCAAAGAGGGTCCTCTAGAGCAGTTCACTCATGAGATGGAACCTTTTCTCCGGAAGCAAGGCATGCCTGTTCGGTTAAATAAAGGTACACACTATTGCATTGTTTTGTAACTCTGATTTAAACATACCTGCCAAAAGCTGACATGCATCATGGTGCTTCCAATGTTTGCAGGAGTTGTGGAGCTTGTATCAAATTTTGTTGTCTGTGAGGAGGGAAAGCCCTTGTCACCTGAGGCTTCTCGCATACTGGTCAGTTTTGTTTTTGTTTTTGTTTTTGTTTTTGTTACCTGAATCATTAATCACAAGTTCCATAGCATCTTTACAATTGGAGGGGGATGACTTTTTTTAATGCCTACAACTACTTTGCTTCCCTCTTATGGTCATATTTATGTGGTAAGGATGTGATTGATTTTCTTTCTTAAGAAATTGTTGTTTATGGTTTTGTTTCCTCTTTAAATTCCCAATTGGGTTAGTTATATCGTACATGCTTGTGTCAATTTAACAACTGCTATGAGTTTAAAGTTTTGGTAACTGAGACTATAGTAATGGCATCCACATTAGTGTTATAAGATAGTGAACCTTCCATGCTAACAGTTTACTGTTCTTAATTACAGCGTTTAATGGGAATCAAGATGGCTACATTTCAACTTCACCTAGTTTGCAGGTGGAGTCCCGATGAGTTTGAACTTTACATTGATGGGCCAGATGAATCAGATGTTGAATGCTCGTAGTACCTCTTTTAAAACGTTGAAGATTATGGAGCTCCCTCCAAAAAAAGATTACAAGATATGTAATTTTTGTCTACAGTGCTATAGACTAGCGTTTTTTGGATTATGTATTCTTAGAAAAGTTAATTTGTGGGAATGCGAGAGATTTCTGTGAACTAGGTCGAGATGTAACTTTATGAAAAGTTCAAATTACTGAGATGCAGTTTTTATTGGCTTAGATTTTCTTTTTTGGCTGCTGATATATAATTTTTTTTTATCAATTTCTTAAGAGTCTAAATATTTGTTAAAAGGGAACTCGGATCCATAAACTTCGAATTCTTCAGTAATGCAAGAAAACACTCGGTTTCACCCAATTTAGAGAGTTTAAAGTTATTGTTACTTTGGAATGTTCCTCAATCCTCTAATTTAGGTATTGGTTTGATAAATATTTTTCTGATTTATCTAAATGAAACTAAAACTCATGTTTGTTCTAGTTTTAGCATGCTCTCTAAACCAAGCTTACTAATTGTAAGGAATCAGTAATTGAATTATTATTTTTTTAAAAGTATAAACAAGATATCTACTATATATATTGGCAAGATGTATGGAAAGAAAGGTGAAGAGAAAATCTTTGGTAGATTAACTGGTTTGAAATCCTTATCTTGTCAAGAAAGCATTAAGAACTTCACATTTTTTTATCATCCTGTTGGTGTTTCAGCCCTTATATGAATGGACCAAAATTGTGAATTTAATTTTCATGTAATGTAACAAAGTAACAATTTTTACTTTAAAAATAAATTATATATGATAATTTGTGATTGAATATCAATATAATCCTTTTTTATGTCACTATGCATTATTTAGTCTAGAATCATCCAGATATAATCACTAGTTTAACTTGAACCTAAGACTTTACTTATGAAAATCGACTCTAATTATCATTTGAACTAATAACTTGTATGAATAAAAAACATGTATATTCCTTTAAAAATATTTACTTAACTTAGATTAATCATGTGAAACTCCTAAAAAGTTTGTGCAAATAAATAGTTGGTAAAAATGAAACTAAATAATGTCGTAACTCATGATAGTACATTACGAAGTCCACAAGTGTGAGGGCAAGAAAGGATCGATACAGCAAATTTGATCACCAACGCGTGCAATACTGGTTATTATACATTAATTCCATACACAATAAAACAAAGAATATGAAGCTGTTCTACTCAGGTACAAATGAACAAAATTTTACAACACTTCTCGTGAAGGGTTGTGGCACAAGCCTAAGACTTAGAAACACAGCTGTAAAAACAGTGCAAGTGCGGTTAATAAAAAGCTGTTAAGAGCTCATTCCCTTTTATCCTCCTCTTCTGACTCGTCGTCTTCTTGATCGAAGGATCCATCAGTTCTGCCATTCTTCTCTTGCTGAACTAAACTTAGTTCACCTTGACCTTCCTGCTTTCTGTTAGTGAGAGATTGGGCTTCTTCGTCATCAGAATCTTCTCCCACTTCCTCTGAATATGCATACCTATACATGGGTTGCAGAGGCAAACCAAACATAAAAAGTGAGACTCATCCCCAAAGCCATTTGAATCAGACATTACTACATGAAATGACGTGATAATTTTGTTTTCTCAGAACTACAACTAGCCAGTAGCCAAACAACACAACAGCAACATTAGCATGACATAAAATATAAATAAACAATTCTTAATAGATGAAGCTAGCACAAAGTCCAACTGGTAGCCAGAAATAAAGGTTTCCTCTCATGACAAGGCAATCTCATCAGAAGAGCCATAAATTTTAAAAGCTTGTAGCCTAATTGTTTTTGAGATTCATTTAATGAATCATTTTAAATTAGAAATATAACCAATGATAAATGTTGGGAATGAAATGTCATGTTAAAACAACAACAACAAAAGCCTTATCTCACTAGGTAATACAATTCACCTTTGAGAGCTTTGGGATGGGGCCCAAAGATAGCATATAACACAGAGTAATGCAAATGCTAGAATGTCCCAGAATGCAGTGACGATCCAAGCACTCTGCCAGCGCTCATTGAAAGGATCTGTAGCTTTGAAGTATACCTGTAAAAGAAAAATTAGCAACAATTAAATGGAAGCCAAACACAATTAAAACCAGGATTTTTTTTATTTTTCTTCACTACTTTTGCAACAATGCAGTATCAAACAGTGGAATGTGAATATCAGTTTTTTTTTTTTGGTGGATAAAACATCAATTTCAGTTATTCATTAGAAGAAGTACATGCTATTTTTGTGCAAGATAAAATAGAATAATTATAACATTACAAGCCTTACCTCGTATCCTATCCAAGCAACTGAGGAGATCACCGTTACTGCTAATGCATTAGAGAACTTCCTATATATATCCAACTTAACAGAACTTCGTTTTGCCTGAGAACCACACACACACAAACTCAAACATATTGAAAAAGCAAGATAGGAAGAGATTCAAAACAGAAAATTTATAGGTACCATGCTGCAAAATAATAGGAATTTGAGATACCTGTAACTGCTCTAGTGTTTTTGAAAGAGCTGTAAAAATCCATAATATCAAAAATGCATCTAAGAAAGCATTAGGAAGAACTAGAAGGAGCCTTGCCCTTCCTGACACATCATTGATGGTCCCCACATATTCAGTAATATTCAGTAACTCTGATGCTAGAAAGTAAGTTATTCCAAGTAAAAGAACCTTTGATGTGAGACCACCAAGAGTGGGTCGCACAACACCGTAACCCATTGAAACAGAGAGAATGAGAAGCCGTGATATTGATTTTCTTATAGCCCCAACAGTGACAACCCATGTTGTAAGCACAATAGGTCTCATTCCAGTGTTGTTGAAATTGACATACTCAAAATACCAGAGAATCATCTCAAACAATCCAAGAGCAATGACAGCTGTGATACAGTGCTGAAGTTGCAGTACATCATCCCAAAATCTCACATACTGAAAATACCAAATGATGCTAAGGAAAACATAAGCCAGTGTCATAAATACATAGAACTTCCTTAGTGGGGCCATCCTACCAGGTAAATACCCATCAGGGTTTTTCCATATTGTCTTCCCACTCATTACCATGTCCTTGAGCTTGGGGTCACAAGCTACAAAAAACAAATTATACATTCCAGTCTTTGTGATGGAAACTTCCTGAGAATCTAGACGTGCAGTTTTGGATTTTCCTTTGAATTGTACATCTAAAATGACTGGCCAATTAATGTCTGTTGCAGAAGGTCTCCTAATAATCTCTCCTTGCTTACAAGCTCCCATCTTAGCTAAATCAGGGGTGCAACAGATTGCCCGCTGTCCACCATAAGCAGAACCACCTATATCATTACGATCAGCAGCCTCAAAAATTATGATGTGTACTGGCACAGAACCGCGCGCCTTGGCTGCAGCTTTAGGTCTCCTGAAGGTTATATTCTCAAATCTATCCCCCAAAGAAAAAGTCAGAGTTGTGTGGAAGGTATATTTGACACATAACTCAAAGACGATGCAAGAGACATAAATAATTAAATTCATATGCAAATTCTAAAATTTCAAAGAACAATACTAAAGACACATATTTTCCATGCTTCAATGTTGGGATTTACTCGTCGATGTATGTCTTCCCTTCTTATTAGTCCATTGGTTCATAAAGATCACAACATTGTTTTGAGGAGGAATAATGCTCTATCCTCCATTCCTCCTATAAATCCTCCTAATACTTTATGAAGAAAATATTAATGAAAAACAAATACATTTCATGTCCTGGAAGCTTAAAATGCTTTCAATACCTTCTTGACGACTGCTAATAGTACACTCTCTACTATTAGTTAAAATTTAAAGAAAATTACAAAATATAAGCAAAACTTGTTAAATAAGAAATGAAACCCACAATTTTTTTTTTATTTCCAATAAATTTCAACAAATAATAATGAGTGTGTTAGTTAGTGAATTGTTGCAATTCTCTAGTTTCTTTTATCTACTAGGAGGATTTAGAATCATTCATTAAGGAAACTAATGAAGAAATTTAACCTAACTAATGTAAGAGTTCATATCTTATCTTGGCAGAGTCATTCATAAATGATGCATCTATTATTATAAATTCTAACAGATTAATTAATCTACGAGTAAGACTAATTTAGCTATAGTCCATCAATTAATGTAGTTTCTCCCCGTCACATATTTAAACCAATGAGTCCATATTCAGTCAAAATCGAGCAATGTAAATGAGTCCATATTCAGTCAAAACCAAGAAATGTAAAGAGCCGTACGATGAATGGAATCGCGAGAGAGAGGTTACCGGATGTAGGAAGTGGCGTCGTGGATGGAATTGGGTTGGGAAGCGACGATGCCTTCGCTGCCACCGGAGAGGAGGTAGGAATTGCCGACTTCTCTGAAAGGTTCATGAGTGTAGATGTGGATGGATGCGAAGCTGGTGGTGACTGCGATGGAAGATAACAATATGTACACGAGTGAAGCTGCGAATAACACGGATCTAGCAAATGCTGAATCCATGCCGATACACACTCACTCAGATTGGATCCGCAGAGTGAAAGAAAGAGAAAGAAGAAGGAGACATGTCGGTGTGAAATCGTTGCAACGTCACTCTCCCTACGGGACTCAGCTGCTGGCTTCACGCGCGGATCATTCCACGTCATCATTCTTTACCCATAAGCCATAGCCCATATCTAACTAGAGTAAGAAACACTTAACCCAACTCGTCTTCATTCGTCAAACAAGAGTTGCGTACAAAAAAAGGTTCAAGAAGTAATATTTGGAGGTGTAGAAAGCAATCGCCCTTCCAAAAAAATCTAGGCATCAATCATTTAAACAAAATTTTGAGTTTGTGATAATAGGAGGACATTAATGCTTAATTCATTGTAAATAAATATAATTATAAAATGAATCAAGTTTGTTTCACGTGTATATGCAATTATAAAATTCTTTTTTTTTAAGTTAAAAAATTTAAAGTATAAATCATTTGACCTTAAAAATATTTTTAAAAAAACCATTAAAAAACAAGTTTACAAAAACACGTTTAGGGTGGTTATAGGTTTTTTGTGTTGATTTTTAAATACAAGTTTCAAAACAAAATGTGTTTAGCTAAAATAAATAGTATATATTTGCATTTTTTTTTTTTAAATTACGTTCAGTAATGAAATACTATATCCATTTTTAAACACGCGAGTTGTAAGTTGTAAGGCAAAATATAATGACCACACCAACATATACGATCGAACGAGTAGTAATTGTTCGCAAAAATCATAATTCATATAACATGCAGCAAATTAAAGGTCTTACTATATAATGCAAGCAAAATAAAGAGAAAAAATATTAATGTGTGCATGCACAGCACAACAAAAAAGTACGTCAGGACGCAGTTGTGAATGATTGATCCGTCGTTGAATTAAGAGAAATGGCTCCAAGTCCAATCTCATTTTGGGGTATGAAGTTGTTGACGTTATCCACCAATACGCTCTCTTCTTCATGCTTTTCACTTCTATACAACTTCACTAGCTGCTTTTGAAACTTCTCCATTGGTGTCATCCGCTTGTACACCGCCGATGACCGTTTCCTTGAAGGGATTTTCTTCCCAAAATCTGAAATGTATAATTTAATATATTATCCCACCCACCCAAGCAATTAATTAATTAATTAACACACATATATACATACCTTGTGGTGATATATGATGGACATCTGGGGTTGACTTATCGCTGCAGTCAACTCCATTAGTTGTAATCATAGATGTAGGTGGAACATGGTGCTGGTTTGAAAGTTGGTCCTCAGGCTCAGGCTCAGGCTCAGGCTCAGGTTCAGACTCAGACTCAACATCATTTTTAAACTGAGTTGGATGGACATGCTTGGGGAGATAATTGTCAAGGTGTCCCTTTAACTTGTATCTTGATCCACAAGCGTTACACAGCACCGGTTTATCAGCTGGTCCATTGCGCCAAAGTGGAGTAGCTGTTCATCAACACAAATTTAAATTGATGATCCACAATTGCCTAGGAACTCATTTCAAATTCTAGCATATCAATTAACTAAATAAAAACTATGAATCAAAATTCAAATCTCGAATCTCGAATGTAATTGGATTTGAGCGTAAGAAGTCTCAGAACCAAAGAGTGAGACTAAAGTTGTATTTTATTCAATTTAAAAAAAAATTAAAAAAATTTAAATATATATATATATAATTTATGAATATAAATAATTTCGATTTTAGAAGAAAAAATAAAATTTAATATAACAAAATCTGACATTTAAGAAAGAATCTCATCAAAGCAAAAAAAAACTTTGAACATAATTAATAAATGCATTAAATAATACTATTAAAATTTATTATATGCCATAAATAACAATAAATGATATAATAACATTTATGAACAAAATATTAAATGATGTAGATGAAAGAGAATTGACCAAATTTTTATTCATTTTTTTTAATGATTTAAAAATAAGAGGCACACAAGACTTTTAATTCAAATAACAGCAAAACAGAAAAGTCAACTTGACGAAAAAGAATAAAATTGACGAAATTCAAGATGATAGTAACTAGTCAAGTCAAAATGACGGAAATGAAATTCAACTTATGATATGTAATAGTACCGTTTTTTTATTCTCTTTTATTCTAATATGTTTTTAATGAAGCAATGTATCGGTCAATTCACTTGATTTGATCAAGAAAAATAATAATGCATGAACACGTACATAGTATATGCACCTATTCGACACTTCTTTTTTCTCCATCTATCTATATTTTTGTTATGATATTTAGCTAGTATCATATTAGTGTTTAAGTCTAATTTTCCGACAGAGAAAATGTTTTGAAATGAGATATGAAATAAAGTCTAACAAAATTCCCAACAACAACAGAAAGAGAGGACTTACAGTTAATTTTGCAATGCGAACATGGGCCTTTCTTCACCATGAGTGAATGCTTTTGTTCTCCAACTAAAACAAATAGTGGGAAGAAATATGTTAGTAGAAATTGAAATAATTAAAACAGAATATAATATAACACTAAGTTTCGCTTACTATGGATTGATGCTAAATAGACTGGTAACAAAACAAACAAGGCGCAAGTTCTTATTTGTATTGGTCGATGCACATGGGATCTATAAATTAACAGTGAACAAACGTAATCTTAAACACACAAGCATGATATTAATTATACAATTAAGAAGTGTTTAGGATGTCATTTGACTTTAGTCACTATTCGTTATTTCATTTATAACCTTTCAATAATTTTCAATGGCCTTACAAGTTGTCAAGACCTCCGCTTATGTAACGCTCTGTTGTTTCATGCAACATTTAATAATTAAGGCAACATTTATTTAATGTTGCTTAACTAGCATTTATTGATAAAAAAAATATTATTTCATCAAAATAACGTGTGTTAATTTGAAGTGTAACTTAATTTGGATCTCTTAAGCAATATTTTTTTATTTAAGCCTTAAATGAAAAAAAAAAGTAGTGTTTGGATGAACCTCTTAAAGATGATAGCTTGATTTCTTGACATAAATTAGTCATAAAAAAAAAGGATAAATATTTCATTCCAATAACTCCACACCCCAAAATAACACAAATTCAAAAGTTGAATTAGAAATGTAGTAATTATTCATATTTATTAATTAACTCAAATAAATGTTAGGATATATGTGAAATTAATTTCCTGATTTCAATAAGAAATGAACTGGCTTTGTTATTCAAGACTTTGTCAATAAGAGATTGAACTTTAATGATATTTGGATCAACACAGATCCAATCGAACACGTTTTTTCTACTGCAATTTTGTTTAGGACAATAAACGATGTGATCAAAAGAATAAAAAAAAAAATTCAAGTAAAATAACTGATGTTTGTGAAACAAACTATTGGAGAAATATAACAAGATGAAGAAATGGAGAATAGAAAGAGGGACATACTTGGTGCCTTGCCACAAAATAGCTTGAGAGAGGAGGAGTGTTGTTACACAATGAGAAGAAAAAATAAGAAATAATGAGGAAAGTGAAAAGGCAGATGAAATGGAGGGATATAGAGAAAATGGTATTTAAGTAAAAGTTTAATAGACACACTAGTTTCTGTAGTGTTATTCACTCACAACACATATTTTATGGTAAATTTATTAATTTTTATAAAATTTTCTTAAAAATTATATAAATAATAAATTATAATTATTATTTACCATAGAACAATAATATAAAAGTACATCATTATTATTGAACTCTTTCAAATAAAGTTATTAAAAAAAAATAAAAATGGAAGGAATAGTTGCAAGTCCATGTCAGAGTGAAGATAATTGCCCCTACAAAGTAAATTTTATTTATTTAAAACATGTGAAATAATTTTGTTGTCCCATAAAACATCTGTTACCCCTTGTAAGACATTTTTTAAAAATAAATGTAGAAAGTTACAAGAGACAATGATGCACTGCATTCTATTTCATTTAATTTTTTTAGTTTAGGTTATTATTTTATTTTTTTACTTTTCTTTCCTCTTGGAACCGCCACAAATTATAATTACATACTAATTATATAAATGAATACTAGTCATTTTAAAATTACAAAATATTGTCATTCAAAATAAATTAACGGACAAATCATCGCTTGATTGAGAAAATACAACAAATACCTTAAAAGAAAACTTTTTTTACCAGGACTCAGAAACATAAAAAAACAATCTATCAGAACCTAAATAAATGTTTTTAAGTACATAAATTATATTGTGATTTTTTAAAGTTATTTTATTTTTAATCGCTAATTGTTTTGTTCTAAAAAAATATTAAAATTCAATCTACAAATAAAAATGAATAAAATAGATATTTTTTTATATAAAAAACATGATCTTTACATAATAAAAATCTTTAAAACGTTATTTTTAATGAATAAGTGAATAACACTCTCATTTACTCCCGGTAAAAAATAATACCCTCATTTACTCATGTAAAAAAACACACTCTTATGTACCGAAAAGAAGAAATAATCCTCTCATTTTAAAGTAATTTTTATTTATTTATTTATTTAAACTATGTGTGATACACATATACACGGTGGATCTTCAAAATATCATCATCACTGCTACACATTATGGGTGCGACTGTTGCGACTTGACAACATTTAATCCTTTCTCGGCCAATTTACTAAACTGGATGAAAATCCAAAAAAAATATGTAATTGGGTGTGCATAGATTTTATTTATTAAAATGGGTGATTCCTGAATGTGTGTCTTTAGATTGAGCATCAGATTTTAGGTGTCGTCCGACTATCTATATTAATCAGATGAGTGTTGTTAGTTAATGCAGTATCTTCCAGGTGTTGCTAGATTGTTTGCACCAATTAGATGGGTATTACTAGTTAAACAATCATCTTCCAGGTACAACATCTTTGATATTGCTAGATCAATAAGGATCTTTCCTTTTTGTTTGTTTTCATTTGTAGTAAGGATATGTGTAGGTGTAAGGGTAGGGTTTCGAGTTTGAGGTTTGGGTTTTGTTAAAGAAGATCATTTTCCTCTTGAAAACGACATGGACAATTATTTTGGTTATACCCTTCTTGTCTAATAATGACCGCATTTATATCTTTGGTGTGATTTTGTCAAGTCCATTTCATTTCTAAGTCGTGTGGACTTTGAACAACCTTTACCATGTAATTTGTAAAAATCAAGAGCAATATAAGGCCCACTCCTTTCAAGCATAGTTTCATTGTTTCCAAGTGATTCCAATCACCTGAATATGCTTGGATAATGTTTTCCATGGAGTAGGCTTTATCTACAAATTAGTACAAATTGATATTCATGTGAGCGCATACAGCTACAACGTGGGAGCAAGGATATTGATAAGTTTGAAATGTGTCACACTTACAGTAATTACGATTTAAAACAACAACCTATGTTTTTCCACCCCTCTAAGTAATATGGTTGAAAGGCTCTTCCACTTCAAATTTTGTGTGCCAAATATCAAATCTTATTATCGTGTAAGTACAAGTCACTTGGGTGTTTTTCTCAATGATTTTTAACAACTTATTGCAGTAGCGTTGACCTTTGAGATATTCAGATTTTTCTTGTACTCCCTTCTAGACAAAATGCTCAATTAATCTGTGGTAAGTACACCTAACCAAGGTTGTTATTGGCAAATTTCGAGCACCCTTGAAGACTTTATTTATGATCTCAAACAAGTTTGTTGTCATATGACCAAATCTACAACCATGTGCATTATGTGCTACGCTCCATTTTTCCTTCAAAATATCATCAATCCATTCCGCTATATCCTTTGAAGTTTGATAAAATTTTTCAAGCTTCTACTCAAACTACAATATTATATGTGAATTGTGTGTAATCACCGTAATATCGACTGAGATTCACAAAAAATGTCCCCTTAGTTGGTTGTGGTGGAGGAGCTTCAAATTGGAACGACACATGTTCTATAACCGTTCTTCTTTTACTAAGTCCTCTACCCTCTCGACTTCGTGGTCCAATATTCAAGTTATATGGGGGAATTGGAAGTGGATCCACTTGCAATGATGCCTGTTGTGAAGGAATGGTTATACGTTCAACTTCTCCCATGGCTTGTAAAATATTGGTGACACTTCTTCTAACTTCTTCATTGGATCCCATACTCCAATGCTGGTGAGTTGTGTTGTGAAATAGCATCTCCACCATAGCATCTCCACCATATCAGCCTACAAGGAAAATAAATGTCAACATATAGAAATAAAAATATTATAATGACATTCATCTTGCATATCTTATCATAAAATCGTGTTTTGCATCATCAAGTCCAATCCAACGTCGAGTATAGGATAGATGTCATTTCATGTACGCACAACTAATTGGAAAATATGGATTGTTAATGAGCACGGTAGAAACAATCCTAGCCCGTCTTGCATTCCACAGTTTAACAAAGAAGGAGTGAAATACACCCTAATCTTTTGGTTCCTTCCCTTTCAATGTTATATCATGTAAAACATCATCTTAGAAGGGTGCGTTTGGAATTGGTTGATTCATGCTAAATTGGCGTAGAACATGATCTGGTTGATGCCATTCGATATTTTGGAAGCAAATTAATGGAATAATCGATCTCCAAATGTCACTTCCATTAAAACAACTCTTAGGAAACAAAGTGGAATATTGTATGTAAGGATCTCACACCACCTATATTAAAAAGGGGATTAGAAATAATAATATATGCATAGTAAAAAAAAAAAAAAGGATAACACAACTTACATCATTTATCTTCATATTGTCCAATTTGTCACGGTAAGCAAATAAATTCATTCGACGAGCAACAAAATTATTATGTTTTCCACCCTTGTACCTATTTTAGAATAATAACAACACCAATTACAACCTAATATAAAATATATATAACCTACAATTTTTTTAACTTATTAAAATACATACCGGTATCCAAGAACAGCACCATTGACTGGATCTGGTCGATTAATTGGTGTGATTAGGGGAAACCTTTTCCATGCCCAAAGCTGTAGCAAAATGGATGCCCCCCCAATTTCAGTATACTTAGGGTTAGTAGCTTTGCATAACTCATAATAGAAATTACAAAGCACTGTTGAGCTCTAGCTATATGTAGCACATTGGTGCAAGTCACGCAAAAAAGGAAGGAATTTAAGTGTCACATAATCTCCAGAATGGTCAACAAATAAAAAAAACCCCTAACAACAGCATAATATAACCACGAGTAAATTGTTTTAAATACTTTATGGTATTTGTCCATTTGTCAGTGATGTTGGTAAAATTTTCTTTTAGCACTCTCATTTTTAACTTATTATCCTTATAATCCCTTTGAATAATTTCAATACCTAACAACTCAAAAACCATCACTATCCATTGACCATTACAATGGTCTGTCATTGGTAAACCATCGATAGCTAACCTCAATATCATACTCACATCCTGCAGTGTGATTGTACACTTACCCACAGACATATGAAATGTATGTGTCTCTGACGCTATCGCTCAACAAAAGTAAATATCAAAGTAAAATCATATTTAAAGAACGGTAAATCAACAATTATAAGAAACCCAGCAGTGGACAACAAGTGTCGAATCTGATTTGGAACTTGTGGAGGACGTTCAACTTCAACAACTTCCAATTCTTGTTTGCCACATCGTGCACGACATACTCGTAGAACTCTCTCTGGTTTTTTAACCCATACATGCTCTGATATATGAACGTTTTGCAAATGAAGTAAAGATCCGTCATGCGGACCAAGATGCAGAATTGTCATATCCGTTATCTTTTATAAATTAATAAATATATAAATTTGACGTCAATTCAATACATAATTTTTTTTTAAAAAACACATCATATGTAATATATAATTAAAAAAATCTACAACACAACATCATTCATGGTGTAAACTTGAATGAATACACGAAAAAATAATTATATGGGATAGACAAAATGAAAAAAATAACTTTGAACTTGAATGCAAGCCACGTACGCGTCTATACACAAAAAAAAATGAGCAATGAAGAAACCACTTGAATACTTTTTTTTTTTCTTGTAGCTTACCTTGTCATTTTTCTACTTGTTTATATATACGGTGTCTTTCTTGACAATTTATTATTCTACCTAAACAATTTTTTTTTTTTATCTCAATCAATCAAATTATGTTTTTTTTAATCTATCTTAATCAAATCTTAAATAGTAATATTCTACAATATGCTTTTAGAAAAAAAAGACACACACAAGCAAATCATTATTTTTTTTTATGTTGAATCCAAGAAAATCATATATATTTAAGTTTTCAATTATTATATATTATTTTGTCTAAAAGTATCACATTAATATTATGATTTATTTATTTCCTATATTTTTTTATAGATCCTAAATCTTTTTTTATTACTATGAATTTATATTAAAGGAAAATATTATTGATTTTCTATTTTCTAATATATTTATCTTTTAACGTTTTCGTATTTATGCATTATTCTATGAGAATCAATCTCCTACATATTCAATCAAAATAAATAAGATTAATTTACACAAGTCAAATCTACATTTAATCTATATTCAAATTAAAAATAATGCAACGTTAATTGTAATATAAACCACAGTCACCCATCTACATGATATTGACAAATATATTTTTAAATGTAAAAATAAATATAAATAATAGCATAAAAATCTACATATAAAATATATCTACTATTAACATTGAACTAACCAAAATAATACAACGATCGATCAAAGTATACAAAAAAATTACGTAAAAAGGAATAACCTCATACAAGAAATGGTGGGATCTTCTCATATGTGATGGTAGCTTTACTATCTCCAAGAATTACCAAAAATAAACCTTTTCCTTCAACTTTAACTCTAAAAAAACCATACTTTTACAAAAAAAAAAAAAAAAAAAAATTGAAATAGTCACTTGCCTACTACATGGGTGTGGGAAGGTGAAATGGGTGTTGCATGGGTGTATGAAGGTGAAATAGATGGGGAAGGTTAAATAGGTGTCATGGAATGGAGTGGTGTAATAAAAATTTTGATGCTCCTTCATTGACCAATGACCCTAACCACACAGGGAACATGCACCTTGATGCTCCTTCTTCGTCTAACAACTTCTAGTGTATACGCCTCGATGCTCCTTCTCTGTTTGATAACACCTGACCACATAGGAAAAACGCATTGACCGAAAAGTGAAAGATGCTGCATTGACTGGTAACACCCCTCTGATTAGTGTAGAGAGTCTGACTACAGCTGGAAGTTGATACTCAATATGGCAACACTTACTCTGAAATCACCCATTTTAATAAATAAAATTCATGCATACTTTTTTTTTTTTTTTGGGATTTTCACCAAATTTAATAAATTAGCCCCCTTTCTCTCTCAAATTCCATGCATTTATGTGTTTTTTTAATTCTTACCGTTTCTTTCCCACGCAGACACGGATGCAAGTGTTAGAATGTGTGCCCCACGAGATTTCATTTTTAGTTGTAAGTGTGTAATAAGATATATTTTTGTCCCATAAGAAAATAGACATTGCACTCATAAATATATATATTTTCAAATAAATATAAAAAGTATAAGAAATTTTTAAAAAATGATACTAATTTAATTATTTTTAATTTGTTATAATATTACAAATGAAAATTCATAGAATATTTTTAAAGTATGAAAATGTGCACAAAACCATAATAATTTGTAGAAATTTAAGTATTTTAATTTTTTTTGTCATCACGTTATATATTTTGCTAAAGATTATAATATATTTTTTAAAAAATATTATAAATTATTTTTTGTCCCTACTAACCAAAATTTGTGGATCCAAGCTTTTGCATTTATTTGCTACCTATAAATGTATCATTATTTTATTGTTACAGTATTGATAAATGTTTGTTCTGTTGCATTGCTTTCTGTACTCGTACTTGTTGTTCCTTCTTCTACTGTTTTCTTTTGTTGGCTAGGTAGATTATTTTCACGAATTCTTAATGCATTAATAGTTAAATAACTCTGTTCCCCTAGAAGGTGAAAAAAGTGGGACACTAGATTGTATGTGTAGTTAATCAACCAGATGTGTCCCTCTTGTAATGAGAAATTGATTGTTAAATGAAAAAAAGATCCATTTTTTTGTTGATAGAATTGTTTATGGGGTGCTTGACATTTAAGGGATGGGTAATCAACCAAACTTGCTCTTGATTCTATGTGCTATTTCCATCACAATTATCACATGGTCTCTGGAATTGCATCCAATGTTTTTGCTCTCTGTTTATGAGTTGGTTTCATTGACATGAATTAGAACTTTTGAACTGTTTCTTGTTGCCTTTGTATGGGGTCATTGATAGTTATTCTTCGAATTAACCCTGTGATAGGTGGTGAAAATTGAATCATGGCTGATGATGGCGCTATGCATTTCCAGAGTTGAAAAGCGTGTATAGAGAGTTTGGTTCCAAAAAAAGTCAGCTGAATTCTCAGCAAACTGGTGATAAGTTAATTTCTAATGGCAGTGCTCCAAGACCCTGGTTTTCTCAAACTGCATGGGAAGTTCCAAATGTGATTCAGAAGCTGAAGCTTGCAAAGCGGGGTAACAGCAATTCTCCAGATGACAGAAAGTTGTTGAATTCATCTGTTGATGGCACAGCTACATCCAAGGATGAAAGAATCTCAGAACCCCATTGCTGAAACTTTGGAGGACGAGTGTTTGAGGAGAAGAGCCCCATTATCATATATGGGAGGGTCTTGATAAGAAAGTCAAAGATCATGAAATAGTCTGGCCCCCACTGGTTATCATCATGAATACAAGATACGAGCAGGATGAAAGTAACAAGATACAATAATCTTGTCTTATTTTCTTTTAGTCTTTTATGTTTTATGCATGTGTAGTAGAATGGAATGGGAAACCAAGAACTCCTTGATTGCTTCAGTGACTATGCTACATTGAAGGCTCGACACTCGTATGGTCCACTAGGGCATCGAGGGATGAGTGTTTTAATTTTTGAGGAATCCACGGAAGGTTACTTAGAAGCTGTACGGATCCACAAACATTTTAAAGAGCAAGGAAGAAATAGGGAAGCTTGGGATTGCTGTCAGAATCCATTTCTCCCAGGTGGGAAGCGCCAACTTTATGGTTACCTGGCTTCTAAAGAAGATTTAGATATTTTTAACTAACACTCGGGAGGTATTTTCAGCCTTGTACAGTTGTTAGTTGATTGAAATAATTGGTGATGAACTTGAATATGGGAACTCTATATTTCTTAAGAGTTTTGTAGACTATAATTCTCAGTTGGCATATTTTTCTCTGTTTCTAAGAGAGAGAACTGGGTGTTAGTTCTGTTTAATATTTTACAAGAATGTTGCTGGTACATCTATATTATTTAGGAAAGACAAAATTGAAGTTTGAAATAAGATCATATCAAGAGATGGTTGAGAGCAAGATAAAAGGTATTAATGAAGATAGTTGGAAGCTTGACTATTATAAGAGCATGATGGCCAAAGAACACATCAAATCACAAGTTCATGCAGACTCTTTATGTAAACTAAGTGAGAAGCTAAGCCTGACAACGGAAGAACACTGTTTTGATCAACAGAACAAGGAGGTAAGGTTATGAGGCTGAAATTAAATAGATGTTATTCTTGTGGTGCTCATTGGGCTTTGCAAGAAAAAGCTCTGACTGTTATCATGTAATTGAGAACCTTTATGCATAAAATTGGTTATAATGCTTTATGGTGGCTGTGTTTATGAAAAATATGCTTGATAAGCTATTTGTTCCTGTTTTTCTCACTTCCATTTTTTGGTGTCTGCTCAAGCATTGCTTTACGATTGTTGTAGTGTGATCTTTCCTGAGAAGGAATTTTACGAATTTGCAAATTTGTCTTTCTTGATTCTACTAGTAGCTTTCTGAATGATGATGTAAAGAGTCTTTCTAATACTGATCATTTTAATATACCGTTTTCCAGGGCCGAATCCAAGTCATTGAACAAGCCATAGCTGCAAAGGGAGATGAGTTTGTGAAATTACAGGCACAGCAGGCAATGCAAGAAAAAGTGAAAGAGTCTTCTGAGAAAGAGGACAAGTACATCTAATATTCCCTAGTTGTGCATTATTCCAAGCATGTTTCAAAATTTATGTTTCACATATCTTATCTTTCTATTACCATCTTGTATCAACAGGGTGGAAAATATGTCTAGTTTCCTGAAGGAGATGAAGCAATTTGTGGCAGCATTTTAAGGAAAACATAAACAGTAGTACATGTTATGTGTTCTGCCACATTTTCCATAAATTTATACTTTACTTTTGGTCCCATTTTCACTCATACTGTAGCAGTGTAGAGTGCGTGCTTTGCTTGCAAATGATCATATATGAACAATGGTAAACGTAACTAGAATAAATTATAAACAGTTAGAAATAATTTGTTTTTTGACAGTAAATAAAATCTATTATTATTATTATCTTAGAAAATATCTTCTTACATTCTTATGAACTATTTTTTAAAAAGAAAATAATTTTTTAATGAAACCAAACAATTGTAGAAAAAAAAAAGTTTGTAAAACCGTATTTGAAAGCATCTTTGAACTCGAAGAGGAAAATGGAGAGAAGGAAAGCGAAAGCAGTGTTTATGGGGTTCGGCACTAAAGGCGATGTCTACCCTCTCGCCGTGAGTTTTTGTCCTTTCTGTTGCTAAACTCTTTTCCCCTCTAATTTTATGTGTTGAGACTTGAGATTCCTCAATTGCAGGCCATTGCTGCAGCTTTCGCTTGTGACCAGAAACAATATGACGTCATGTTAATTACTCACTCCGCGCACGAGGTTTGTTTGCATTATAAATAAACATTTCGGATCATTCTGTATACCTTGATGGAACGAACATCATGTTCCACTATACTTTTTAGTAGTGGTTTCTCATTCACCAATCACCGCATGATAGTTTTCTTAAAATTATGTATTTCTAATTACATGAAATGTGCTTTCCATAGCTGACACTTTAACAAAATATTTCCTTTCAGAGTTTGAATACTCACTTGGCTGAAAAACATGTTCAATATTGCCCAGTTTCATCGCCCCCAGTTCTTTGTGCCAATCAGAATTATGATTCCGAAGGTTTGAACTATCATTTTGCTTCTAATTATTGAGACGGAAGAAGATATATTTTTAATGGGTCTTCTAATATCAGGGAAAGCAGAGTCGTCTTTTTTTTTGCAGAAAAACAAAGTTACAAGAGATCATAGACAAGAATGCTATGATTTAATTGAAAGGATATTTGGAGATGGCCCAAGCTTGGACGGTGATCTTATCGTCATCAACTTTTTTGCTTTGGTATTCTAAGTGAAACTGAATCAAGATAAACCTTTTTTTAATTTTGACAAGTGTCTGACATAATTGGGGGACATGTTCATGGCAATTGATTTATAATAAAATGTTTGTGTTAATTGAGATACAAAGATACATTTAATACTACTGGAATAGAAAGTAGAATCAACTGACATTTTCTAAAGGTGATCTGTTAATTGGGGAGACATTCATGATGATTCAGGAAGGATGGAGCCTTGCCGAAAGTTTTTGTGTCCGTTGCATTGTAGCTGCTCCTTATGTTGTTCCATACAGGTACTTAAGAAGTTCATCCCCATCATGTATGATATCAAACATTCTGTAATTTGGATACATCTATGCTTGCTTTGTGGTGAGCAATTACAGTTGGGTAAGAGCATCAGCAATCATGAACTTCTCCTAACATTTAGAGCTCAGATAGTCAGATTATTGAGGTTTCCATAATAATAAAACATGTAAATTTTGAATATTAGAAAATATACCCAATTGGTATCAATTGACAAAATTATCTTGAATTATTTATTGGAGTATAGGCATAAAATATACAACTCTCTAGGTAAAGAAAACTAAATCACAATGTTCAAATAAAAAACTTTTGCATGTTGTAAGTTGTTCGCATTCCATTGGTTGACATGTGCTGAAATACAATGTGCTTTCCATAAAAAAATGATTCTCTCAAGATAATTGATTGTAAAATGTCATATCCAATTGATGATTGACTATATAGTTTTGGAGCTACAACTCATTTTGGTCATTTGATCATTGATTTCTTTTGCAGTGCACCTACAACATTTGAAAGCCAATTCCAAATAGAGCTTCCTCTTTTGTATAAATACCTCATTGATGCTCCTTCTGGTAAGGTATTTCTTTATTTTTATTTTTTTATATTCTGATATTTTCAGTTTCAAAAGATGCTGTGTCAAGTGTGTTTGTTTATTTTCCTAGTTACTGTTAACCATACAACCCCATGGAGTAAAATAAAGATAAAAAAGTTATATTCTCAGCTGCTGCATTAAATTAAGGTCAGGAACTTTTGAAACTTTAGGATTTAAATAGAGAAAGGGGAAGATAAAGAATGACGGCAAAAATTGATGATTAGGATGCTACACACAAATACAAAAAATCTATGCACCTATCTATACTACTAATTATGTCAAGACTGGCACTTATGTATTGATTTATCGTTTTTTAATCATCTTGATTTCTTATAGGTCTGCTGGAAGGATGTGATTCATTGGATGTGGCCTCTTTTCACAGAAAATTGGGGATCATGGAGAAATGATGTCTTGCATCTTAGTCCATGTCCTTTTACTGTTAGTGTTTCCTATACTTTTTCCATGCCAACTAGTCTGTGTTTCAAACAAAGTTTGTGCCACCTGAGTTAGGTTGCTATAGCCATGTACATGTACCCTTGCTGAGAAGTATGGGGCACCCCCATTCTTGTAGATTCACTCAAGCACTTTTTTTTTGGTGATTTCAGGATCCAGTAACGGGTATTCCTACTTGGCATGATAGGCCACAATCACCACTTTTGATGTAAGTAATGGATTCTAAATGCGAAATGTTTTCAATATATATATTATGTAATTCTATTACATAACTATTCCCTGTGTTGTTTGTGTGTGAAGCTAGATCCAAGTTGCATGGGATTTTGAGTTTTAACCTCATGTGGATTGATTATGAGCAATAGAAATAAACAAGGGACTACAAATGGGAAATTTTTTGTAGAGGAACCAAAATTCAATCTGAGATTCGACAGGAACTAAAATCTATTTTATCCCAATGATGTATTTTAAGGTCTACCAGTTATGGATACTTTAAGGAATTATTTTTTATGTATATAAAATACTACTGTTTCTCGTTGTATGTGACTTGTAAAAGTTGTTTAAATACAACAAAATGGAAACTGATATTGATGTATAAACTTACATGATCTTGTGAATTGATATGCAATATTAGTTCTGATTTTTATTACTGATTCTGTGTATTCAACAGGTATGGTTTTAGTAAAGAAGTAGTTGAATGTCCTGGTATGTTTTTTTTTTTCTTTCATATAAACTTTTCTTCAAATTCACAATTACATGCCCTAAATATCTATCTCCATGATTCGGGTTGTTTAGAATTTAAGTTACTTGCTTTTGTTTTAATCCTCTTCTGCTTGCATCTATGCTGTTTTTTATTTTTTATTTTATTTATCCACTTGGAGGTACTATCCTCTTAAATCAGAAAATAGGGATAATGTCATATAGTAGTTGCTGTGACATACTGAGGGGTGACAAGTAGTGCTCCAATTAAATGCGTCTTGAATTATGTTGTCACATTCAAATGTCTCTTTGCACCAAATTTGTGGCACATTGAGCAATGGCTTTCTGTAATCATTGTCCGAAATCTCTTATGTATGATTGAAATTGGAAGAATTAAAATAGAGAATGTAGTTCGAGTCATTGAGCTTATACTGTGCCTAAACAAATGTATTGTGAAATTTTGTTTCTATCAGTAAAACATCAAGCAGAAATTTTTTTAGAAATCAAAGTTTGTGAACTGTGACTTTTTGGTAGGAAAAAAATTTGATTAATTAGTAATTATATATCCTTTTTTTTTTTTTTGTTAGTAAGAAAGCTTTTTGAAGTCATGGTTAGTGGGGGTATGTACAGAAGTCTGTTTCTCTATCCATGAATGATGACAGACATTATATGTTGGATGTTTTTAGCAAAGTTTGATTTCTTACATGGAGTATGATTTCTCTAGCACACTTGCTTTCAGACTTTTAGTTTCATCGCCTGATTAACTTTAGTGCATTGACAGCATATTGGCCATCGAAAGTGCTGGTTTGTGGTTTTTGGTTCCTCCCTATTGAATGGCAGTTTACGTGTAAGAAATGCAGAGAAATTTCAGTACATGATTCATCAGATGACTTGTGTCCCAGTCATTTAGAGTTGCAAAACTTTATGAAGACTAAACCAATTTTTATTGGTTTGAGTTCTATTGGAAGGTAACACTTGCTACAATTTTGTCATCAATCTTGTAACATTGTAGTGTTGTTGATTACTTGATTTAGAGCGCATTTGTTTTGGCCAAATCCCACTTTCCAATGCACGCCGAACCCAATCCTCCTCTCACATTGGATGGCGTTCAACTTCAACATGAAGGAATGGTGATTCAAACACACCCTCAGTCATTGCAATTATATATTATTTTAACTCATTTTTCTTATTCACTCGCAGCATGGGTTTTCTAAAAAACCCTTGTGCATTTATTTGGGTTCTTCAGACTGTCCTGAGCACCACAAATTACAGATTTATTCTATTTACAGCTGGATATGAACCCTTAGAATCAATAGTCCATACGATTGCTGCTGAAGCATCATTTGAGCAGAAAAAATGGAGTGACGATTGTGTCCCTCTTTGTAATGGGAGACTCTTGTGTTTTTCTGGGTGAGTTTTCTTTAGTTACTTTTCTACAACAAACTTTAAGCTAGGCTGGAAAGGGGGCTCCTCTTTTTAATATAATAACTTGGATTTGACATCCAGTTTTTGAGATTCAATTAAATTTGGATTTTTTATATAGTTTAGTGTCACACTGTCACTTACAATTAGAGTTATGGTTTCTTATGATCTCATCTCTCTAATATTAACAAAAAGACAATGTTATTTTTTTGAAATTCTTTGAAATGAAAGAAAATGCTGAAAGAATGACAACATGGTTTTATTGTATAATGTGAATAGTTCCGTACCATATGGTTGGCTTTTCCCAAAATGTGCTGCTGTAATTCACCACGGAGGCAGGTAGGAGGATTTGTATTCTGATCCCCTGGCTGTTTTGATATTATCACTAAATTGAAGCATTCAAGAGACATGCTTACTAATATATATTTTTGCATTGAATGTCTATCCGTAATTAGTGGAACTACTGCTGCTGCATTACAGGCAGGCACACCACAGGTTGGTACTTAATCAATTCCTTGCTATCATACGTCCATTATTAGGTGCAATTAGGATGATTCTTATTGCATAAATTTATTCTTCTGAATGTATGTATCTCAGGTATTGTTGGCTTGTTGCCTGCATCTGCATGTAGTTGATATGGTGGAATAAACTTGCATTGCAGGTCGTATGCCCTTTCATGCTAGATCAGTTTTATTGGGCTGAGAGAATGCATTGGCTTGGCGTTTCACCTGAATCACTCAGTAGAAATCATTTGCTTCCTGATAAAAATGATAACACAAGTATCCAGGAAGCTGCGCGTGTACTATCACTGGCAATCCATGATGCATTATCATCAACAGTTAAAGCAAGGGCAGCAGAAATTGCTGAAAGAATATTGCTTGAGGTATAATAACTATTCTTAAAGTATGTCATTTTACTTTTTCTTAACACTACTTATAACTAGACTGCTATATGAATAATTGATCTATGCATGTATACATGATCCTTCGGCTTTCAGGACGGTGTATCAGAGGCAATTAAGTACCTAAAGGAAGAGCTGGGTTTAAATTTAGATACTGAAGTCGATTGAAATGTTCCAAGAATTCACCTTCTTCGTTATTAATTCAAACTCATGGTATTTTGGTGTCACCAACTCAGCTCAGGATCTGACAGCATTGGATATTTTGGACTTTCTATTTTAGTGGATCAATTCTTGTATATGTTCATTCAGAAACAAGTTAAAGACTACAACAAAATTTATTATGAGAAGATTCTTATAGGTAGATAAGAGTTTTATTATTATTAAATACATAATTAAGTTATTTCCCAAAATGCATCATTTCTCCTCTTTCTGTCTTTCCAATGTACTTTCATAGAGATAAGAGTATAATTGAAAAGATAATAAATAATGTTATGCCTTAACTTTTAAAATCATACGTAAATAAAGTTTGTGCAATTATAAAAACTAAACGAATATTTTTTTTTAAACAGATTCGTATTTGTGCTTTTTAATAGATCTTGTATTTGTACCTTAGTATTTTAATAGCACAAAAACATATTTGAGAAACTAAAGTGCTATAAATTCTATTTATAATTCACTATAAATTTCAAAATACATGAACCTTCTGTCTACTAAACCTTAAATATATTACCTCTCAGCTTTTTTCTTTTTCTTTCTTTCCTTTCCTCTAATTCTATTGCAATATACAATAAATATGAATAAACGAGATTAATACTCTCGTTAGTTATGAACTTCTCCCCATGAATTTTTCCTAATTTGACGCTCCATTTCAAGGAAGCATCGTTGATTCACTGGTCTGTAGTTCCATCGTGCATCTTCAATCTACATAATGAACTATCTTTATGTAGTTCATAAGATCATCAATCTATTTTGCACTGCTATTTCCAAACGCAGGATAATCATCTTGAACTATTACTTCAACTGGGTTTTCCTTTGCCCAGACAGAAGCATCTAGATATCCAAGCTCAAAGAGTCGATCAAGAGTTGCATCTTCTGCTGGTTCAAGTGCCCAGTTGAAAAGCTGCAACGATTTCATGCAGAATATTCATCTACTTACTGTTAAGAAAATTATTATGCTAATTCACAGAATGCAGGGTTACCTGTCGTGGGCTACACACGTTTTCAGGATTGCAGTCTGGACTAATTCCTATCCCTTCCAATCCAAATCGACTTGCTGGAAAAGCACAAATACGAACCTGTGAAAGAGGTAAATACTCATTGAGGTTGAAACACGATAATATATAAACAAGATAAATCATAGATTTGTTTAGTCACATCTGAATTAAAACAAACAGAGTGCATAAAAATAATTATTTCAATAATGTTATCTTACTCATACCGGCCTAGGTTCACTAAGTTCACCTATCCAGAATGCTGTTTTAACTTTTTGTATCTTCTCAGATCATAAGAGAAAGTCATAATGTCATTTAACATAATCATTTTTCTATCACTTTTCTCTTCTCTCCCCATCCAAACAATAAAAGAGAAAAATATTTTTTCTTTTCATATTCTCTTCTCAATAATGTATGGGAATATTACCCAATAACCTCCCAATCTTTGTATGGCATCTCATAAGAAAAGACCAAGCGAATAGTGCATGCAATGCAGTCGTCTATTCCTTTCAAACCAGAATAATTTCTGTGTTTGACCTGGATAGATGTTTTCACTGGAAAAAAATCCCTCAGGTAATAGTATTCAATATTCATATAAGTAAATTAATAGAATGTACATTTAAGCAAAAATGAATAAAAAGTACAAACCTAAATAAATAATTTATAAACCTCCCAGTACATTTAAGTGGAGGTTTAAAAAAATAATCAATTGAATCAATAGTCCAATTGGTAAATAACAAAAATACCGTTTGTGCAGCAGATGTTGGTGGCATAAACAACGTCAAACCCCCATCAATGCATAGTCGATTCCGAAACATCGTTGCTGGCCTTGGTGCAAGATATCTGGAGTGAGTATAAGTAAGTTTTAAATTTACTTCAAATTGAGAAAAAAGTAAAAAAATCACATGCAATCATGAAATATATACTAACAAATCACCCTGGAATAAAGGAAGAGGTAAAAACTGCATCGATGAGATCTTCCTTGGAATCAAACTGATCTACCAACAAACCCCTGGGTCTCCAAAGAAGCTGTGTCACAGCAACTGTGACAGAAAGTACATAGTGAGGCACAGCAAACTTTAAAAAAAAAAATCACAGGTCATTTCATTTTCAATCTTTATTTTTTCTTCATTTTTTTTCCCCAATAATACAATAAACTAGGGTTATAATTATAATTTAATTTAGGCTTAATTGCAATTTTGATCCCACTACTTTCTCAAATCCATGATTTTGGTCCCCTTGGTTTTAAAATGGCAATTTTGGTCCCTCTAGTATTAACTAATAATTATGATTAATAGAGTTATTAAGTTAATTAAAAATTATTATAAAAACTGTAATAGTTTTTTACACAGAAAAATAATTAAAAAATTAAAAAAAAAATCATTTTTAACATTAAAAAACTTGTTAATTACCAATCATAAAAAAATTATTTTTAATATTAAAAAATAATAAAAATTAAAAGAAAAATCATTTTTAACCTGTTTGAATAATTAATATTTTTTAGTGAATTTATAATTAACTTAATAACTCTACTGATTATAATTATTAATTAACCTGGGGGACCAAAATTGCTTATTTTTAAAACTAGAGGGACCAAAATTACCAATTTAAAACTAGAGGAATCAAAATCATGTATTTGAGAAACTAGTTGAAAAACTAAGGGAATCAAAATTGCAATTTAGCCTTTAATTTATTTGTATAAATTGTTGTAGACAACTATACACTATACTTCTACTAGTTCTAGAGAAATAAGAGAAGAACTTCCAGTTTTATTCTTTGCACAAAACAAAAATAACTGAGGTGGTGAACCTCCAGTATTATTACCTCGAACTCTCCCATTAGATCTTATATGAACATCATCTGGCAAAAACTTGTCAAGAATATCACGTAGAACAGCCTGTGCAGAGAAAAAAAGGTGAGCTTTGAACTTTAAAAAGGTCTCGTAAACAAGAAAAGTACAGGTTTTCATCAAAGATAATGATTTTGTTACATTTTAACAGGTCACTGAACATCTTGTAATCTCAATTCAATTAACAAAAAAGTATGATGAACGCCAAAAACAAATATTCCGGCGGCATACCCCAAGACGGAATGCAGTCCCCCGATTCCGACAATCTTCAGCCAATATTTTAGTAGCAATCAAGGCTTCTTCCATACTAGCTCCGGAAGCAATCACAGCGCACACTATAGCTCCAGCGGAGGAACCAGCTAATGGTGTGGTTTCCTGCACAAAACAAAAACTCTCAATTATCAATATAATTAAAAGGAGAAGGAAATATAAAATGACCTTAATGTAACCGTTTTGAATGAGAAATTGAGCGACTCCGAGATGGTAAGGGAAGAGAAGTCCAGCGGCAGAGAAGCTAAAGCCAGGGGTGGTGACGACGCGGTGGTATCGATTGCGTTCCGCCTCAACGTCTTTCACTCTTTGCTCCCAAACCACGTCGGGATCAATCTCGTCCTCGACCACCGCCCCGATTCGCTCCTCCGAATACACCTTCCCCGAATTATTCTCAAACATGGCCACCGAACCCGAATCTTCTACGAGACTGCTTCCCTTGTTTCGGCTCTTAATCAGCCGCGACGCCAGCCCCAGGAACAGCTCGCCGGTCGCCACAGCAAACGATTTCTTCGTGGTGGCCTCGTCTTCGACCCCTCCCTCAGGCTGATTGGAGGCGAAGCTGATGAATTGTGTGCGTCGACGGAGAATTGAGGAATTAGGGTTTAGATTTGCTGCATAGTGGAGACAGTGAGCATGGGAGGAACAGATACCGAGACCCATCCCTGACCCTGCGCAGCAACACACACTCTTCCTGTTTCTTCTGTTTATAAGGTCGGTGACGTTTTTGTCTTTTCATTATTATATTATTATTTCGATTTCTACCTTTTTGCCTCACTCCTAATGGGGGCCTTTGCTTCTTGCACTTCATGTTTTGCTTTTTGCACTCCAAGGAAGAGTTGAGGGCCTTTTCTTTGCTTTTAGTTAAAATACGTTTATGACAATTATTTCATGGATGGCAAACTTACTGATTTTTATAATAAATACTTAAAATTGATAGTTTTCACATTGTTTACTGTGATATGAAAATATCATCCCGTTAGATATTGTATGAGCATTTCAAAAGTTTAATAAGAATAAGTCTCACACACGAGGTTGATTATATTTAAAAGCAAAAGACTTAATATTCAAATAAAATATACATTGAAATATTATCAAATCTAGTTTAGATGATTACATAAGTTGTTGTGTTGATTAATTTATGTAAATGTTTTAAAATTGTAACTAAAAATACATATACAAATACAACAGAAAGAAATCATAAAGACAGCCAAACTTGACCATCAAGTCATGCCAAAACCGATTCTTGGAGAATCCACGTCAAAGAGGGACTCTATAGGATGGATCCACCATTTTCAAGATGAACAAATTACCTCTATTGCCTCTTGATATTCTGTCAGGTTCAGGCATAAGAAAGAAATTCAGACTTACAGATTTTTTTATTTATTATTGACAAATATTAATTGATAGTTTTTGTTTGTGAGAATGATTCAAACCCATGACTTTCCCTCCACCTTTCTCCCTTCACCACCAAACCAACTTTATAACCCCAAATTCAGACATGGAATTATTAACCCTCGCCTTGTATATTCCTGAACAATTTTTCTTTTCATTTTGTGTGTACTTATATGTTGTGGTTGGCAAACCAATTATTTGACCATATCCCATTAATTTAAAAGTAAAGTGAGCATGTGAGACAGGGACAGTAAATTCTGTAGTCACTGACTGACTTACCGTAAATCTTCATCCAAATAAGTAATTTCCAATTGACCACGACCACTCCCAGGTGATTTAATTGGTATCTGTACTTGGCATAATACACGCATTTGTCAGGAAAAAAACTGGTGAATTGCAACAAACAAGAAGAAGAAAATTAAAGAAAGCTACACTATCATGGTATGAAATTATGAATGTTCAAAGAGTATCTTGCTACTGTACTAGTGCAGTAGTGTAGTGCAATAACCATTTACTTGCTTCTTTTAACAGAAAAACAGATTCATCAGAACTCGTTAACTTGGCCATCAATTAGCTAGAGCTTCAGGACATGCAAAGAAGGACATGAAGAAATTTGTTGAAACATTATTCTATGCTCTTTTTAGTCTAACTAGGCTGAAGTTTTCTGCCTGAATGATCACTGTTACTCTAAGTTACAGAATAACTGGTAGGGAACTGGCACAAACACTTAATAATACATATTTTCAGGTATAGCAAGAAATATAAGACTCCATCTATGCTTGTGTGAGACTTTTGAGTTTTAAATTTATAAATGCAGTTCACCACGAGTAAGAAATTGGAGCTGACTGCAGAGTTTTCAACAATTTATTAGTCCTTAAGATATTTTCTTAATAATAACAGATACACAAAATATGAAAAGTAATTACAAACAGTGCATCACTTACCAGACTAGCAATCTTGAAGAAGTCAAACTTAACAGCTACCCTTCTCAAGTTAAGAGGCACTAAATTGGCAGTGGCCTGCAGAAATAGTGGCAACATGTAGGCTCCAAACCAAACCATTGTGAATTTAATTGCGTTAAGCAGACAATATTATTGGTAAGCGGTGACCAATTGTTTTTCTATAACTTACTAGTATACCGTTGGCACCAAGGATTTGTTTATCAAAGGCTTTGTAAATGGTTGCTAAAATAACATATTATAACAGGCATAAGCCATGCTACAGATACGACACATTCATACTTGAAAGAGTTTAGATAAAAAAAACTTAAGCTCTGAACTGACTGTACCAAACTAGTATTTAAAACCATTTTATTGAAACTTGAACTCCCAGTTAAAAATAAGTTAAACTGCTCAAGTGCCAAACTGAAAAAACACTAGTATTTATATCCATTGGCTGGCAAGTGGTGTCAAAGGACAACGCGAAACTGGAACTTCTACTTGTAACAGTGTTAGAGTGGTAAAAACATGGATCAAGTATGCTTACCGATTTATCTCAAACACCAAGTTCAAGACAATGTCTCTAAACTTGTCATGCTCGTGTTCATCTCAAACAGAATCATATTAGAATAAGTTGCTCCATGAAACCCATGAAGGTTTCTCAACTCATGTGTTGGCCATATTTTGATTCTATTTTAACTACATAGATTTACACAAAGTTCACAAGAACCACTGAATTCAGCTTATTATTGGAATGTTAAAAGTCTTGTTCCATATTGAGTTTCTGTTCAACTGGTATGACCAGTTGCTATACTTCATAAACTTGGTTGCATGAATAATAGCTGAAGAATAGCATTGTCAATGTTTCCAAACCATATAAACAAATACTAATAAAAAGTAGTTAGAACTTAGAACTTTAGTACCTGGTTGTAGAACGGCCAAGTTTCTATATTTTGAACTCTCAAGGTATCCGCATTAACTGCCTGATAGATCTTTCCATTTGGTCGCAAGAATTTCGGTCTCTGGGATAGTTAACACAACAATTTCACTTTACTAAGGTAAATGAATAAATTTGAGAACGGCACAACAAAATCAGTAATATTTCAATTCCAAACCTGTGTTTGGAGAATTGATTGAGATGTTGTATACAAAAGCTCCCATTTCCCATTGAGCAAATCAGACTTGAGAGGGTCCTTAACAGGATTCACAGCCTCAAGTTTACGAGCAATCTGCACTTAGTTATAATCACAAATTCACAATTCAAAAACAAGGAAAGCAATGAAGATAAAATTGTTAGTTTTCACTTAAACCTGGTTCACACGTTGTTGGTCCTCAGGAGCAGCCTCGGCACCTCGGTCAAGTGGTGCAATTGTTTTATAGAGCTCCACCTTGAGGCTCTGAACATCTCTATCTTTAGTTAGAAAACCTGGGAAAAATGAAACCATGTTCCTCCACTTGCCAGAATCAGCTACTTGTAATACGAGGTGGGTGCTGTTCAATTTTTGTCGTGAGGAGGATGAGAATAGAGAATTTGGCTTTGAAGGGTGGGAATCAATTATACATTTCAATGGCAGAGTAGCAGTGGGAACGGAAAGAGCCATTACTGCTACTGAACAAATTCAGTGTGTTAAAATCTACATTTTTTTTTTTATATAAAATCAAATAAAAAATAAATATGCATTTCACCACAGATGGGCCAAATGGGCATTGTTAAACGCACATTATTTCTCGCTAACTACACCATCTTGCTTTAGTTTATTTTTCTTTACAAAATTACCCTTTACAGAACGTGTTTCTATTGATTTCGAAACAAAACATAAATTTCTGTTTTGCATCAGAGTGTTTGTTCCGTTTTATATAACTTTTTTTTTAATATAAAAATTAAATTAATTAAAATACAATACTCTTTTTAACCGTAGTCAAATTAAGTATGATACAAATAAATTACTTAATAAATTGTACTGCATATTTTTTTTTATACTTATGAAGATTGAAGATTAAAGACAAACAAAACAAACAACTAAGGTCTAGTAAAAAGGGTGCTAACTACATCATGCATTAGCTGAGCTGAAAGTAAGGTCCGCATAGGGGTCAGACAGGTATCTAAAATAGTTAAAGTATTTATGTTGGAAGAGCCACTTTTTGCAAACTAGTCTACACACGCGTTTCCAGGGTCGTTCCATGTAACCGTGAATTTTATTGATTATTGTTGCGTAAGGGTGGTGGTCCGATAGGTTCCCCTTGGATCAATTAGATTGCGTTTAGTGAGTTTGATTCGCAAATCACTCTAGTATTAGCCTATTTCTCACACCGTTTTGAGGCCCTTAAGAATAGCAATTAATTCCGTATTCAAATTTAAGGTTATACCACAAAAACCGATGTACCCAATAATCTATCTTCCCGTCTAGTCTCTAAGGAGGCCTCCATAACCTAACTTGCCTGGGTTGTTGAGTGAGCTACCGTCCATATTTAGCTTAAGGCAAGGATGTATTGGAGGTTGTCAAGCGATAAGTCTCGGTTCCTTGTTGTTTCCTTGCTCTGTTTCCTTGTTTGTGATGTAGAGCATGGTGTTGATTTGGTTAGCTATGTACCACACACTCCACTTCTTCCCCTTGAAAATGAAAGCATTCTGCGCCTTCCAAAGAAACCAACATGCGATTACGAAACATTGACCATGGTCTCTGCAAGCATTCGATCTCATCCATGTTGCACCATCCTATTGATAAAAGTCATTGCGTGCATCCATTTGTAGGTTATGCCAAATCTGTATTGCTTTAGGATAATCATGTAGCACATGAACCCAACATTCCTCCTCCGCATGGCACCTGTTACAAGAAGAAACAAACGCAACATGACGCTTGACGCGAAAAGTGTTAGTAAGGAGGTAGCCTCTATAAGTAATCCATAAAAAGTGTTTAACGCTCTCAAGTAGTTTTAAAAACCACACCCAAGCCCAACTTTCCTTGTAGGTTGTTAGACTAGTAGGTACTCGACTGAGCCATTGATATGCCGATTTGGTAGTGTACCCCCCCGTCACTGAATGACCCCATATCAACCGATCTTGTGTTGTAGGGTCAATGAAGTTGCTCATTATGTTGTTCCTTATGTCCTCCGAGAGGTGAATAAACAACCAATCCTAGTGCCACCCTCCACTATTGTAGATGTCGCGTACTCGTAAGTGTGCATCAATAGGTGTTACGTGATTCACCAAACTTGCTAGGGTCCCCAAATGTAGCCACTTATCGAACCAAAATGAGATATTACCCAACCCCACTCTGTAGATAAAACCTGTGTGAAGCATATTTGCAGCCCGCATGATCGATCGCCAGGTATAAGAACTACCTGGTTTGTAAACTGTGTGCAAGATGTTGTTGTTTAGTAAGTATTTCATGTGCAGTATCTTTACCTAGAGCTTATCAGATTCATTCATCATGGCCCACATGTGCTTCCCCAAAAGAGCTATATTGGTGTTCCTTTCTTGGTAAAGACCAAGGCCACCTTTCTTCTTCGGTTTTGTGATCATCTCTCAATCGACCCAGTGGCAATGCTTTTTGCCCCAGATGAAACCTCTCACGGCAACATCAATTTTGTCACAAATAGCTTCAGGTAACCATAAGTTATGCATAGTATAGGTAGGGATAGTAACAATGACCGATTGAGTAAGTGTTATCCTCTCTACATGATTAAGGATTTTATTTTTCCACCCTACAAGTCTCTCATTGATCTTATCCATGATAAAATTGAAGTTAGTGTTCTTTATATGGCCAATCAATAAGGGAAAGCCCAAGTATTTTCTCGGGACCTGAGTATGGTTAAAGGATAAAATGGAGGCAAATTTGTCAACCTTTTGTCTTATGACATTCTTTGAATGGAAGAAGCATAATTTTTGGACGTTTACTTTGAGACTTGAAGCCAAACAAAAGGTATCAAGGACCTCCCTAATGAGCTTAACTTGTGCACAAGATGCTTTGGTGAAGAGAAGGCAGTCATCCGCAAAGAATAAGTGAGAGATTTTCGGACCTCTAGCAAATACTTTAATTGGTTACCAAGCTCGAGTCGCCACATGCTCTTGAATCATGAGTTCCAATTTCTCCATGCAAAGTAAGAAGAGATAGGGAGAGAGAGGGTCCCCTTGGCGCAAACCTCTCTTAGAGACAAATGACTTAAGTTGCTCATTGTTCCATTTGAGAGAGAGGTTCGTTGACGTGGTAATGCTCATGATGAGTGTAATTATGCTTGGAGGGAAGCCAAAATCATGGAGGGTGAGTTTGAGGAAACCCCAATCAACTTTGTTGTAAGCTTTCTCAAAGTTTATCTTGAACATCAACAACCCCGTATGCCCTTTCTTTTTATGCATGTGGTGGATAATTTCTTGGGCTATAATAGTATTGTCACTTGTACCTCTATTAGGAATGAAACTGCTCTGCAGAGGGCTAATTAAGGACTCAGATGTGATCTTGTTATATTCACCAAGGTCTTGGAGATCAACTTGAGCAACACATTACACAAGCTAATAGGGTGAAACTCCTTCATCATGGTTGGGTTGTCAACCTTGGGGATAGGAATAATGGTGATCTCAACCAACTTAGAATCAATGATACCTATTTCAAACGTGTTCGCCACTAGCTTCTAAATGTCTGTGCTAATGTCCTTCTAGTAGGTTCGAAAGAAGATGGGTTGGAAGTCATCCAGGCCAGGTGCTTTATAGGGGTTTATGAAGAACAAGGCATCCTTCACCTCTCGAAATGTCACTATGTTATTAAGTGAAGTATAAAGAGTGTCGTTCATCTTGCGTATATTAGTGAGTTGTAAGTAATTTGGCAAGCATCTAGCTGTCGACTGAAATAGTAATTTGAAAAAACGTAGCGTTTCATCTTTGATCAAAACCGTATTGTCACACCATATATCATTGATGAACAGTCCCATGACCTTATTCCTCCTCCTCCGAATGATGGTCTGAGTGTGAAAGAAACGCGTGTTGCGATTGCCAAATTTAATCCAATTTTCTCGGGACTTCTAAAACCAAATGATCTCCTCCTAGTAAAGGATTTGACTATATTGATCCTAGAGCTTTTTTTTCAAGTTGTATTAGAGACGAGGACGTTGTTTGCTTAAGTTGTTGATGCACACCCTTAATCCTGGCTTCAAGGAGGCGTTTCTGATGAAATACATTACCACAAATGACTCTATTGAAAATTGTCAATTTGATCTAAACCTCGTGTAACTTTGTAATAATGTCTCCCTATGTATTCTTCCATGCATGAGTGACCACATGGTTGTACTCTAGGTGGGTGAGCCAAGCAGCTTGGAAGTGGAAGGTTGATCTCTTCACCGATGGGGACTTGCAAACGTGGAGAAGTGGATTATGATCAGAATCATTTGGGAGGATAAGTTCAACGTGAGCGTGTTAAAAGTGGAGTTTTCAATCCACATTTGCCATGCAACGATTTAGTTTTTTGCGCACATGACCATCGTGTTGGATATTTTTGCGCTAAGTAAAGAACCCTCCGACAACCTCGAGGTCAATAAACCCACACATGTCCACTACTGAATGGAAAGCATAAGCTCGAAAGGTGATAAAGGCTCCACCTGACACTTTCGTGGAGAACAAAATCTCAATAAAATTACCCATGATTAGCCACTGTTTGGTAATGGTTTGACTTATATTCTTCAAGTGTTCCCAAAGGTTAAAGCAAATGGTAGGGACCGGCGAGGCATACACTATAGAACATGACCAACTAGAGTACAATTTCTGAATGTTGAAAGTGATGCATTAGTGCATCATGTCAATAAAAGTGAATGTCACATCATTCCTATTTATCAATACCCATATACCTCCTGAGTGGCCAATAGCTTTCGTGATAAAGAGGGGTTTGTAGTCCAATGATTATTAAAAAAGATGAACTTTGTCGAAAGTAACGTGGGTTTCGACCAGTAGGAGAAGAGAGAGGTGATATATCTTCAACATGTTTCTAATGTGTCATTTCTTCAAACGACCCACTGCTTCTCGAATGTTCCACAAAAGCATAGAAAAATCTTGGAACACATTCATGGCAACAGACGGAGGAGGGAGGAAGAGGGCAAGGCCCTCATGCTACCATTGATTTAGTATAGGGCTTATTAGATGGGTCTCCAATCTAGATTCCATCCCCGACATTGACACCTTGTGCCATTTCCATACCATCTGTGGTATCATTGATTATGTATTTTGTTGCAAAAATTTGTCGTAAATCTATTGTGAATTTGACACCTTGTCCTATGTTAAAAATATTAGGTCTTAGGTGCGACGAGGAAGCCCCCACGGTGTTGTTAGACTGCATGTGTTCCACTCTCTGTTTGTTGACTTTTGCATTCTTAATCAATTGCAAGATAGGTGTTCCTTGTTCCTTACATGCTCTCTTGTTCTTTGCTGATTCTCTAGGGATGTAGCCCTGTCTTTAGTTGTTAGGATTTGGATAAAAGGTTGTTGGCACTGTCATTTTCTCTCTCTTCTTCTAATTGCTCTTTTTTTGAATCATGGTTATATTGTTATCTTTCTGTTTTTTTTATAACTGATTGCTCCTATTTTTTCTCTGTACAACTAACCAATCCCCATGAATTGGCTCATCCATGTTGTGGGATTTGGTGGGTCGTTACGATCCCATTATTGACAACGTAATCATTAATTTCTTTAACAGTTATCGCAGCATTGATTGTGGATTCCTTTTCCACATCCGTTGTTGTGTATGGCGGTTGAGTTTCTACCATAGGTTGTGTATGTGGCACGACATTCAGTGCAATGGTTGGTATAGTTGGCGTTGGCACCACTGATGACTTTGGCATTGTCGTTTTGCACTTCCTCGTCAAGTGGCCATAACAGCCACAATTTGCACAAATTATATGTAAACGTTCATATTCTACATGGTACCAATGACCTTTCAGCCATACTCGCCCCACCACAGATTTGGTGAGATTAATCTCCACATAAATTCTAGCAAATCGTCCCCTTCTAACATCCTTGGTGTTGAAGTCTGCCTTGATTGGTGTACCCATTGCTGTTGCTAAGGCCAGCAAAATGCTTTCATCATAGTAAATCAAGTTTAAACCCAGGAAGCAGATCCAAACCAAGGTCTTCTCAATCGTTGCGGAGATGAATTCTGGGGACCATATATGGATTGTGAGGTAGTGGTCAAAGATCATCCATGGTCCTTCGTTTGTAACCTTTCGCCTATCTTCCTCACAGTCAAAAGTGATTATGTAGTAGTCATTGCCAATGTATAGGATTTCAAATCGTGTTGCTAATCTCCACATACGCGTTAACTTCTTTTTTATGGTATGGTAACCAATCAACTTTCCTAGCAATTTGATAACTAGCATGTCTTGTCATGGTACGCATAGCCCGTCAAACACCGAGTCAACAATGTACACCATAGGTTTTAATGGATTTTCATCCTCATATTCGATTGTAGCCAAATTCTGTTTGAAAATATCAATTCGACGTCTCTCTGTTTGGATTGTTTGTGACACATTGCAATCTCTTTAAAAATAGACTTTGGAGGTGATTGACCACTTACGCTATCTGGCTATCTGGCAACTCAGTGCTCGTATCATTTCTAGTCTTCAAACCTGCAGAGAAAGAAAAAATAGGAGGAGACGGTCTCTCACTCTTGCTCTCGTTCATTCATCTAAAAACCTATGTCATTGTACTGCATATGAATATGAACGCCTTACGCCTTCGTATGGAGTAGTAAATAGTAATAAAAAAAGCACAGAAAAAAAAGAGAGGATAATATATGTTATGTTACTACTGCACCTTGTTAGGAGAAGACAAGCATATGTCAACAATCCAACCACCAAGAAAGTTGCTACGTACTATCAAATTCTTGGTGGGTTTGGAATTGGATTGAATGCTTCTTAATTTTTTGTTTTTTTCTCACGCTGGTTCTTCACAAAACCCACACGCATCCAAGTTCAAACACGTACTCTTTTTATTACTGAATGAATAAAACTCTCTATGCCTCTTATTTTTCTGATCGCCCTCTATTTTCTGTAGTTCTTATCAAAATAAATATTATATTATTCAATACAACTGGCCAATCGGTATATCCGTGGTTCTGTACCTAATATTTGTTACGGTTGTTGTCTCTTTTTCATCTTAAAATCTATGTTCTGAAAATGGATCGTTTTTTTGGTGTGAACAAATTTAAAATACTACCTCTTGAGTCTTGATTAAGTTCAACAATTTCGCGCACGCACTCACAAAAAATAAAAAAAATAAAAAACCATGATTTGAATCAATTCAGACTTTTTTTCTTTGATTTAGTTCAAGAAGTTATGTTCACTCTTAAGTAAATAGATCATGTAACAACATTAATTAAATGTCATAACTCAGTTGGTTAGACAATATGGGTGGGTGATTTTTTTTTATTTGAGATAGAGTAACAACTATCTGTTTTTATTTTTTTAAAAGTGGTGTCATACTTGTCATATTTAACCCCTAACATTTTTGTCATTGTTATATTGATGTGTGTTTCTTTGTATGCATAAAGTAAGCGACTTTGTTCTTGTGCTAAAACTGGATTGGTTTACTCCGTTGGCAAGAAAAAGTTTATTATTGGCCAAAAAAACTGTTTGCTAATTTTTTGTTTTTCTCAATTAATGTAGTCGTGGTTTAGTTTTGTTTAAGAAAAAAAAGGTACCAACCATATCCTTATGGAATGTGAGTTATGCTACACTTTTTTGGTTCTCTCTCTGCTTGCTAATTTCAAGATTCTAGATTATCACGATAGCTGATTCATTGGGTTTGTTCTTATCACTAAATTGGTGGACAAACTATTTTTATTACTTTTTAAGTCGGTAAGTTATCTTGTTGATTTACCAAAAGCCATGGTAATTGTAAAACTAAATGAGAGGAGCAAGTTTAGATCGGTGAAGACAGCAATAATCAATGCACCATGGTATAGTTCAACCTCTTCAAGGGGTGGAAGAATTATCTCCGGTAATATCAAAATTCAACACTATAATCTCTCAATCAATCTTAATCTATCATATCATTCAAGTTATTTATTAGTGTAAGTATTACTTTAAAGTCGTATTTTAAATACTATTTAATTAATTCATAGTTTTTTTTTACTGTTAGTATATTGAAATTAAACCTAAAAAACATCACAATAACAAGAAATTTTTTTTTTTAACGATAATCTTGAAAGCTGTCAATAATATTTATACTACATATTAATACTGTACCAAAAAAAGAGAGAGTACATATTACGTTTTAATGAATATAAGGAAAATAAATTAACAAAATACTCCCAATTACGGCTACTTGGTAACAATAGAAGATATAAATTGTATGAATAATCCAAGTTTATATATAATATTTCATTGATTTATATAAACATAAACATTGATATAATATATATTTGATTTTTATAAGATTTAATACAAATAATTAAGATGACATATAATTATAATTTAAAATTTTAATTGATAAAAGCATATTTTATATGGAAATGTGAAATAAGTATAAATTTACATTATAAATTAATCCTCTCTTTAAGTATAAACTTAGTAATTGATACCTAACATTTAACCATGTGTTCCTCTTTAACAAAAAAACAAATGTGTTCTGGTTTTAATATTTTAAGTAAGTGCAACGTATAATCAAATATTAGTCACGAATCACTAAAGGTATCATCATAATAAAAAGAAATCATACCAAAACAACTTGAATAAAATTAAACTATCCACTAAATGATGTAAATTAGTGAAACACCCCACGGTTAATTAGTGAAATTAAAAAACCACAACTAGTACTTTTTGTAAGTAACGCGTTTTTCTTCCCATCCATCCAATATTAAATTTTGCGTCGTTCGTCGAAGTGGAAGACGCTGGCCAATCCAAATAATAATACTTACTAACATGTTGGCTGTGAGTCTGACAATTACAACGTGCACATATCATGAGTCTCATTGGTTTACAGAGCAATTAAATGATTCTCCACGTGCCCCCTCTTCATTAGTCAATTTTTTAGCTTCTTCCTCACAAAAGCACCCCGAGATAAAAAGTTCCGTTTTGCAGTCAAATATTATTATTATTATTAATTACACGCGTCTATAAAAGATGAAATGAAACCACAAATTAAATACTAGTAGTACAGTATATGGAAAAAAATTTATTATTGCATGTTTGCTCTGTAGTAGTAGATGTTGATGTTGATGTTAATGCAAAATTGCAAATCATAAGCAAATACTAGAAGTTAACTAGTACTATGGTATATAACATATCACTGGATAAATTTGTTTTAAATATGTGATCAAGGATACTCCGAATTTTTCTTTAAAAAAAAAGGATACTCCGAATTTACTAAAAAAAAAAAAATCAAATAGTGAATATTAGAATAAGTTAATACTAACAAATTTTTTTATGCCGATTCGCATTGTTTCTGTTTTATTCACATAATAAATAATTGCCTAATGAATTTGGAGTTTATTTAACGAAAATCATAGTTTAATAAAGTGTAAATTGAGTTATTTTTATTTTTTTTAAAATTTGATGTAGAATGATAGTGATAAAGATAATAATATTCTCTTGGCTTTATGCTCATATATACTCTTTTTCTTTCTCTTTCACCTTTGCTTCTTCTCAACGTTCGGTAGCCTAAAAGATAGCCCTAATAAAAAAAAGAGTTTACATTTACTTACAAGTTATGGGTAGATTACAGTTAACAGAGGAAAGTGGGTTTAATGGTTTTTTCTAGAGAGAGATGGGCACAGCTTTAGCCTCTTATTCTTATTCTTGTTGAGTGAGTGAGTGGGTGGAAATGGGGAAAAATGAAGAACAAAAACATCATGTGCAGGAAGAAGGGCAGGGTATTGTGGTTGAGGCTCCACCCTCAGCCTGTTGTTGGGTCCTTCTTCGACCATTGAGTTTCAAGTGTCTATTCATTCTCCTACTCAGTTTGTCGGCTTTGCTTTCTGCACTCTTCTGGATTCTTCCTAGACACACCATCACCACATATACTAGTTTTGATGCCAAAGATGTAATTAAGCAAAGTGGTCAGTCTCACTTCTCATTCCATATCGGGATTTTTCATTTAACTATTTTAGTAATTCAATGATCCTGTGTCTTCTGTGGGTGGGGGGTACTGATTGCTTATCTCGATTTTCGATTTTGGTTATGATTTGATTTTGTCATGTTTTGGGTCTCGTGTTTGTGATCAATTTTCTCTGGTGTTTTGGAGATACAAATTTAGGGATTTTTTTTTTTAGAGGAAAACTTGTGTCAACAAAAAATTATTTGATGATACTACATGCCAAGATTAACCGCGTGAGTACCTGTCATACTATCATTAATGTTCTGTCTAATTAAAGCATTGGTATTTTAGAGGTGCAATGATTTGATGGCATCTGTCATGCATATCCGGTTTTCTCTGTTTGATTGTGTGTGTCAATACTGTCTTGGACTTAACTTCCTAATGTGCTAATCTGATGATATGCTTAACCCATAAATTGTGATGAAAGTTTGCATATGTATCACTTGTATTGGCTCAGGTTCTGATTGCTATGAGCAACTGTCTGTAAAATTTTTATAATATGGATGTAATACTACTTTATGTTTATATGGACATATACATTAATGTTGCATATAACTGGAAATGTATTATTTTAATGAACTTTTAAATTATCAGTAAGTGATTAACTTATGGTTATGGTTGAGCCTAGCAATTGCTGGTGGACTCATCAGCAAGACCCTTACTAGAATATTATACTTGGTTAATATGAGCAGTTTGTTCTTCTCCCCTTCAGTTAATCATATGGGCAATTTGTGATACTTATCTTTTTTTCAATTCCTTTTATACACAAAAAAACTTGTTAGTAGTTATAATTGTGAATTATTACGTATTATATATAGATAATTATTTATATTGAACTTGAATAAGTTGTAGTCAGCTGCTCATTGCTATAAAATAGCATAACAATGCTTCATCACTGAGTATTAATTTTTAGTTACCTGAAACTTTCATAAATTGAATACTGTTTGTTCCAAAGATTTGAACAACAACAAAAGCCTTATTTCACTAAGATTTGAACATGGATGAAAAATATATTCCAATCAACTCCAAGAACAATGCATTGATGGCTTAGCATTGTGAGACTGACTACCTCTAACATGAGTGAATTATTTTTAGGTTGTAATCCTGTACTGGTGAAACCAAAGTCTTTTTGTGGTTCATATCCTTTGTTTTGTGCAATATGTGTGATCTACGCAACTGTCACTCTTAAGTTTGTATATTGCTCTCTTTTTCTATGATTAGTCTTCTGCATTATAAACTGTATCACCATTTAAATTCGTATCCAAGTGACATTACTAAATTTATTGATGATTTATTTCACTTGAAAATATTTTCAGCTTCCATTCAGACATCCTTCAGACTGGAAAAACCGGTTTCACAGCTTATTCCATATCTTGCAACATTAGAATATGATATATCTGGTGAAGTAGCTCTACCAAATACAAAGGTTTCATCCTTGCTTCTGTTCTTATATTTTTCATCTTTCCTTAGGCTGTTTTATGCATAGAAAGGGGCTTATAAGCTATTTAACCTTAACAGGTGGCTATCCTGTCCATGCACCATAGTATTACACCTGACTGTACTGATGTGGTGTTTGGTGTTCTCTCTGATCCAATGAATACTTCAATAAATCCAGTGTCCTTGAGTGTGCTGAGGTCATCTTTAATTGAACTGTTTCTCAAGCAATCCAACCTGTCTTTCACAACATCAGTTTTTGGGAATGCGTCAATATTTGAAATCTTGAAGTTTCCTGGAGGGTTAACTGTAATACCAGTGCAGTCTGCTTATATTTGGCAGATGCCTGAGATTTTGTTTAATTTTACTCTTAACAATTCAATATCTGAAGTATTGGGAAATTTTGATGACTTCAAGGATGAATTGAAGTTTGGATTGCGTCTAAACTCTGACGAGGTACAGTCCCATAATCTGATTCACTTGTTATTTTGAGGGTTTCAGTTTTGATTTTATACTTCACTTAAAATACTGAAGCAGTAATCTATTTCTGATTTCTCAGACTCAGCTTGAATTTAATCACCAAAAAAAATCTGATCACTTTTTTTTTTTTTACTTATTTGCAAGTTTGGTCCCTCTATTATGACTGATGTGTAATTTGTCCCTCAATTTTTTGCTTGAATTTAGTCTCACAATTACTTCAATTGTTACAAATTTACAACCAAGTCCTTTTGTCAATTTTACTTTTCCTTAAGCTCCCACATTCTCATCTTTTTCCAAAATTTCTGTGAATTAAACTAATTAAAACATTTTAATTTCTTCAACTCAAAATCCACCAATCAAAGCATCTTATTTACTCAACTCTTCAAAACCATAGTCTTACATCATACAAAATCCTTCAAATTTCATTGATTTTTTTACTCATGAAGTATGCACTTTTGAATCATTTCATATAATAAATTATCCTATACCCTCAATTATTTGAGTAGAAAACAAGAATTTGAAGGTTTTATTAGAAAGAAATTCACAAGAGGACTTAATTTAACATCTAAAAAAACTTATTGGGAGATCAAAATCACACATCAGCCATAGTAGAGGGATAAAAAATGTTTAGCCTTTTTTTCTTGTGCACAGTTTACTCATATATTCATGGAAGGAAGGAGAAAGCAAACATCTTATTTTTAATATTGAGGACAAAGCAGGCAGAAATTTAGTCCATAAGAAATATTCATTATTAGAGGAATGCTAGCAGCATTCTCTTAGACACTCTCTTTGTGATTGGTTAAATTTATTTGAAATCATCTATTTTGGTGGGTCTTACTTTTAAACTAGGAAAGAGAATCATTAAATGATAAATTGAACCCATCAAAATAGGTTATTTCAGCCAATCACGGAGAAAGTGTTAGAAAGAGTATCGCTAGCATTCCTCTTGATTATTATTATCTCTCTTTTTTGCATTATTTTATCAAAGAAAATTTGTGGCAGGTCTCTATGACCCTGTTGGTGATAAATGAAAATTTAAAACTACCTGTTTTAGCAGGTGGAAAGCAATGTATTTTTGGATTCAGAAAAGTCGGGATACATTGCCATTTTTAATATTTTTTTTCTTCTAGATTTTATTGATGTGAAATTTATACCTTCTTCATTCTTTGCCTAATCAAACAAGCATAGCCTAAATCATGAATCAAATAAGAATGATAGTTTGCCTTGTTTAGTACCTTGCCTTATTGAAATTTCACTGATGATGTACAAAAGTCAATTCATTTAATCTATCTTATCCTAAAACCTAGTTGCTTCAGGAAATTAATAGAACTTGGGTCTGCATCCATTCAGAGATTGCTAAAATAAGCTTCTACTCAAATTGTTCGTATTTTACTGATACTAACATGTGACTTTTTTAGCAGAACGTGTATGTGCACATAACAAATGCAAATGGCTCAACGATAACTCCCCCTGTAGTAGTGCAGGCTTCAGTCATGCCAGGCTTTGGGAGCCTCTTGCCTCAAAGGTTAAAGCAATTAGCTCAAACAATAGCAGGCTCTGCTGGCAAAAATCTTGGCCTTGATAACTCAGTTTTTGGCAGAGTTAAAGAAGTCAGATTATCTTCTTTGTTGAAGAAAACACTGCATGCTTCCTCACTTTCTCCTTCTCCTGCTCCTGCCCCATCTCTGCAGTTAATTGATCACTCTGAGCCATCAACTTCACCACATCGTGCTAGTCCTTACTCTCCAATATCACCAGCAGCTGCTGAGCAACCTCCTTGCTTTGACTGTGAAGTATCCTCACCTGCACCTTCTATGGCATCTGCGCATCCTCCAGATCCCTGTCCATATAGTGGCTTTGTTCATCATCCAATCCCTTCGCCAGAATTTTATTCTAAACCATCCTTTCCCCCTGATTATTCACCTGCTGCTTCCCCTACCTCAAATTCTGCCAGCTACACAAGTGAGGAAGCTTCTGATCTGTCACGTGTAAACAAGGTGTCCCATGGATCCAAGCTTCGGCAGGGTGAAGAGACATCTAAAAAATTGGTGTCTCAGCTACTGGCTCCATCCTCTTTATGTAAGTTTATCTGGTCATATAGACTCCATTCATTTCTCATGTTTGGCTATAGTTGGAGCTGATGATAAGATTTATATAATGCTTAAGCCTCCTCTTAAAAGTATTTGTTTACTTTTTGGAGCTGCTAATCTTTTTGGTAGTGGTTACTCATAGTATTATTACACACTTCATCAGTACGATTTTCTATTTGCACAACATTTTGGGAGCTTTTTTTGTTAGAACTTCGGGATTTATCTTGTTTGTGATGGAATGGCCCTTAAACCCAGGCTTGGGTTCTTTTGATTCTGATACACTTTATGGTTTTAGAGTAGGGGATCATGAATTCATGATCCAGATTAGCTTCCTCATCTGAAAATGAGTATATGGCAGATGAAAATCTAATAAGAATATCTAGATACCAGATTGGTTTTGCACGATGTTGACAAGGGATGTGAGGTTTAATTGGGGGATTGTAAAACATAATTTATAAAGATCCAAAGCTAAATATTTATGTATCAAACTTTGTATTTCAGTGAAGCACAATTGTTGCAAAGTAATGGCACTATACATGTATGTCAATTACTTTTAAAGCAGTTAAAGGGAGTAGTTGCTATTTACTTTTAAGAGCATCATTGCATTCTTGTTTCCTGACTTCTTGTGTTTTGTTAAAACATTTTTTCTTTTTCTTTTTCTTTTTCCCTTTCCTTTATTCTGTGCAGCTTCAGCGGGTGGTGATTTCTGTGGGAAAATCTTGCTAATGGGATTTTGTATGCTATTAATTTCCTTTGTTTTTCTCAATGATACCGCGTTTTGATGATATGGAGATGTTGCCTGATGAAGGATCTTGGCGACATGCAAGGACCACTACAGCCTAATGATGCTATGCAAGTTTTGTTCAGACAATAGAAGGAAGAAGCTTCCATCCAATTTTAATTTGCCTTAATTTTACTTCCAAGTATGCAACCACCATGTAAAGCTCCGGTGGGTAAAGGGTCAAAGCCAGAAAGTTGGCAGGCCTCTCCTCTAGTACTACATATTCTATGAAGCATGAAATTGATCCCAAAGGGGTCAACTAACAAACATCATGATCAAGAGCAAAATTGGCTTTCAGATGTCAGAAGAACCATCCCTTGTATTCGGTCAAGTGTATCATATGCAAAGAAATGTGGGTTCTTTGAGCATCTGAATCTGTAAAACAACTACAGTAATATCTAGCAAAGATAAATTAGTCACACTTGTATAGCTCTGTGCTTCCCCCTTTTCCCTACTTTTTGAAATAAAATAAGAATTCAAATTCATCCATGAAGAAACACATGGCCTGTGCTTTGTAGTCTAGAGTCTAGACAGATCTTTTACTCTGGAAAAATGTGGTCAAAGGAAAACATAGAGAAAAGTGAAAGTTAACTACATGCTCAACTTCTCTCGAGATCAATTTCATAAAGAAAAATAATACGTCATTTCTTATAAAGAAAACTGAAAATTTCAACTTCTCTCGAGATCAATTTTATAAATAAAATAAAAACTATCCATTATAGAATTAATTTTGATAATTTAAAAAGCTGCCAAACAACATAAGTTATTGCGAGTTTATCGTTTTTTCAGTCTCATTTCATGTTAACCAAACAGGCTATAATTAAAGGCAGGCTATGGTTAACTCAGTCACCAAGGCTGATGTAACAAACTAACAATAAGCATATTGATCTTTATCTTTAAATCTTTAAATTTTCTGGTAACAATGCGTTAATGATGTCCTAAATATATGCAGATAGCACTATTTTCAATGCAAATTAAATGTAATTTAAAAATAAAGACAAAAACATATCTATTTGTATGATATAATAAAAACGTTCTGTATTTTTTTCATTCGTTGTGTAAATGTGAAAGATTTGGACGGCATACAAATTCAATAATTCATTAACTTAAAATGTTACTTTTCCCATCGACTTACACACACAGAGAGAGAGAGATGAATAAGACGATATTCAGAAATTCCAATCCCCACTCCCCAGTTACACATTCACCCCTTTAATTAAAGAAAACCAATGCTTCCCTGCATACACATGAGAACTCTTTAGTTTACTAGACTAACTAGATCATTCTATTTCCTTCATAATTACACGAACAAAATTAGTAGTTTAATATCAATTTAGAGGGACAGAAGTAGCATCTGAAGCAATCTGGCTTCTCACAAAAAAAATCTCTTGGTTTTCACTCTTTGGGATGGGATATCTAGAATTACTTACAAAAGCTAGATACCCAGCTCTTGCCTGTTAACTACTGCTTAATTACAACTCCTTCAAAAATGCCATCAGACCTGAAGTTAGGTGCGAAGAGTCTTGGATCAACAGGTCCCGGAAGACTGAATGAAAGTGTGAATGGCCCAGGAGAGCATAGCTGCCTAATTTTCATCTGAAAAACACGCGATTGTTTTGTTATAGTACCTCCACCAGTTAGCACCCCTCTGATCTGAACCCTCCCATCAGATTCAATATCACAACTGAACTGACCTGCTACAAAGTATGATGATAACTCATTAAAAAAACAACTAAGAAATAATCGTTATGAAAAGCATGCGTACAGGTTAGGGGAGTTATGAATTTAACATTAGATAAAGATTGACAGATTTTCTTAAAAAAAACAGAGAATGAGGATGATGAGTTGCTTGAGACAGATACTAGTTTGATCCCACAACTCCTCTGATCCCATAACAAAAACAGGCTTCAAGCACTCTGTCAATATCCATGACTTCTGACCAAGATACAAAAACCTCTATTGTATTTATAACAACTATGAATACCATAATTATTCTTTGCAGCTTTTAACACCACTCATAAAATTGCACAAACAAATGATGAATTCTTTACTGACAGAACAACTATGATCCAATAACAAATGCAGGCTACAAGCAGTCCGTTAATATTCATGACTTCTGACCAAGATAGAAAAAAGCTCTATAGCATAATGCATAAAAGGGGTCTCATTTCCATTTCTGATAAATTGAATAAGAACCCTTCCAACAGATGATCAAAAACAATAAAAAGACTTGAAAAAGAAACGTGAGTAAATAAAAAGAGGAGAAACATACTGCAATCTTTCTTGACCCCTGGTAAGGAAACTCGGAACAGATATGCCACTTTACTAATACCAATATCTACAACACCAACAGATGGACCAAATGGCCCTCTTCTGGCTGTCCCTGTTAAAATAAGAGAAGAATCTCGATTGTAGTCATCAATGTCAGGAATAGAGAGAAGGGGCATGAATGATGGCCCATCAGATTTGCACTTTTTCCTGGAAGGTTCTACCTTGGCATTATCATGTTTTGTAGGGAGGGCATCTGGAAATTGCGGCCGTGTATCATCAATATACTTCCTCTTGGACTCTGGTTGAAATTTTTCTGACTGGCATCGCCCATTTGGAATAGTCTCTGGCATTTTGTTCATGCAATTACCATCACCCTCCTTGCTTGATTGACGATCAAGTTGAAAACATTGACATTCACTTAGATTTAGCTTGAAAGTTTTGACACCAGTTAAAGACCTGAATCTATTTAAATCCTCCTCTTTGATGCATGACGTAGAAGGATCATCAATCAAAACAAGCCCTTTAATAACTCTGAAGCTATCAGGGTACCATATCTGTTGATGCAGATCCAGAGGAAAAAAAGTGGTGAACTGCTGACTATCCTGGGTAAAGTCAGAAGTGGGCAAAACTAAAATTCCTTTAAGATACATATGAAACATATTGATATCCAAGAGAAGGTGAGGAGAAGCATCTCTGAGGAGATAATAATACAATCTCTCCAAGAAAGAAACGGTAACACATGAAGGTCCCAAATCACTCAAGATATAGGGTGGTGATCCAGACTTGACATCAGGTCCCAAATAAGAAGTGAGGATGAAGTCAATTAGAAACTTCCTGTCACTACTCACTGGTTTGACAGTGAGAGACCTTCTCTTCTTGTAATTAAGATTTCCTCTCAAATCCATGAGTGGTGTGAAATGTGGATTCACATTCACCTGCCCAGAGACACAGCATTTACTACTATACAGTTTAGGAATTAACATATTTATAGTAATTTCCAAAAAATTTTAGCTTTTGTCCTTCCCAAGTAGGGTGTATCACAATGGGCACTGGGGATGGGAACAAGTGATTTAGAGTGCACTTTACAACCAAACAAACAAACACAGTGGAAAGTGCAACTGCATACATGCAATGTGAAATCAAAATTGATACCTTGAAGAGGGTTGAAACAAATACAAGATGGATGACATCAGCCAAAACATGAAGAAAGGAAGAAGTAGAAGCACACACAACATTGGAACTAACAAATTGGAAAGAAGGATGAGAAGGAGAGAGAAGAACAACTCACAGTGACGGGTGGGCGGTGAGAACTGAGAACTGAGAACTGAGGAAGAAGATGCGCCGCAGCCGAAGGGATCTAATGTAATGTAATGCAAATCAGGTTGTTTACCATTCATTACACATCGTGTGTACCTGGGACTAAACGTTTCATGCTTTTTTTTTTTTAAGAAATTATATTTTTACATTAAAAATACTTCTATAAAAATTTAAATAATTAAATAACGTTATTTAAAAAAAAAAAAGAATAGACTAATTAGTGTTTATTATATAAAATTATTGGTGATTCGTGTCATGCACTAGTGAATTATTTTAGTTATTAATAATAATATTTATTAAATTAAATATTAAATTATATAAAATAAATAGTTTGTAGTGTAATATATAATACGTGTTAAGTATTTAAACATATTATAATTAAGATTATTTTATTATAGAATTTATGAAATGTGTTAAAATCAAATATTAATTAAAATGGTGAATGTTTTATTTTTATTTTTTATAACTGTGGGGAATGTTTTATCTCCTTCATATAAATTAGTCATTCTTAATCTAATAAAAAAAAAAATGAAATTGTAAAAACCTAGACTAATGAAGAATGAAGAGAGGCAAAAATTTGTGAAAATTTTGATAATTAAATGTCTCCAAAAAAGGAAAAGATATTTTCATTCCTATTTTTACCTAGAAAAAAGTTTTGAATGAGAGTCATCAACACATTCCTTAAAAAAAAAAAAATGAAGAAGGTGTTGTTATGCATATGTGTTCGTATTTATGCTGTATTTGTATGTAATATGAGTAATGCATATATTATTTTTAATGTGGTTATTTTTAATTTATTTAATAAAATATAATTTTTTATTAAATTTATATTCATAATATATTATATAAATTTATTTTTAAATGTAATAATTTAATTTATATTAACATGTTCTAATAGAATTTCACAACTTTTGTTTAATTTTTGTGTGTATTTAATCTTATATTTTTTAAAACTTGAAAACAGTTTTCTTGATTTTTTTTTCTTAAAATTACAACCATGTTTTATTTTATATTAAATTGTTTGATATTTCTAGTTACACAATTGAATAAAGAAGTTTTTTTTTTTTTTTTTCTGTTAATGTGATTGAATAAAGAAATATATTGAATTTTTGTCAATTTCTAGATCTTAGAATAAGGTTATCATTACTAGTCCACGTTGAGGTGGATTACTTTATTGGGACTAAAAATAAACTATCAATTTTATTTTTAAACTATAGAAATAATCATTCAAATTTTAAAAATCATATTACATGGTCTTAAATATTAAAATTTCCTTCAAAAAACTTATTGAATATTAGTAAAATATATCATCGCAATATTATTCAATACTTTAAAAAATATTTATATATTTTCATTATTCTAAGAATTATTTATAAAAGAGAAAGTAACATAGATTAAAATAAGACATTAACAGCAAGGTATTAAAAATGTTCTAATTATCCAATAAAAAACTTTATTAACATGATGGATAGACCACTAACGGCTAAGAGTCTCCCATGATGAAATGGATAACAAACACAATTACAATGTACTAGTGTGAGAAAGGTTATGGAAGTATTCATACGTATCAGGTACTACTGTACTAGAACTACCAATCAAGGTATTTTAAGAGAATTATGGATGTGTTATACATTACATAATGAAATGTTTCTATTTCCATTGCTTAGGCACTTTTTTAATCCTGAAGAGTTTATACATCGGTGCAGTGTCGGTGAAAAGCCTTCTTCCATCCCTTGATGTGGATTCATGTTTCCATGCCGGTCCAATAAGCCATGATGCAGCAACTCCACCAACCAACCCTCCAAACTGCAATTTAATAATATGTTAAAGGAAGCGCTAGCAGGTTAAAACTGAAGGAATATTTTTTAATAATATATGCATTGAACATATTCAGTTATGGTTAAAACTGAAGGACTATTTTTCAATACTATATGCATTGCAAATACAGTTATGAACCAGAATTTAGAACCATTCGGGGTCATGCCAGTCTTTCGAAAGTGAATGGAGTATCAAGCATGAAATAGGAACTAAGCACATGAAATATGAGGGCATTAAAAAAATTAACTACTGATACACTCACTTATTAACTTGCAAAAGATCGTCTTTATTGAAGAAAGCAAAGAATTACAATGTGACATATAAAGCAATGTTATACTTACATGTCCCCAATTGTCAATCCCAGTGGATAATAGCCCAATAGCCTACATGAGAAATGCTTTTCATCATTAGAACACAAGAACGAGAAAAGTAGGCCACTGCAACAGTAGCCCTTCTACATAATATTGCATGAACAACAACACTCTTCCCCAACACATATTGCCTACATTAATATACAAGCAGGTTTGTACAAAAAACTCTTGTTCTTGCAAATACTCTGTTCCTTCCTGGTTAATTAAGAGGACATATTAATGTCAACACAACAATTTAGCAGAAACAGAGGTGATCAGAGAACCTTAACTAAGGGAACCCTAGTGATAACTCAACCCAAAGGGATTTAAAAGAAATGACATAATTCACCTGAGAACTGTCTAAATCTCCTATAGTTTGGACACTAGAAAGCTTTCAGTTCTGCTAGCACAAGGAATGAAGACACTTACCATATTGAGAGCAATTACTTGTGCTATGTGCTGTAAATTTTCTTTACCACCTCCCACAAGGTCTTTGTGCCTCAATACAAATACGGCAACTGATCCAACCTGAATCATGATAGCTCATCAGAAATAAAAGGTAATAAAGAAAAAGAGGAACATGCCACTTTTCTACCTTCTCTCTATATATGGCCCATTTGCAAATCAAGGTGAGCATTTGGGAGAGATGGGTATTGTGAAAAATAAAATAATGAAAGAACTTACTAGTCCAAAAATTGCCCCTGATGCACCTACTGCAGGCATTCTGCAGAACCAATAACTCGTAGCAGAACCTGATTTTCTAAAAATTATGGAATTACAATACTTGGAGGTAAGCAATATCATTGGCTATGGTAGAGAGAATATGAGCAGTTACTTGCAATTGCAGAGATAAAGTAAACTGCAAGGAATCTTTGAGGACCACTGAAGCTCTCCACAGTGGGACCAACTGAATTTAAGGAATAGCAATTTACCTGCAGAGAATTTGTAGTAATTTAAGATTTAAGCAAACCAGGCATAACAAAACAATCCTCAAACAATAATTAAAATCTGACCAAAAGGTGTCCGATGTTGGCATGCAAAAAGGAAGACGTGGTAAGTCTCCAAAGTTGTCCTTGGTCAATGAGACTATTTATCTGTAACATACACAGCACACAAGTAAAGACTCCACAACATTTGGGACATGTATTCAGATTCTTAATTGCAAAGTTACCTTTGCTCCCCACAATAATAGCTTGCCTTGGGTTGCAAGTTGTGCAATATAAAATCTGTGCAAATAATTAGTAAACAACAATAAGCCATCTTACCAAGTTGTATGTAAATTTGCAAAAACAGTAAGATCAGCTAGTAAAAGTAGAAACAGTAACATAAAGAACCAAAAACGACTGTACACACTACAGCAAAATGCACATATCCAAGTCATAAACTTGATACTCACAAAACATTAGCAGCAAGGAGAATATTTGTCCATTTCCTTCCATTAAATGGATTTTTTCCGGACTTGTTGGAGTTGGACATCCCAGCCTTTCCAAAGCGAAAGCGGCCTCCATCTCCTCCCCCATTAAAGAAAGAGAAACTAGTTGAACATGAAGAAGTCAAATCACCAATTGACAGTTGAAGTTGAAGGCACCTTTGACACCACTTATCCTTCAATCTAAACACGTGAGTTAGAGGAGCGAGTTTCTGTTCAGCAAAGGAACAGAGTCAGGGAAGTTAAATTCATACTTCACAACAGCCTTATTCCACTAGGTGAAGTTAAAAACCAAAAAGAAGATTGAGAAGCCGCAAGAGAAAGCCTCATCTACCAGAATGGAGCAAGTTCAAACAACTGATAAAAAATCGGGTACACATCTCAATTCTCAAACACCATAACCTATTTCATATTCCCATCGTAGTAACAGAAAGATCAACTACGCCATATGATCATAACAAATGAAATTCTACAAAACAATAAACCCTTTTTAAACGATATGATACTTGTGATGTGACCACCTCCATTTCAATCGGTTCCCATAACAAAGAAAAATAATTTGAAAATTTCAACGAAATCCAACTCCCAAATGAAAAGGGACCTGGAAACAGGAGTGAAGAAGAACCCCAAGGCGGAGATGGTGGGTGGCGCGGCGGCGGAGAAGGTCGCCGAAGTGAAGGCACGCGGCGGTGGCGATGAGATCAAGTGGATAAGGTGCTGTCTTGCAAACCGGTGACAAAAATGGCTGAGGCACATTCAATCCTACCATTCTCTTCACACAACAACTTTTCCACAGAGAAGAGACGCACTGGTCACCACTACTCTTTTTTTTCATTCTTTTTCGCTCTTAATAATTTAATAAAGGTTTACTTACAGTAAAGGTCTGTTTACATTTTTTGTGAGAAGTATTCAAATAATATATATATACACGTATTTTTATTTTTTTTACCACACTCAGCTTGTAATACTAGTTTTATAAATATTTATACACGGTATCATATGTGCAGTGTAGTTTTTTATATTTATACACACGAATTATATAATGGATTTTTTTTCTCAATAAATTTATATCAAATGGCTTTTCTTGCTATAGGCTACATTGTTTTTGCTGCCTTTTATTTTAGCTGCATAAAATGCCCCAAAGAAATATGGGTCATCCTCATGTTAGCAAAGGAATTACCGCAAACATTCACATTCAAGAGATTTTATGGGGTGACAGAAATAAAAGCCATATATTTATGTAGATAAGAGAGAGGGAGATCAGTAACACAAGTGAAATAATGTTTTTTTCAGTCATAACTTGAGAGCACATGCACCAGAAGTAGCCTTCGAGATCTTGTGTCTCAATTCCATGATCCGTGTTCTTGAAATGAGATGATAGAGCAGGTTTGAGTATGAGATGAAGCTATATATCGAACAATGCTCGCCACCAAGAGCTACCTGCAGCTTCACAACACCTTTGTCAACAACAACAACAACTAATCAAGGTAACATTGTTTGTTTTGAAGATATTGTTGGAAATTACCTCTAGGACCAGGAACATGATTTTGTTGGAAATGAAAGTAGGAGCGTGTCCAATCTAGAAAAGAGCGGATAGGCCAGAACGAAGCGAGTTGGTTCCAAATCCAGATGAAGCTGCTTGCAGCATCCTCAAACCCAAACCTAATGTCATTCTCATCATTTTGGAAATGGTAATTAGCAATAGTAACAGCTTGCAGCTCGTAGCGGCAGACAGGGCAAGTGTTGTGCATACGAAGCCAAGGGATGACGCAGTCAGAATGGTAGAAATGCTTGCATGGCAACTCTCTCGCTTCCATATCAAGCTCAAACTCGTCTTTGCAAATTGGGCAATTGGGGTCACTTCCCAAATGGGCTTGTGTCAGTTTCACCATTGGCAATGCTGCAATGGCTGAAGATGTTGCTGGAGGTGGCCCAGCTGGTCTAATATTATTATTGTTCTGAGGAACCATGTTTTGTGGTGGTGAAATAGGCCTAGGAAATCCAAGTGTTATCCAAGCCTGAGAATCATCTTCATAATTATCTGTTTCCCAATGTGGGATTGTGTTCAAATGGTTGTTGTTTTGCCTCCTAAGAGGTGGATCGAGAATGAGAGCCAAGTTATGCATTAGCTGAGTGGCTGGTGAAGGCTCCAAGTTATTTGGCACGTTCATGAGATTGAGAAGCCTTGTTGGCCTTGAGATATCAAGCTCATAACGAAGTTGGTGGAAGCAATAGGGGCACGTAGTAGAACCATCATTGCGGCTTGTAAAGGGTATCCGCACGGTTCTCTGGCAATATAGGCACCAGAAATAGTGAAAAGTTCTCGTTCTTCGGACCCCGTTCACAACAATACGAGGACGGCCTGTCAGAGACATATGATTTGGATTCGGATGAAAAAGGTTGTTTCTTGTGTTTTGACTTTTTGAGGAAGAAGCAATTAAGAACTTGGCAAAGGCCAAAGGAAGAGATTGGAGCTAGCTACAAGAAAGGGATTCCTTTGCCTCTGTCTGGTTAATCATCTAATGAGTAATGACTTTCTTTCTTGCTTTTCTTCGTAAACTGTTTCTCCTCTTTCTCCTCTTGACAAGGCAAAGGATGCTTGTGTGTCCCATGTTCATGTTCATGTTCATGCCTATATGCAAAGTAAGGAAGTATTTTATTTAACTTGTTCTTTCATCAAATAACTTCAATTTTAAATTTAAAAACTGAAAAAGGTTAACTCAATTACTTCTTGCTGAATGACGTGTAACGGATTTAGGCAGAGATGCTAACACTTCATTTGTATCTATATAGAAGTTGAAATTGAAAGGAAATAAAGTACCAATCATTTGAAATAATAATAAAAAAATACTATTTAGATTAAGAAAATAATAAAATAAGTTTATTTATTTTTAATTATTTAATTATGTTAAAAGGGGAGTGTTATATAAAGGAGATTCATTCACTTAATTTTTAACCAAAAAGATCTAACTCAGTTGATTAAATAGTTAATTTTCATCCATGAGTTAATCATAATTTAATAGTTAATTTTGATACATTGATCAATTAATAGGAGAAACAATGGGTTCTTGCTCCTTGATGGAAATTTTCTCCTAGTAAGAAGTATTATTTTGACAATTTTATTGATTAAATCCTAATCCATCAAATTATGGTTCAATCTCCTTATATTATATCAAGATTTTAAAAATTGAATTAATTGAATTGGTTAAATCACATTACTCATTTCTTACTAAAAAAAAAATTAAAAATTCCATATACTATCTTTAAAAAAAATTAAAAACAATACATCACAGCTTAATATAATTTTACAAATTTATTCTTTAAATTTAAATTCATGGATATAATAAAATTTTAAATAAAAAATTATTCATTAACATTTAATAATAATAAGTATAAATAATAAAATTTTAATAAGAATACAAAATATTATGTATTTATGTTACTCATATGCATAATATATTATACTATTACAATATTTAATATTTAAATATAAATAAAAATTATATATTATATATATTATTTATAATAATATAATCAATTAATCACTGTATTGTGCTCGAGTGATTCGGTCCGAATTTTAAAAATCAACTCTAGATTTGTAAAATCATTGACAAAGAAAGAAATAAAGTATCCTAAAGTTAGACTTCATCCTACAATAAAAATGTATCTTTATATATATTTTTTATTTTTGGAAATGGGGTGTTTAGTCGTAGCTATATAACGAGTTCAATCAATAAAATGTTATATATATTTTTTCTTCTTCTGAAAATAAATAAATTATAAACATGTTTTTAAAGTAATTATATTTTATCAATTAAAATAAAAGTAATTTTGTAACATGAACACTTTTAATTTGGACAATGGGAAGGAGGGCGAGTGAACTCGGTGGGTTAGAATTGGGTTTTGAGTTTTGGATTGGGTTTGTCTTTTGTTTATCTAGTTTCCTCTTGTTCCTTCCATCGCCTGAGCCCCAGCCACCTCCCTCCTCAGTCTCACTGAAGATAAAGTGATGAGAGAAGCATTTTGTTGATAGAAATTCCTCTTTCTATTCTATTAGATTAGATTAGGGGTTTGGTTTTGTTATTCCATCACTCCCCTATTCTTCAATAATGCTTCCGGCGGCACTGTCTCAATTCCATGTGGGGGCCAAATCGCCCCCTAACCCCATTCCCACGCTCCACCACAGACGCTGTGCTATTTTCGTCCGATCCTGCTCAGCCTCCGACCTCAGAATCACCGCCCACGTCGAAACCGACTCCTCCTCTCACTTGGAGCGTTGTTTCAACGCTCCCGCGCCGGCGCTCCTCGCTTCCCAACTTCCCTCTATGAAGGGCGGTCAGTACGGTTCCTTCGGTGCCGTTACTTTGGAGAAATCCAAACTCGATTTAACTCAAAAGCAAACAAGGTCTAGCCCCGAGGTAACTCCTCTCTCTTTTTAGGGTTTCTCTCAAAACTTGTAGGACTTTCTTATCGCTGAATTCTGTTACCGGAACTGGAACATATACTTGATTTTTCTGTTTATCGGAGTGAAATAACACCGGTGCTACTTGCTAGTGCATGTCTAGTACTTGTTTCAGGCTTATTGAAAATTGAATTGCCATCACTATAAGAGACAATAGCATTAGTTTTCTTTTTTTGGATGAGAAAAGTGTGTTTGAACTAGCTTGCTAATTGAGAAGACTCAAGGTGTTGTTGACTGACTGGTCTTGAGTCTGAAGTGAGATTGAATTGAATATTTCTGATGCAATACTAAAATTTCTGATGTATTACGTATGAGGAATATCTAGACCAGTCCCCACTGGTTTTTTCAGTAACACTTTTGCTGTCCTATTGGGAACATGTGTTGTTGCTAGAAATGGAGGGAAGGAGGAGAAATAAGATATTTTTTACTTGTTTCACACCGTGTAAATAGAGGGATGAGAGAAGAAAAAGTATGGGTCGTATGTCATTTTATTTCCAGTGTTATCAATCACAGAAGGCCAAAATTCTGTCATAAAATATATTTTTTTACCTTTAATAGAAAAAATGTATTTTATAATAATTCTTTGCATTAGACCTATGTATGTACTGGGTGGGTGGTGGTTTTGATTTCATGATATTTTTCTTTTAAATGTCTTTTTTTAGCAAATTAGTATCTGGAAATTCAATAATGGCATTGTATAGTCCATGTAGCTGACTTCACTTAGTGAAATAAGATTTATTGTTGCTAGTATTTGGAAATTCATTTTCATGCTTTTATTTGCAGCTAGACATTGGGGGAGGTGGAGGAGATATTGGAAAGAGAATCAATCATGGTGGTGGTGATGGAGGTGATGATGATGGGGACGATGACGATTACTTTGATGACTTCGATGATGGTGATGAGGGAGATGAGGGTGGCTTGTTTAGGAGACGGATACTTTTTGAAGAGGTTAGAAATATTATTTATTTATTTAAGATTAGGTTTTTTACCCGTTTATGAAGCATACAACTTTTGATTGCTTTAATTTGATGTTTCCTTAAGAAATGAAATTCATTTTGTCTTTGTTGAAGCTATTTGACCGGAAATTTGTGGATGCTGTGTTAAATGAGTGGCAAAAGACTATGATGGATTTGCCTGCTGGGCTTCGGCAAGCTTATGAAATGGTACCATATTTTTCAGGTTATTTTTTACTTGTTTAGGCTGTTAAGAATAGGGTACTGACTGAAATTTTGCTTTTAGGGATTGGTTAGCTCAGCCCAAATGGTAAAATTTCTTGCAATCAATGCCAGGCCAACCAACAGTAGGTTTATTTCCCGAAAGCTGCCTCAAGCACTATCAAGGTCTTTCATTGGCAGGTAATTTCAATTATGTTCTGGTTGTCTTAAATTATTTCATTCAAATATAAGAAAATTTGGAACCTAATGCCGCCTCACATTTAACCCCATCTTTTTCTTCTGAATCATTAAGATTTTAATTTTGATTTTGTCTTTAGGGATTTTATTTTAATTCAGGTAGTTAGGTAGATTTTAATTTGGATTGGCCCTGATTAATAATAATTTTATTTTATAGATAGAATTTGAGTTTGAGTTGGAAGAGTACTCTCTGTTTTTTTTTTTCTTCCTCCCTCATTTCCCATCAAATCTATTGAACTTTTAGCTTTCTTTTTGGAGTGTATTTGTATAGACTACTATCTCATATATACATCTTTTATTGTGCAGGTTGCTTGCAGATCCTGCATTCTTGTATAGGTTTGCATTGGAGGAGGTTGCAACAATAGGTTGCTCATTGTGGTGGGAATTAAAAAATCGGAAAGATAGGTGTGCTATGTATTTAAAATTTAAAATGATTTGGAAATGTGTCTGGTGTTCTTAATGATGAATTAGATTAAGTAATGGGTAACTTCAATTTGACTCTAGGATAAAGCAAGAGTGGGATCTTGCACTTATGAACGTGATGACAGCAGCAGCATGCAATGCACTAGTTGTTTGGTCCCTTGCTCCTTGTCGATCATATGGGAATACATTTCGGTTTGATTTACAAAATACATTGCAGAAGCTTCCAAACAACATATTTGAAAAGAGTTATCCACTTAGGGAATTTGACTTGCAAAAAAGAATTCAATGCTTTTTGTTCAAGGCTGCTGAGTTGTGCATGGTTGGTTTGAGTGCCGGTGCAGTACAGGGTGCATTGTCAAACTCTTTGGCTAGTAAAAAGGAGGGAAGGTAAGCAGGGTTGAAATCCAACCTTATGTTCAATTCATTAAAAATAGTTTAATCCTAGAGTTTTACCCATGGTTGGTTAAATTATGAGCATATGTTGGTCCTGAATTGTTTGCAGATTATCTGTGACTGTCCCAAGTGTGAGCAGTAATGCGCTTGGTTATGGTGCTTTTCTCGGAATTTATGCTAACCTGAGATATCAACTGTTATGTGGGTTTGATAGAGCGATGATGACCCATTTTGATGTTATTGGAGTTGCCTTGTTCTTCAGCACAGCATTCAGGTGGTGCTTTTTTCCCTATCAATAATTGTCGAATCCTTTTTACCACTTTGTTTTAGCAAAAGTTACCAATAATTTAATATGGTAGAGGAAGAAAGCATTTTGGAAGCTGTTTTTTGAGCACTTATTTCGAATGTTATGCAGGGTCTTGAATGTTCAGTTGGGAGAGACTTCTAAGCGTGCCTGGCTTGGAGTTGAGGCAGATCCACTGGCTCAGTCAGATGACCTCTTGAAAGTGTATAACAGGACTTCTGAGAATGTAGAAAAGCCATCTTCAAAATGGTTTATATCAAAGAATGCAGTTGTTTCTGGACTTGGTCTCCTGGGCATCAAACAAAGGAATGCAGACGGGTCTGGTGCAGAATCTTCAGCTCCTAAAGCTCGCCGAAAAAGGATTGTTCGGAAGAAGGTTGCGACGGGTTCTGCTTAGTATCTTCTAATGTAAACGTGGTCATTGCCCAATTTTGCTGTTTGGTTCTTCTGGAGTGTCATTGGCTGCTTCACCAAGTCTGGGGGTAATTAGTGGGCCAAGATTTTTCATCACATAAACTCAAATTGAGGAGGGTTTTGTTTTTAAATTTTGTTAGGTATTCTTGTATTGATCCTTTGTGTTTTGCTATCTGATTCTGTACTATATATTTGGAATCTATTAAAATAAAGTAGAGCAAGTATTTTTTTTTTTTTTAACCTCTTGGTCGAAACATCCGCCGCGTCCATGTAATTGAGTAAAAAAAATATAGTTATCCTTTTGTGTCGAGTCTGTGATCTTTTAGCGAATTTATGTTCTGGAGACTTTCCCGAAGTTGCTGAATGTTAATTTGATTAAGAAAAAAAACCAACGTATGTTTTTGTCCATTTGGACGGCAGTGAATAAAAAAAAAAGTAAAAAGTGGTCCATTTGAAAAGATAGAATAAAAGGGTAAGGTGAGAGGAGACGGGGCCGGGGACGGGAGAATGAGTTTGATTTCATGGTGGTTGGTGTACCAGCCAAGCATCGAGAAGTTCTCATGGAAGGCTCCAGAGACTCCCTTCTCCTCCCCTCTCTTCCTTAGTGTCTCCATCCTGACCTACCTCTCTCTGACACTCATCCTGACCCTCCTCCATCTCCCACCCATTCCTCCTCGCTTCCTGAAGCCCATAAGCGCCCTCCACAACCTTAGCCTCCTCCTCCTCTCCCTCCTGATGACCCTGGGCTGTGCCCTCAGCCTCCTCACCCACACCCCCCACCCCCGCTGGGCCGTCTGCTTCCCACCCAACACCAAGCCCACCGGTCCCCTCTTCTTCTGGGCCTACGTCTTCTACCTCTCCAAATTCCTGGAATTCCTCGACACCCTCTTCATCATCCTCTCCCGCTCCATCCGAAGGCTCTCGTTCCTCCACGTCTACCACCACGCCACAGTTGTCCTCATGTGCTACCTTTGGCTCCAAACCTCCCAATCCCTCTTTCCCATCGCGCTCCTCACCAACGCTTCCATCCACGTCATCATGTACGGCTACTACTTCCTCAGCGCCCTCGGCATCCGCCCCTCCTGGAAGCGCGCCGTCACCGACTGCCAGATTATCCAATTCGTCTTCAGCTTCGCCATTTCGGGTCTCATGCTCCACTACCACTTCTCCGATTCTGGATGCTCTGGAATTTGGGGCTGGTGCTTCAATGCGCTTTTTAATGCCTCTCTTTTGGCCCTCTTTCTTGATTTCCATCTCAAGAGTTATGCTAATGCTAATGCTAGGAAACCCACCCTCAGTAAGGACTCATGACAATTATCTTCTTTTCTCACAATGCCTTACATTATTGAGTCTAATAAATAAGTTATTGGTCCTTTTTATTATACATATTATATTTTATGTAATTTTCTATTTTTACAGTTTTTTACTTAAGTTTATAAGATGTTTAACTTAATTTAAGTTTCATGCTAATTTTTTTTTTTTAAAAAGTTGATGTTCTTTAATCTTGAATAAATTATTTCATCACATGTTTAAGTATATGTTAGGTTAATTTGTTTTCTTATATTTAAGTAATTATTTGTTAAAAGATATAATTTCAAAAAATTTAGACAAAATGGAAGGTTTGTCTGCCTTGCCTTATGTAATATCTAAGATTGTGTATAGTTTAGAAGTGAGAAATGAAATAAAATAGATAGAAATAGAAATAGAGTCGGCAGCGTGGAACAATTTGAGTGAAGCTTGCCACTTACTGATGCGTCTCAGGACACCCCTCCCTTAAAATAAGCTGTGTTGGAGAGCTTTTGATTTTTTCTGACTGCGTAATGCGTATGGGGTCTTTTAGAGCTGTATAGCATTTGGGCTTTTACTTTATACACCCCAACTTACTTCCTGCACCCTAATTAGTGTGAGTTTACCAAATTATTCTTCATTAATCACAAAGTACCCCCACCTTACCTCCCGCAACCCTAAAACCCCAACCCACCTCATTTCTTCTCTGCGTCCCAAACCTCCACAGCCAACCACCCGACGTTTGAATTTGTCTACTCTACCTACCCGCTCACCGGTGCCACTCACAGTAGTGTAGAGTGAAATCCCTATTCAAGTTGTATCGACATGATATTTTTGTGATTGAAATTTTTAGGTTTTCGGAATATCCATTTTAGAATGGTTGTTATATATATATATATATAAATCAAAATAAAAAATGTACATTTTAAAAATATATTAAAATATCAATCATTTAATTAACTTCATTTTTTTTTTAATAAAATTTGATAGATATGATGTATATGAAATGAAATTATTTATTTGACAGTTTTTGAATGGTGTAATATTTGGTTTAAGTTACATGGGTATCATTTAATCACTATTACGGAAAGTTGATTATTAATTTAGAAAAAAATAGGTTGAGCTAAACATCATAGTCAGTTATTCAAAATGTTTAAATTTCTAAATTAAACTTTGCAGGAACTTCGGAGGTTGAAATATGCCACTCCCGTTATCAAAGTGATTGGACAGTAGCGATTAATTTTATTTGTCACAACCAATTCCTAATAAATTTATTTCTTTATTAACCTATCATGCTTATTCATAGAATCATAGCTATCAAAATCAGTTATACATAAATCTTTTGTATCCTTTTTTTAGTTACATAATTCTGTATATAGTTTTCTATTAGTTAGAACCTGCAAATTAAGTTTGAAAGTTTTTTAAACAGAAGATGGAAAAAACTATGGCCTGGTGGAGGACTTTGTATGTAAACACAGTGTAAGTGATGGAAAGAATTGGGTTCTAAATATGGTTTACCAAATGCATATCACATTCTGTTCTTTTCCTTCTATAAAAAAGCTAACATACATTTTATTGATAAATGTTATACTTTTTAGTTAATCATATATTTTGAGGACGGTTTTAACATTGGAGAGAAGTTAAATCTGAAAACTACCCAACTCAAGCATTCTGTATAATAAATCCAAAGGAAGAAAAGCTAATACACGAGCTTCCTATGTTTTTTTTTACAAAAAAATGAAACAAAATTTACATATTTACAATATCTGTCACTGTAAGTAACACTGAAAATGGCTACTATCGCTAACTATCTGGACTTTCCACTGTTCTGGTTTCCTTGTGATTTAGATTGGTCCTCAATTTCCTTCAAGTAAATGTCTGATCTGGATTCTTCTTCATTTTCAAATGGTAAAATTGACACGGGAACAGCAGGAACCGTATGCCATCGCTCTCTTAAAAAGATTATGAACTTCTGGGCCATTGCTCTCCGAAACTCAAGCTCCCTTGTGAACATATCAAAGAGAAGAAAAGAAAAAATGTACTTGAACGGGACAGTGAGAAGAATGGTTGCAGAAGATATCAGCACCAGTGCAACCTCAGTCGTTATCTGATAAAAGGTGATCATATTAAAAGACAGAAGTGAAGAGCATGCTTGAATGCTCATCAGTCACAATTAGTAGTAAAATCAATCATTCATACCTGTGGATGACCAGAAAGTAAAATAGAACGTATTTTGAGGAGGGAGACATTCACTTGCTGCATAAAATTCTCAACATCACGCATGGCATCTTTTACAGCAATGATCTTTTGTATAGTATTGGATGGTGGTTGATCATGTATTCTCACTTCACCAAAAGATCGTCCAAGGCGCCCTTGCTCTTTAAGGGTCCTGATTGTCAGCATCCCAATTGCCAAAATCATCAGCATCATGGGAAACATGTATGACACCAGGTTTCTGGAAAGGCAAATTAAAACATCAGCCAGCTCACAAATAAATATAAGAAGACTCATCATGCTGACTTGTGACTGCAAAATAACAACCATGAATGGCATCATAAATAAATAAAAAATGAGGTGAGAATCTACCTATAAATTATTGTATAGGTGAGTCCAAGAAATGCAACAGTCAAGTGTGGCTCCTCCCAGTGCCTAAGCTTTTCAAAGTTTTTGAGAATCAAGGTGAAAGGAAACATTAGCTCCTGCAAAGGAACAAGATCACTGTCTAAGAACTTATGAATTTTGGAATGCATTCAAAGAAGACAACAAAAAGATTGAAAGAAGCAATCAAATATGATGGCCTAAGGCAACATTGCTAATAAAGACTCATGCCATCAACTGAACAGTGAACACTAGATCTACACTTCTACAGTAAACTAGAAGGTCATTTGGAATATAAGAACGAGCTAATACAGGCAACTCAGCAATCCAATATGTTAAGTTCAATTCAATGCTTGTAAAAGAAAGAAAAAAGGCAATATATCTTTTACCATCCAACCACTATGCTAATCATGACAATTTAAAAATTAGGAGAAAATTAAATCTCTACTCAGGTGGAGGGGAGTGTTGCTATAGGGGGATTATCACAACCCCCTCCTCCCTCCAACCTCCAAATTTTCCTAAAGTAAACTTTTTCACAGGATTTTTTTAAAAAAATTATTTTACTTTCCCCACTAAATAAAGTATTATTTTTCTTTTGCCCTATCATCAAAAACACTCTAGCTCCACCCATGTCTCTGCTTCCAATGTTGCCAACTTGCCACAATCATAATCTAGTTGTTACTAGTTACTTAAAATTATCAAAGGAGACGAGCAAGTTAAGCATCCAACCTTGAAAAGATCAATGTTGCTGGGTATGCCTTGTAGAGTTGCAGCATCAATGGTGGCTTGAGTCTTCTCCACAACGTGGTACTTTTGTTTGCTTGTTTTTGCTGCTCTTTCTGTGAGTGATAAATCAGCCACAACAAGATTCTTACTTAATATTAAACCTTTTACTGAAATGTTCTTCCAAAAATTAGTGGAAGTACTAGACCCCCAAGATGGAGATTTCATCCACTTTTGCAAGTAGACACTTCCATCTATGTCAAATACATGGTTGCGGCTATCAGCTATTTCATCAGAAGGTCGAGTTTCTGGCTGATTGCGGGTATTTATAAACCCAGTAACTAGTGGACCTCCCCAATAATTAACAGCTAAAGTTTGGAGGACAATGTCACCATGTGGTGCATTCTGTAAATATGAGAACTGAACAAGCTTGGTGGGATCATCAAGCAACTTCCGACAAATATTGAAGGACTTGGAGTCTAGCAATACCATTAATAGCAGTGATTGTTGCTCTATCCCTTCCTTTGCGAGCTCCATATACATTAAACAACGACTCATCAGAATCATCAGGTCCATACTCACGTATGAACCTGTGTAAAGCGATGACTTCATTTATTAATGCATGCCAAACATCCCTCCTCAGCTCGCCTCCTAAGTCGATGAATTCCAGCACCCACCGATTCAACCTAAGTATGAATATTAATAGAAACAGAAACATAAATTATTTTAAGATGATAATGATGATAAATGCAGCAAAGCACTAAAGACAGAAGTGGAGAACAAAATTGTAGGTTCTGGTGCACATTTACTAATGAGCTATTTTATTCATACATCAAAATCTCCTACATCTCCTTGTACACCTTCCTCTTATGGGGAAAAGGAGATAAGGGGAAGCGAGTTTGATACTCTCTATAACTTTTTATCACCTGAATATCTAGAATCTTTAATTGGACTTGATCTTTTTTACCTGGAGAGATTTTCGTAATAAAAATGAGTTCCATGAGCTGAACAAGGGAGTTCAATTTCAAGGGACCAACAAGGTTTTAATGATTGTGCAAGTAGAAATTGGGATTTTCTAAATCTAGTAGAATTTTAGTTGCGGCCTCTTTAGGGGTAGCCTTACGATCAACCTCAAGGATGATGGTTTAGTCCCACATAAACTAGAGATATGGCTTAAATAGAAATTATAACACTTGGGCAGTCCTCGCCATACAAGCCAATTTTGTGAGGTTGAGTTAGGCCCTAAGCCTAATTTCTAAGATAATATCATAGGCTATCGTAGATCCATTGTTAGGCCCCCTTCATTTGCCACGCTCTAGATTGGTAGCCTTAAGCGTGAGGAGTGTTGGAAAGCCACATTAATTGTGACCACTTTGGGGGCTGCCTTAATTGCAACCTCAAGGGTGGTGGTTTTGTCCCACATCAACTAAAGATATGGCTTAAATAGAGCTTATAAAGCTTGTGCAGTCCTCACCTTACAATGTTTAAAATGGGCATGTGAGTCAATTTATATTTTATATAGAATAGAATTAATGAAATGAAAATATACATTATCAGTTAGTTAGAATTTATAGAGAATTCCATGTATTGGAACTAAGGATCTCAGAATAAATAGTTTGATAGTAAATTAATTATAAAGCCTAATCTTACTCTAATTGATCTACATTAATATTGTAAGAAGATACATCATAAGCAGTAGTTTATTAATTATAAACCCTAATCATATTACAATAAGAACATCAGAAAACATGTTAGATCATCAAATTTTGTTAAATTATAAACCACAAATCCAAGACTCGATATAACTAATAAAAAATGCTTGAAGAAGCTTACTCACTCGGAGCTGGAAGAAACAGAAACAGCAGAGTCAAAAAGTGCAGACCCTAAAGGCCCAACCTTTGCCTTCTCTACCTGTAATCCATCGTGCGTAAGATCCAATCTCATGGCCCTCTTCTCTCCGAGTATGCCAACAGCCTGGAACATAGATTTGAAAAGGACATTAAAACAAGACTATGATTACTTTTCTTTTTATAGAAACTCTTTTAATTTATAATCTATCACCGGTTCACTTATACACACATTGGCAAGAAAGCAAGGCAGTTAATGCCATGCATTATCACTGGTTCACTTTTACACACATTAGCTAGCAAGCATGCAAGAAAGTCAGTGTCATGCATAATCAATCCTATTTTATTATTATTTACAGTGAATAGTAATAAAATAGGATTGATTATGCAATATGCACGGAACTGATTATCTTATTAAGCTCTCAGATTAATTACTAACAAGTAACAATCTCTACAAACTTAAAATCCCTTGGTCACATTGTTTTCTTGAGTTTAAGGGAGTTCCATTAGACCAATCTCCTATAGCAATCCACTGGATCTTGTGCATTGGGGTTTGTGTAAGACTATGAGCAACCTTTTGGTAATTTAATTCTGTTATGAACAAATATAATCCTTCTATGTTAAGATGGTGCCAACCTCTGACTGCTTAACATGCAATCATATTATTTTGCCATGTCTAGACCTGCAGAACCTCATTTCCACAAGTCTTGGCTGTGACCTGGAAGCCAGCCCTTGAGCCCTATAGAAACGGATCAATTGGTTTCTAAGCCAGTCTGAAACTGGCAGGATCATGGAGTTTTTTGAAGCCATAATCTTAAAACATTCAATTCCTCATATGCACAACTAGAAACTCATTCTACTTGAATTTGATTATTTTGACTCTACACAAGGAGAACTTGGGGGATAAGACGTGATAATTCAAGGAGATCTCATAACAATAGATTATGTGGCAAGACAGAGATTGGAAATTATGGGCCTAAAGCAGCAACAAGTCAAGTGTGTTTTTTGGTTGTTATAGGCTTAAGCATTCAATTCTGTTCCAAGAATATTAAAAAAAAAAAATTAATCTTATGTATCATAACACCAACAAACATCAAAATAAGATATATAAATTATAAAGAGTAATATTTCTATAGGGAAAACCCCAAATCTTATGATATAGTATATTATATAACCATCACATAGAATCATAAAATACCTCAAAATAGATTGCTTTGTCAGTAAGAGTAAGTTTGCCAGGCCAGGCCATATTATTCTCCCATTTCAGAACAGGCCGCTTACTGTTGGAACCAATGCATAAAATTCTCTCCTCACAAAGTTGAGGAAACTCTGGAATCTGATACGATATCTGTTTTTGACGCACTCTGCAGTAATATCAGTACAAGTTCAGCACAAAAGTTCTGTCGTACCAGAGAACTTTTTTTTATGGAATTATGACAATTCCCCCTTATCATGCAAAAAGAAACTCCATTATTACTGTCTATTATTTCATGTACTAATAATTATCCAGAAAAAATGAGAATACCTAGTGCACTATAAGCATTTCAGATTGGCAAATCAAATCATTACAGGTCATCATTTCTACAACTTATGGATTAGAAACACAAGTTGCTTGGATGTCTTCTCCAAAGATCATCACATCATTGACAAAAAGATGGATAAAAACTCACTTGACAAATTCATTAATGTAGTTCAGCCACGAGCTCATAGAAATGCCCTCTTGATCACCAGCAAGTGCTTTAAAAAGATTGTGCACTGTGGGACGGTCAACCACACCAGAGATTGCAGGAGCAATACGAACAAAAGCCTCCTCAGTGACAAGTTTATTCTGGAAAGTTCACAAAAATTACATATATGAACTATGAAGTGATCTCTCAAAATCATAAAGTAAAAAGAATCAAATGAAATAATATAATTATGCTGAAAAAAATAACTGAAAATCCTTATACCAAAATATGTCCCTCCCACCTTCAATGTTCTATCATGATATCATTGATTGAATTCACAAGATTGAGATGAAATCACTTTTCCTAGGTTATCATTAACAAGAGGGAGGACAGTAGGACACTATTTTGGGGGTGCAACAGAGAGGACACTTTAGCTTTATAAGTGAACTACTTTCCAGTTGGTCATATATACTACCCTTCAAAGTTCAAACAGTGTTACAGTTGAATAGACAAACAGACTAGAGTGAGGATTCCAAAGAAAAATGTTATCTCTCTTCTCAAATCTCCCATATGCAATCAGATATTCAAACTCGAGTAGGGAAGCTGAAGTACATTAACTAAAGGAAATAATTGAACCTGTAAAGAAGCCTTCTCTGCATTGCTGGAAAGGTCATTAGTGTAAGGATTTTCCCAGGCAAGCATGGTTATGAATATCAGCCTCTGGAATGCAGGGTCCTATAGATGTGTTCAAAAGCAATAAGCATACCATTTCTTTTTGGGCAATAAAATAATAAATTTTACAGTATTACAGTATTTGATAGTTAAATGAACAAGTAAAACAAAGAACTCCAGTGAATTAGGCTTCATCTGTGACGGCTGCTTTTTTGGGTATTCAAATTTCCCAAATATGCATCAATAGGAAATAAGAAAACAGTATTTTTTTTTTTCTTTTGAAAATTGTGTTCAGTAAATCAACCTTTCAAACATATATGATGAGCAGGAAAAAAGTGTTACTTTAATGAGAAAGATAAAATGATAAAAAAAAAAAAAAAAAAGACCACATGCATGTTTGATGAACATCAGAAAATGGTTTCTAACATATCATCCAAAGAACAATCTTCTATACCTGGAGTGAAGGATGAATATCAGAACCATCCCTTGACAAAAATCTAAAGCAGCAATATTCAACCAAATTACGGGCACCATTATATACAGATTCGGGCACAAGTGCTTCAAAAATTTTCTGCATTTTCTTCCCAGTCAATCCGTTCATCCTGCATATCTTATTTTCAAAAGGTCAAATAATAATTTCTTTATCAGTCTGATAGGCATGAAGCAAGCAACCAATACAAAGGACAAGACCCCCATTAACGGTGCTTCCCAAGATTCAATTTTCCATTGACATTAAATTAACAGAGCAACACATGCCAACTACACATAGCAATTGCCCTGGCCTTCAATTGCCCATGGCAACTACACACATCCCCCTAAGAAGGAGTTCCCTCCTTCAAGACACAAGGAATGATAGTCTAACATCTTAATTCCCTTTTAGAAGTCAGAAACACTACTTATATATCACTATAACTATCACATCATAACCTATAACTGCCTAAGACAAAATTAATATTAAAATAGCTGCCTAATGACTTCCTAATACATAATTATAATAAATCAGATTTCCCCCTATTATACCTCTTATGCAATAAACAAATTAAGGCCAAAGAAGAAAAGGAATAGTAGAAAATAAATATTATTTAGTGTGATAGTGTCTTCTCTTATTTTACACTGTCTTTTCTGTAATTTTCGGAATTAATTTTACTGTGAATTTCAATTGCAATAGTAATATAGCACTTCAATTATATTCTTTAGTCTTGAATCTGTAAATATATGTTCCATTTGATGAATGCAATGACCCAAGGATCAATATAGAAAATTTTCATCCAAAATAGAATGATTTCCGTGTATTCACCTGCTGAATTGTTCAATACAAATTACAGCAGCTAGAGAAAGAACCCCACATGGTGTTCTGCGGTCAATTGTCTGCTCTATCATTAATATGTCTTCCATAACTTGAAATCCATAATCATTTTCAGGATCAGGCTTCTTACTTTGACCAGGTTTTGCAAGTGGAAAAGTCACTTCATTCAAAAAATTTTGGGTCCTCGACATCAATACATTCAATCTTTCTTGGATAGAACCTTTGAAAAAGAAATGGAAAATTAATTATTAAAATAAACAGACCGACTGAGAGACAAGGGAAAAAAATACACTACAATTTAGAGAAATGTTATATTCTTTTAACCTCTCCACTTAAAACAAAATGTATAAAAAAAAAAAAAAAGCATTTAATATTGTGAAATGGAGATAATCTGATTTATGATGAGAATTTTACTAAAATATACACTACCAATTAATCAAATGCAACAAGCAAACAACTCAAATTCAATGTTATCAAATTGAGATTCAAATCATGAATCCACAAGTTGATAATTTTTGAACCCTGAAACATAGAGATGATATATAGTATTCAATATAATGATTTTAAACTAGAAATAGACAAAACAACTTAACCTTAAGTCTTATAAAACAAAATTAGTTATATATGAGTTTGTTAAGCCTCTACTTTAGAAGAACGGGAAACACAGCAATGAAATAGCCAAATAGAGTGAGTGACAAATAAAGTCAGAAGTATTCCTTCAATTCCTTTTCATTTAAGAAATTAAACTTATATGACTTTTCAATTGATATGAAATTGCCCTAACTCATTTATGTATTTTTAAGATTCAGAGTCATTTGATATTCATCCTATAATAATATGAATTGAAAGGTAGTCAAATCCTGAGATTCAAATAGTGAACAGTAAGATTCTAATAGGTATGCTTATGCTCAAATATAAACAACTGAAGTACTGAACAGATGTGTAGCCTCTCTAATATGGCTACTAAAACAAGAAGCTTAGAAAGTGTGGTGGCACTCTGAGCTTAAGAAACAAAAAAGAAAAGAGAACATACATACATACCAGTACTTATATCATTTAGCTTCCATTTATCCCCTAAAGACTGACGCACGAACTTGAAAGGAAACTTTTGCTCTGAAAATATTCTTCTGGAATAAGAATACTTGTATGCACAAAAATCTCTCTGGGTATAAATCATATATCTGGGCGATGTCCCCAACTGGGTCATCGGAAACTTTGACCCCATAATATCTTCTTTTTTTTTATTTAGTTTTTTTGCTCGGTATTCAAAATTCAAACTTGAGAAGAAACATCAATCCATAAACAGAGAACTAATAGACGAGGGTGAGACTTTGAAGAGATCATCAATTCATACTTTTGCACTTCTGCGCTCTGCTCTGCCACCGACCAAAGCATGTGTGTTCCGGTTCCGTTAAAAAAACATTTATATTACTCGTGTTATTGAAAAAAAATAAAATAGTAATATTTTCTTATTTTGTTACATGTACATTTTTAAATATCTAAATATCGAACGATAAATATCTTGTATCAGATATATTCTGACATATTTCTTACATTAAAATTATAATTATGAAACTGGTTATTTATTTCAGTCTCTGGCTAGGCTATACGTAGAGACTAAAACATATATATTTTTATTAATTAATTAAAACTAAAAAAAATTAAGAAAGATGTATTAAATAAAAAGTAAAATCTTAAAAAAAAAGTTTTAAAGTTGTTAAATTGTCTTTGAGTTGAAGGATGATTTTTTTTTTGCGATCCTTTCGGGAGTGGTATTGACTTTTAGTTTTATTTTTGTTTTGAAATGTAATTTTGAAAATATATTGTGTTGGGTAAAAATGAAGATGAATAAACCGAAACCGAAGGGGAGTTTTTAATAGCATAGCATAAGGCATAAGGCATAAGGCATAAAGGCATGGCCTTATCCTCTCCCTCCCTCTTTTCCGCCACATGTTCAGTTTCAGTATCCCATTTCCATTTCCATGCACAGAACTTCCCAATTAGTATTAGACCCTCGGTCTCCACCCAATGCCAATGGAGAACTAAAGTTTCATTTTTTTCTTCCTTCTTGAAGAAGAAAGGCAAAGATGGTAAGATCATCAAGGAAGAACTCCTTGAGGCCATTGCACCGCTTGATCGAGGGGCTCATGCCACTCCCCAAGACCAGCAAACAGTTGATCAGGTCAAAGTCAAACCTTTATATATTACTATTATTCATTCATGACTTCACTCGCAGTTTCATTTCTTAATTAATAGATTGCACGCGAACTTGAGGCAGTTAGTCCAATAAAGGAGCCTCTCAAATCTAACTTACTAGATGGAAAATGGGAGCTTATATACACTACCTCCCAGTCAATCTTGCAAACCAAGGTATATTTATATCTATATGTTTAAATATGATCAACTGCTTTACTTGAAAAATACAAAACTTGTTTTTGTTTTAGGAATTCCCCATAGCTCATAGTAACAATTGTCTAGAGTTTAGGTCATACAACTCATAATGAAGAAAATCCACAGTACTATTTCCAAAATATCTATTTTCCTTTTGTTCTTCTCTTTCATTTTGCAAGATTAGATGATTAAAAGCCAAATTTTCTTGACCTTGCCTGCTAACTTTTTTAATAATGTAATGACAGAGGCCAAAGTTGTTGAGATCAGTTACAAATTATCAGGCAATTAATGTCGATACTCTAAGGGCCCAAAATATGGAATCTTGGCCATTCTTCAACCAGGTAACACTTGTGAAATTGAGACAAGTTTTGGCCATTAATTAATGCATTCTCACTCCAACATTTGCGTAGGTGACAGCGGATTTAACACCTCTAAATCCAAGGAAAGTGGCTGTAAAATTTGATACTTTCAAAATTGGAGGCATTGTAAGTATATATTCAGAGTCTCTATGAGTGTAGTGTATGTATGTTTCTGCACTTGTGAGCATCATAATGTACACGTGCAGATACCTATTAAAGCACCTGGAAGAGCTCGTGGGGAACTGGAAATAACATATTTGGATGAAGAACTGCGGTGAGAATATTTTAGTTAGATTCATGTCTAATCTTAATTTTTGGAGTAAGATGTTTATGAATTATGATTATGAACCCATTGGTGATTGAACCTGTTATATCAAATTAATACTCGTCAATTTGTCATAATAACAGGGTATCAAGAGGTGATAAAGGAAACTTGTTCATCTTGAAAATGGTGGATCCATCTTACAGAGTTCCTGAATGAATTATCATGGCATTGCTAGCATAGCAATGCAATACTTGTTTTCTTCCCTTCAAACTACTGTTGTCTTGTCTTAACTTCCTCAAAATACATGTTGGAACTAATGCCTGCACTGCACTGAAGCATTTTGGGACTGGTCTTTTATGTACAAATTAAAAAATAAACCAAAATAGTATGAGTATAATCTTAAGCTCTGTAATGAACTCTACTATTTTTCCCCCTTCAAATTTATAATTTTGATTAAAAGGAACTGGTTATCAATGTTTATTGAATTTAGCTCCTCTAAAAGGTTAAAGTAAAATAAAAAAAATCACGCATTAATTTTTAATATATGTGGCATACAATTGATCTGAAGTTAGAAGCCCAACTCTAATCGGTTAATTTCAATGCAATTATGAATTTGTTATATATATATATATATCCACCGAACTGATCCACTTGTTCCCATAGTAAATGTAAAAAGAGGTACTCTACTATTTATTTACTGTCTGAAATTTAATGAGAGGATGAAAAATGGCCTTTTTTTAGTAAGGAAATTTATTTTAAGTTTATAATCTATCTTAAATAATATTTGATTTAACGTTAGAAAATAATTTATAATTTATTTTACAATCAATTATAAATTGAAATAATTAATAATAATTTTTATGTTAAATTTAAAACTTTATATTAAATTTTATTTTAAAATCAATTATAAACAAAATCATCTAAACACATCATTTTAAAATCAACACTAAACAAAATAAATTTCACCAAATTAATTATACTCTGAATGTATTTTATTTACCCTAATACATAAGTATTCCCGCAAATTAATCACGTCATATATATGTCACTTGCTATCCTGGTCCTAGGCATTAACTTTTGTGTGGAAAGTATTTAGAAGAGAGATTATTTTGAAGTACACCCGTGACATGATACTCCCAATTCATTTAAAAACAAATAAATCAACAGAGAACAAATTTAATTTATTATCATTTTTTTAAAAATCGTTTACATATTCGAAACTTTGAATATGATGGTAGTTATGTAAAACAGTTCACCTTTGATTAGTATCCTATATAATAGACGAATAAAAAAATGATACTAGTTTATATAAGAGAAATTCTTAGGTGGTATTGGATTATTATGGTATTTAATTTTTGTACTAAGTGTTATGAAAAAAATGTAAATTGTAAAATTTAAACACATATTATACAGAGAAGTTAGCTAGAAAGATAAACAAACCATGATTTAGGATAATTTAAATGGCAAGGCCAAACCAAAAACCTTCGGTTCATCTTTACAAAGATTTAATATTTAATCATTTGCTCAAAAAGGATAAGTGCAAAAAAAAGAAAGAAACTATGTATCGATTTGAAATTGGGCAGCAGGGGCTACCGAGCTATTTATTTAAGTTGAAGTATTTATTAATTATACCCTGGCGTGGCATGGTTTGAACTGTCAGAAAATTTGAAATACCTAAAAAAAAAAAAGCGGGCAAATTTATTTTTTTAACTTACAGTATATATATTAATATTAATATTATAAGTTCATTCACCAAAACCCTCTCTTCCGACAATTCCCCAGAATGATTCGGCTACCCAACCTCAGATCTTCATTCTATTCCGATTCCAAACAGTGTAAGTTCACTCTGTGTCTATCTCACTGGATTTACAAGAAATATCACAAATACTCTATGTTGAGTTTGATGCATACACACGTGAATGAGTTTCTCCAACCAATTTTTCAAGATTTGTTTTTATTTCTTTCTCATCTGGGTTCCTCTAATTATGTTTTTGTATTACTATAGAAGCAGAATTTTAGTCCTTAAAGATGTTCACATACTGAGAATGAATGATCGTCCTCAGCCATGGAATCTCTCCCTGATGCAATTCTTCAATACATCTTGTCCAATATCAGTAATGCTCGCGATGTGGCAGCTTGCAACTGTGTTTCTAAGCGATGGAAGGACTCAATGGCTTACGTCAGAGCTCTCTACTTCCCTCGCAACTCGTTTGATAACCCTTCTCTTGGTGAAAGTCCTGACAACATTGTCAAAAGAATGGTATCGACGGCTGTGCGATTGGAAGAGCTAGTTGTTTACAGCCCCTTTTCCCCTTCCGCCCTTGCTTCGTGGCTATCTATTGTGGGTCTGTCTCTTTCTCAGCTTGAGCTTCGAATGGACAACCTTGTTCACAACCAAGCCTCCCATGAAACAACCCCTTCAAAGTTGGATTGCATTGCTGCAGCAAGGAATTTGGAAACTCTCAAACTCTGGGGTGTCCTAATTATGCATTCCCCAAAATGGGATGTCTTCCAAAATCTTCAAACCCTTGAAATAATTGGTGCAAGATTGGAAGAACCTGTACTCACTGTGGTGCTTCAGTCATGTCCATATCTGAGACGGTTGCTACTGCTTGGATGTGAAGGGGTTAGATCAATCTCAATTCACCTTTCCTATTTAGAGCAGTGTAAGCTTGATTTTTATGGTCTGGGGAACTGTTCACTTACACTAATCTCCCCAAAAATTCAATCCCTTGAGGTACAAGGCTGTAGTTGGATCAAGGTTCCTGAAACCCAGCATTTGAGGAATCTTTCGATATCCAATAGTGCAGGTCATTGAATTTTAAAGTCATTCTTATACTTACACATCTTCTGTTGGCCTTTTTTTTTGGTTTAGTCAGCCTAATTTTCTCTCCTTCATTGTTAATTGCTTACAGGGAGAGTATATATGATTGATTTTGGAAACCTTCCAGCCCTGGAGTTCCTGTCTATGAGGGGGGTTCAGTGGTGTTGGGATGCAATATGCAAAATGCTGAAATTGGCAAGTGAGGTGAAGCATCTTTATATGAAGGTGGAATTCACTGGGGACTATGAGGCTCTTCAACCCTTTCCAGAATTTGATTTTGTTGATTTTTTCAACAACCATCCTAAGCTGCGCAAGTTTGACATCCATGGAGCCATGTTTGCAGCACTTTGCCAAAAGAACAGCCTGAAACATGTAAATTCATAATAACATTTTTATATTTTAAATCTGATTAAGGTTGTTCTATGACATCTTATCTAATGAAGATGTTTATATGCAGGTGGATCCAGGATTTTTAATTCCATGTTTGGAGGAGGTTGTGATCACAGTGAGATCACCATTAAATGCTGAGCAAAAAATGAGTACTCTTGAATCCTTGTTGAAGTATGGCAAAAATCTAAGGACTATGGTTATCAAGATTCTTCAGATGAAGAGCTCTCATAGCATTGCTGATGATTTTTTTGATGAGATTTGCCGGTTGAGATACATGAACCATGGGATAGTTCGAATAGAATAAAGCTTGGAACAGACTTTATTATTATTATTATTTCTTGATGCATTATTAATGCAGGACATTGTGTGTTGGTTTCCAGTTTCAAATGGACTGCTGAGTTGATCGTGTCTGAATTTTGAGGAGCTAATTTCTTGTTTTGAATGTAATTTGAAATTTTGAAAATTGATAATATCCTCCTTTTTAGCCAATTTGGAGAATAAATGGTTTACCAATTTCCCCATCATTGTCAATAGCATAAGTTAATAATGTCGCTATAATGTATTCCTAGAAGATAAGTTGAATTTAAATTGGATGCAATTTATTTGTATTATGATTATACTTCAATGTAGGATGGTAAAATGGACCTGGTCGGTGGGCCGGCCTGCAATTAAAGTTAGGTTAGATTTCAAAAAATGAGGTCGGGCCGGCCTGCAATTAAAGTTAGGTTAGATTTCAAAAAATGAGGTCCAAATAGAAGTGAGTCTTTTTAATCCAGTCCATTTAGGCCGATGGGTTAATTAAGTTTGGTCTGGGTTGGCTCGATGGACTTGGACTGGTCCGATAATTAATATTAAAAATTAAATATATAACATATCATATAATATTATATTAATGATTTAATGCTAAAAATAAAATAGCATAATTGATAATTGCGTAATTAATAAATTTGTTATAAAACGTTAATGTGAAAACATTATATGAATTTAATCACCCTTAAGCTCAAGTTAGAATAATTATTTATGTATTTTATAATATATATGAATGTTATATATACAGTTAAAATATTTTTATAACGTAATAATTATCTATATTGTTAAGTTTAGTCACTTAAAAAAAAAATTAAAATGTTTTATAATATATATGAATGTTATATATGCATCATAAAAAAAATATAATACAATGCATGTTAGAAAGTTTTATATATGAGATTGTATGAATAATGTTAAATGCTTTAATGATATATATATATATCAATACAATTTCTTCACCCGTATTATATCATTAACCATAAAAATTGTACAAAATTTAGTCAAATATAATTAAAAAATCTTATAAAGGAAATGATTGATCTTGTAATGCAATTGAGATACAAATTGTGTCAAAAAACTTTGAGTAGTAATTTTGTTTTCTAGATTATAAATTTATCTTTTGAATTATTTTTTTTCCTTTTTTTTTTACAAAAACTTATTTTATTATTATTTATTTTTAATTTTTAAAATAATCCATTTTGGTCTAAAAGCCCGATGACCCACTATAGGGCTGGGCTGAGCCTAAGAAATTAAGGCCTGCAAGAATATGGGTCGAACTTGGCCCAACTCGCTTTAACTACTTGGTCCGGTGGATCAGGTCAGGACAGTCCGTCCATTTTGCCATCTTTAATTCAATGTTACAATATTGCATTGTTAAAAATTAACATTTCATTCTCATACAAGTGTAGTCTCAGCCATTCGTGGTTACGTACAACTACCTTAGAATATTAGCTTCAAGCATACGCTTAGGTAATGAAATGCTGTGACGGACATTCTTGTTAAGTCAGGAGACAAATCCTCCTCTCCGTTTATTTTATTAAATTCTTGTTCCACTTGACTTTTAATGATGTTTCAAGCATTCTCTTTTGTAAGTCTTAGTGTCATTTTCTAATTTTTTTTTATTCATAAAAATAAAATAAAATTAACATGTAGTAATGATGTATATATATTTTACGCCCGAAGTGAAACAGAATTAAATATTTTTTAATTTATGAAGGCATAAAAGGCATTTAACCAATGGTGTGCACCACGCCAAATTTATGAGAAAAAAGACTGGTTTGGTTCTCATTGCTTATAGGATTACATCAATATCATTATCAATTGTAGAAATAACTAATAAGGCTATGGCCATTACAGGGATTCATTCAATTCAAACTTTAATAACGTTAAATATAAGATTTAAATATATTTTTTGATTCAAAACTTTTTTAATCCTTCAATTTTTTTTTTTAGATCTTCAAATATTATCAAATATATTTTTAGTTTTCGTGAGTTTTTACGTCACTCTTAATAATATTGAATTAGCACGGTTGTACTACAAATTAATATTCTCTCCCTTCATCTTCTTCTTCCTCTTCACTTTCCTTGTTGTAACCACACATACACATGGAATATGTTCTCCATGCTCCATGATGGGAGGAGCATGCATCAAATCTTCTCCTCCTCCAACAATAACAACAACAACAACAATCACTACAACGTCAACAAGGAGGATGACAATGATCGTAACGGGTTGGGGTTTGATTCTCGAAGCAATAGAAGATCGATTGCGGCATGGCGAATTCAACGATAAGGATAGAGACATTAGTAGAGTGGACAACGGTGAAGTGGTGTTGAGTGATTTAAGGAGAGTAAAAATAATTTGGTTGTAAAGGATGAAGAGTCGAAGAGGGTAAAAAAGAAAAAGACAAAGGAAGTAAATATTAATTTTTAACATGACTATGCTAATTTAAAGCATGAACATGCTAATTTAATACTATTTACAAAATCACGTAAAAACTTATGAAAACATTGAAAATATATTTAATAAGTATTTGAAAGACTTAAAAAAATTAAAAAAATTGAAGAACTAAATTTTTTTTTTCCCATTTAAAAAGACTAAAAACATATTTAACTTTATATATAATATAAGATTTGAATGTAAGTAAGTTTAACAAATTATATAAAAAGTTATTTTATTTTGAGGCAGCATATATAAATCTTGCCTCTATTGACGCGAGAGTGAATTCTTTAATTTTTATTTGAATCTTCTCATATGAAGATCTCCATCATTCAAATCTTATATCTCATTTTTTTTAATATTTAAACTTTCTCTCTCTCTCCACGTTTTTTAATCAAATATCAGGACTTCACACGAGAGAAATGTGACATGATAGGATCCATACCCAAAGGAGAGGAACATGGAGTTTGTTTTGTTTTGAATGCTTTGGAATCTTTATTGTTCCAAATATAATTCCTTAATAATAAGGATGCAAAGCTCATAAAAATGCCAAAGTTATTCCTTCAAACAAAAAATGGCTAAGTTATAAAATGGATTGTTTAAAATGAAATAAACACTAGCATTGTAAGCAGCATCTAAATAAGCTTTTTCTTGTGGAAGTATCGCTTCAAATGCCACAACTGCAAAACTGAAACTGCAATGCAGACAGCCAAGGACATAAAACCAAACCAGACGACTCTGGCATTTGTTGATTCACTCACATTCCTTATCTCTGCTTCCCTGAATAAATACAATACAATAGAATAGAAACACATGAGAAAAGTAAGTTAAAATGATTTGAAACAAGTTAATTTAACAATAAAAATGAATGACCTGCCCCTGAGATAGATCAAATTCTCGTGGACAGCCTCCACTGATCCTTCTAGCTTTCTCAACTGAAGCTCTACTCCCTAGAATTGAATTAGAAATTAGAAATGAATATATGATGGAATGAATGAATGAATGTGTTAGTTAATTAGGTACCTCAATCTTCTCCTTTTTAGCAACCGAATCCCAATCCTTAGCCGCAATTCCAGTTTTCCAATCAAGGTTGACACTAACCTCTCCAGGTCGTTCAATATGACCCAGCCAGAAGCATGCTAGGTAGTTTCCACTCTCTAGAGTTGTGTAGGCGAAATTACCAATTGATACGTTTTCCATATGATGAAGATTGTTTCCATATGGTGATGTCACCTGAAGAATAATACATATATATTATAATTATAATTGAGAGAGATCGCTCACGATTCACGATGATGCATGTACGTAAATACCTTGATGGAAATGGTGGGGTTGTTGCTGTGCGAACTGTCAACAATCCCAGTGGATGAGACGACAGCGTAATCGCCCAAGACGACGACATTGTTCTGGATTTCCTGGGAGACGCACTTGGTGCCGGAGGATGGTATGGTGATCCAGATAGCCCCAGAGGTTGAGAAGAAGCAGCAGAGGAGGAGCTGTGCCAACAACATAGACATAGACATTGACATGGTCGACATACCCATCTCTATCTCTCTCGATCAATCGATCTACTTTTGTTTGATTTTAGGAGCCAACAACAACAACAACGTAGTAACATGTAACATCTGTAGCCTCCTCTAACCTATCCTCTTTTTTTAGCCTTTCGACCTCTCTTTCATTTCCTAATACTTTCTTTTTTTTCTTATGGTTAACAATTTTAATACTTTTTTTTTTATTAATATATTAAAATACAAAAATTAATAAACAAGTTTAGTTTGCGATTAATTTAAACTATAGTAATCCTAACATTTATTTATCTTCAAAATAAAAATATAATTTATGTTGAGGGGACAATATTATACAACCTATAGTACGCTTTCCATTCTTAAGACATTAACAAAGATCAATACCATGCAATACCATTATTAATAGTAATGCCAAACATAGCAAATGAATCAACTTTTAGTGGTACTACTTTATTAGCCTTATTTAAAAGTCACGCGCCATGCTTTAGTTTTTTCTTTTTCTTTTCGTTCTTGTCTTACTAAATAAGAGTTATGAGACCACTTTAATTCCCCAATAAAATAAATGATGGTCATAAATACGTACTTTGTTTTTTCTCTTTAATTTTAATTAAGGTGATCAGTTTTATATTTGCTTTGAAAAAATAAATAAAGATACATGTTTATGTTTATTTTTCAACTAGCTAGTGTATACAGTACTATATTATATTAGAAAGAGAAATAGTATTTTTCAAAAAAAAAGAAAAAGAAATAGTAACAACACATTTTTTTTTTGTTATTAGTTAAAATTTATGAAAAATAAAAAATTATGTAAATTCTACCTTTTACATCTATTTTTATAGTTTTCAAATAAATTTTAAACAATAATAAATACTTATTTTTCAATTAAATATAAAAAAATCATGTATGATAGATCAAAATATAAGTAAATATATAATAATTCTACCATGTTTAATGAAGTCATTCTTAAAGTACTGTTTATTTATTGAGATTTTATTTTTATTGATATCAAGTTTTGATTATGAATGATTTAGGAAACAAAATTATTTTTAATTAAAACAAGTTAAATGATATTTTAGCTTATATTTGAGTTTAGGAAATAATGTAATAGAAAAAGTGTGTTAGAAATCATAAGTTAACAATAAGTTTGTACACTTACAAAAATGTTATTTTGAGCACCTGAATTGTTAAGTGGAAGATTATTTGAGTAGTAGCATTTGTCACTTGAGACCATTTCTGCTAAGAAGGATCAAAAAGTCTAAAACCAATCCATATTTTGAGAAATGAAAGCATCAAAATTTCAAAGCGATGGTCCCACTGAGATAGAGAAAGAAAGTAGGACGATTAATCCTTACCTTTTTGAAAATGAGAAAGAAAAAAAAAAGAACTTCAACGGTTCATTTAATAAGTCCTTTTCCTTTTCGTGGCAAAATTAATGACGTCCACTCCATGTAACGTTTAAAGGAGTAAAAGTTGAATATAAAAGGATTTACAGTAGTCATAGTTAGTTTTAGTGTCCCTAGAAATTGTATTATATGATGATATGATATTCCCCAGAGTTAGATCTGGGTTATTCTTGAATCGAAAAAATGGAAGCTCTGCTCTCACAATTCGGGTTCCTTTCCGACGAGGCCCTACAAGACAAGAACTTCGATCCTTCGACAATCGAAGATCTGATGAAGCTGTTCGAGATCGAGTCCTACAAGGCATGGGTAGCAGCAGAGGTTGAGCAAGAGAAGGAGGTGGAAGAAGCAGAGTCTGGAATGCAAGAAGCCGAGGAGCAACTTGAGTCGGCGATGGAGAGTGCCATGGATGAGTTTAGACGCTTTGAAGAGGAGCTTCAGAGGATGTCCAATGATGAAATGGATCGCTTTGTTCAGACTGCTGAGAGAGCCAGAAATATGGGAAACTTGATGGAAAAAGGTGCATCTATTGCTTCCAAAAAGTATGTTGAGGCTGCTCTAAATTCAGCCACTGCTTCCATGAAATCAGCTTGGAAAGGACTCTCTTCTGGAAAGGTTCATCCTTCTTAATTATTCACTTCAGGTTAAACCTCCTGCTAATAATTAAATATACCCCTTTACCCTTTATTGTCATAGTACATTACATTGCTAGCTGCTTTGGAAATTAAGCATTATCAGACTCACTGTTATGTTATGTTATGTTATGTTATGTACTACTACTATTACTATATATATGATTCAAGCAACTTAATAATTCACGGTTTGAATGTGTCCCTAATCCCAGTTCTCAATGAATTTCTTGTACAATCTGGCCCTGATTGCCACAACTTACAATAATCTTTATTTCAGGAATGAAACTATCCTATTATTTCCTCCATCAATTGCTGTATATAAGTTTGATTTTGTTTTTTAAATTCGGTTTGGAACAAGTGCGTGTTGCTTATCCCTCAAGCCTCAAGACTCTTGGAGTTGGGAAGTACTCTTGTAATTGAACACTAACAAATTAAGGGTCATTGAAACATACTATTGGTGTGATTTATCAGGGGAGCTTAATAATTACTAGTATTCATGGACTGGACAACTTATGTAAAATAATGACAATTTTGGTTATTTAATGCCTCATTTGCTACGCAATAACCAAACATTCCATGTTCCTTTCTAAACGTATAGATTTGGTTGATGATGTCGCTCGCCACTCATATCACATATAACAGGAGTCTTCTTACGTACTACAATGAAAGGAACTTTATCTGGATTTCTGTGTTGGAAAACTAGACCAAAACACTGATCGAATAAATTAAAATACTTTTATAGTTTTTTTTTTCATACTCTCTCTCTCTCTCTCTCTCTCTTACAAAACAGACTCTATATTGAATTTATATTGCTGACATTGTACACTATAATTTAAACGAAAATGAACATATAGTTTTTTAAAATTACTTCATTCAAATTTGAAACAAAGTATTTTAAATATGAAATAAGTTTAACACAAAGACACAACAATGATTTATTTTTTCTATTTCTCTTAAACTAAAATCTATATTTTTACTTTGTATTCATCTATCATATTTGTCATTTTTTTTTCTCCTTTTTACAAAAGTAAAAAATGTAAAATATAAAAAGAAGGAAAATAAATATGTTTGTATGTGTTAGTGCTCTTGGGCAGTTGGGCTCATAACTCATAATTCAATAGAGCCCAAAGACTCTACAATACATCGGCAATTATTTAACGCAACTTAATTTTTTTGCTGGGTACACCTCCAAAATTCCTAACATTATTTTCTTATCTTTCCTTTCCCAAACCTCTATGACCATCGCATCCAACCAGCCAACACCCAAATACCACTACTACAACTACCCAATGCCACCTCCCTACTACACCAAACTCACCATCATGCCGCCACCAAACCACCCACCACCTCCACGCGCATCACTTGGGTGAAGGTTGGGTGCGGTGGTCATGGAGATTTGGAGGAGAGACAGCTGCTTGGGAATGGAAGGATAAAAACGGAATATTAAAATTTTGGGGGTGCATCAAGCTAAGAACAAGATCTATTAAGTAATTGCCCAATAAACCCATTTGTTTTTTTTAAAGAAAAGACTATTTTTGGTAGAATGATTCACGTTTAGAGTTAGGAAAAAGAAAAAAGAAAAAAAGAAAAAAGTACTTTTGGTCCACCTTCTTCTTCTATCGTCGTTGTCTTCCTCCATCGTGTTAGGGTTTCCAGTTTGCAGAGTTTCAATTTACTCTGATTATCGCATCGCGATTCCTCCGTGTTTCTGTTTTAATAACTCCCGAAATCCTACTCCATAGCACGATATCTCGTCCCCTGAATACTGATTTTGAACTTTCCCCTGATTTTTTCAGGTGAAACCATGTTCTTAGTTATTTTATTTTAAATTCATGCCGCTTTAAGAATTTAATTGGTATACGAGTGATCCATGGAACGATAACCCCTCCGTCGCTTTGATTTTTATGCATTTCAAATTTCATCGCCCAAATTAAATTTAACATGTTTTGGTTTGATGATCATTTAATAACTTCATAACCAGTTTCATTCACTTTTAAGTGACTCTTATCTTAACTGGTTGATTTATATTGATATGTACTTTGCAGGGTAACAAATTTCAGCCCCTTGCTGTCTTTTTTTCAATCGTCTCGAGTGAAAAAAAAACCATATATATATATATATCTGAAGCTTATTGGGGATCAGGTATTAGGAGATGCCTCGAGACTTGTCGCGATCCCGATCGCCTCCCTATAGGCGGAGGCATTCACCATCTCCTGTGGGACACAGGTACAGCAGGAGGAGCAGAAGAGACAGAAGCAGATCTCCTTATTCATCCTACTCTTACAGCAGGTGACCCCGTTTATATGTCTATTTTTGTTTATGATATACAGTATTTTGTATGGAGGATTCATGTTTTACAAATTATTTGTTATGTAACTTAAAACCTTTTATTTATCTATCTTTTTGTTGTTGTTCTCTTTTATAATGTAATTGTAAACTATACTTTTTGGACATTAAACAGTATAATATTTGATATCTACTAAATTGGAAATCTGGATTAGACTTGAACTTGAGATCACAGCGAGGGTTATGTTATTGGCTTGGGCAAAATGTATGAAAGAATGTTTTTAGTGACCTTTTCCCCCCTTTCCATTATGTTAATGCTGTATTTAGATGTCAATTTAAAAAAAAGAAAAGATTTTCTTTGGTAGAGTATTTTACAAGAACTGACTATTTTTTTGTTTGAAGAAATGAACATGACTCTTCCAGGATAACAGAGCTATGGTATTTTAATGACCAAAGCACGTGAGGTCGAAGTTGAATCCCATGGTTGATAATGCTGGTTATTTATGGATTGTTATTTAAATTCAATCTACTTGGTATTCCTTCATCATTCACCTTCTTTTTTGTACATGCTCAAGTGGACAAGAATGGACATTAAGATTTCTTTTATCATCCTTTTTTTGGTTCTCTTCTGTTGAGCTCCTTGAGCCAATCAATGAGATACATACTGTTTTTGCTGAATGATTGATATTGCTAATATTCAAGTATTTGACGACTTTTTCATAAGTATCTAGTGATGGTGTTGCCAATGTCTTAAGACATTTTATTTAGTTTCTTTCTTTTGTGGGATTTCCTACTTATATGTGGAGGCAGAAACTCATCATAATAACACATATATAGAGCACAATTTAGAGAACAAGATAGGATATATGCTATTTATAACAAAATAAAAAAGATCAGTTTCTTCCCATTACATGGGAAGTGAGAGGGATATGAACAGGTGGTGGGTGCTGATGGGGTGTTTTTTCATTGCTCGATTGTGACATTTGCTTCTTCATGTGGTAAAAGATGGAGCCCACAATGGTTATTCTTAGCAATTTCTGAGGTAACTGTACATGTTTTTGTATTTAGTGTGCTAGATGGTGGGCAGCATTTATTTTCTCTGAAGGTAGCTGTTTAGTTGCTGAGGTTCATTGCTTATGATCATGTGTCATCATACAGGCGAAAAAAGTCATTCTATATCACCAAGAGGTCACAGAAGTCCTTCTACAACTCCAAGACGTCGTAGAAGTCGATCACCATCTGCTAAACGATACAGAAGACATAGAAGTAGGAGTTCCTCATTGTCTCCTACTCGTAAATCTTCCAGTCCAAGTCTTGGGTCAGTAGAGCACAAAACTGCCACTGAAAAACAAAAAGAAAGAAGAAGAGAAGAAAAGGTAGATTAAATGTTTTCTAACTCGACCCTTTCTTCACTTTTCCTTGAGTTATGCTTTAAGATGGAAATCATGGGTAGGTTCTGGTTTATGATGAGAACTTCTGGCTTTTATGTGTAACTTATAATGTATTGCTAGAATTTTAGAACACTGAAGCTATTAATGGGTATTAATATCTCCCATATGAAAAAGGTGCATGTTATCTGTAAGACACACTGCCTGAAAAATTAGGGAAGGGAGATTATATTGGGAAAATTTTGTAATTCTTTTTTTAATTTTTTGTTGAAATAGTTATAGTCTCAAATGTCCCATCTACCATATGTCTATTTCAAATATTGGCATACTCTACATACCAGTGTTTTAATAATGTTCTGATATCTATTGGTTTATATTATATTTAATTTCATGTTTCATAGAACATGCTGGATATATTACCAGACAGTTGCATTTGGAGCACACAATTTTCATTGGTTTTATTGTTATCTATTATCTTTTTGGCTAAAGACGATTTTATAAGATTTTGAGTGTTGCCTCCCCTGTTGTCACTTCATATGCTACTTATCTAAGCCTTATAAATGATCCTAATGACTTGTTGCCTAATTAATGCTTCTACTGTCTGTAAAGAAAAGAATAGAACATTACGTCTGTCTTCCATTGCATTCTTATGAGACAGAGCTAGTCTGTCTTCTTTATGGGTGTCAGCAGCACATGCTTTCTGCTGGGGGTTTATGATATGAATTTGTAAGGGGATTGGAAAAGTAAAAACTCAACCCCTTAGTGATTGTTACTTTCTGCCCTTTTTTTTGTAGTGTTTGGCTCACTTCTGATTCCATCGATTTCCAATTATTTTTAAAAATTTTTTGGGAGAATTAAAAATAGGAAACACTGTTAAAAATATTTACCATAAAAGAATAAAGACCCACTTGAAGTGGTTATTATGTATATAAATTTATTAGTTTAACAACCACTTGACTAATTGTTTCTTTTGGTAAATACTTTTATTAAGTTTTACTTTTTTGTTCCCATTTGGTGGGGTGGATTAGAGCCTTGCAGGGAAGTAGGAGGATACATGGTTATGGTCCTTATGGACCTAGTTTTTACAGTACACCCACTCAGAAAAGATTGACCTGATCCTGACTCACCTCAAAGGGTCTAGTCATCAGGTTTATGGACTAGATTGTCTTCAATTTTTGTTAGGCTGATGCTTTAGATGCCAAGTTCACCCCTTGTTGCATTTCGGTTATAATTTTGACCTGACATTTATTAGTGTAAATCTCTGGCTCTAGACAGTAAATATTATTTTCAATAGGATGAACAATATGATTTTTTATTTGTTGTGATGCTTCTGGCACTTAAGTGAAAAATATCTTGACGTATCTTCAACAACTAACTTGTCAAAGATGTTTAGTGTAAAAAATTCTAGTATTTCCATGACTAGTTTAAAACTGCAGTATGTTACTTGAATTTCTTCTTCACAGGCTTGTCTGAAGCAAGGTACTGCTATAATTGGACTTGTTATGTTTGATGATCAAATTGGCTGCCTCATTTATCTACTGTTCACCAGTTTTGAAACTCATTTGTTTGGATCAGGATTCAATAGAGGTATGCCTTAAAAGCATAACCATTTATTAGTGCCATTGTCATCATGGAGGTTAGTTTGCCGTTGATTGTGGTTTTCTTCAAGCAGTTTAGGAAAGGGTAAAATGAAGCAGACATGTCACATGTCTATTGTCCAGTTTATATGTTATTTGCCTACTATGAAAAACATCGAATCCACTTATGTGGCATTTCCCCCAGTTCAAGAGGCCATTTTTCCTGCTTAACATTTTGTATGTTTTCACAGGCGTCAACTAGAAGCAGAGTTGAAATTAATAGAAGAAGAGACTGCAAAGAGAGTTGAAGAAGCAATCCGTAAGAGAGTTGAAGAAAGCTTGAAATCTGAGGGAGGTTCAGGTGGAAATTCAGAGGCAGTTGGAAGAGGGACGGAAGAGACTTAATGATGAAGTTGCAACTCAACTTGCAAAAGAAAAAGATGCTGCTCTTGTTGAGGCTAAACAGAAGGAGGTATTTGTTTCATTGAAATCACCTTATCCTCCAATTCATTATTTTCTGTTGTGTGACAAGCATATGAATATCATGATGGGTTGCTTGTTAATTTGTCTTGCGTTCTCTACGGAGTTTGATGCATTTCCACATCCAGTTGCATGTTTAGTTAATTTCATAGGACTATGCCTGAGACCATTGGGGAACCTTGTTGATCTGCAGGAGCAAGCCCGTAAAGAGAAAGAAAATCTTGAAAGGATGCTTGAGGAGAACCGGAGGAAGGTTGAAGAAGCTCAGAGAAGGGGAAGCTTTAGAGCAGCAAAGAAGGGAGGAGGAACGATATAAAGAGCTGGAAGAGATGCAAAGACAGAAAGAAGAAGCCATGCGAAGGAAGAAACAGGAGGAGGAGCAAGAACGGTTAAACCAAATAAAGTTATTGGGTAAAAACAAATCCCGACCAAAATTGTCATTTGCTCTTGGATCCAAATGACCAAGTAAAGTTGTTGATTTATTTAGTCTAAAGTGTGTTTGTTTGGGCTCAATCCCATCCCCCCTATTTGTGTCTGTAATTTGAGGAAATTACACAGCGTTGTTACTATTTCCAGTTTGCATTAGATTTCATTGCCACTCAATTCTCCATTTACGCGTCCATGGTTATCATCACGAACTTGAGTGGTGAGTGGTAACTTGTGAGATAGCAACATCAAGGGAGGAGACAACCTGGGACTAAGATGAGAAAAAAGACTTTCATATCTTGTTAATTGGGTTTCGAATTGAAAGTTCCTTAAACCATCAAGGGCAAAAACTAATAAGACACATACATATATTATTTTCTCTTCATCCAAAGGAGAAAAAAATGTGTATTATTGTCTAAATATCTGTTGTGTATAAATGTTCAATATTTTAATGATTTTAGTTTACATAGAATGTTGAAAAAATTTATGAACTATAATAGTTAACCAAGACAAATATATTGTAGAAATATGTAAATAATTTTCAGTCCGTTTGGAACACAGGAAATACCAACAAAAGAAAGGCGGTGGCGCAGAAGTGCGTGGATTCCACGGGTTGGTATCCATGAATTAGCATGGATTTTTTAAGAAAAATGTGGGTTCCACCAATCAGTATTTCTACTCCAAAAAACAATTATAGGAAAAGAGATATTTGTTGATGTATCTCAATATTCAACTTATTTGATATTAAAAATAGCTAATTGGGTCCTCCATGCCACATCCATCATCATTAACATATAATTGGTGTGAGGAGTTTGAGAGCCAACCAAAAGGTGCCACGTCACGAGACAAGGACTGCACTGCAGCTGCCATGCATTCAATTCAACCTCGTGCGTGCTTCCCAATGCAAATGTCGTTGAATACATAACTCTCCCATTGCTCATTGCCTGTTTATTACTACTAACATACTAACACGCACTAATGTTCCTAGCTTGACGTCCGGTGGTGCTAATGACTAATGTGTATTTACAAATATACATTTTTTTTTATTTAACTTGAAAAAATAGTATCTCTAGTCACAGATACAATAAAGCTACTGTGTTTACTCCTTTTGCTAATTTTGTTTTTCATTTAGGCATGCAATTGCCTGAGATCATTATGGTGGCCGCGTGCCCTGACATTTCTGATTTCTACAACTCACAAGTTTCATCTGTCTACCTTACCTGCCAAATTGGTGATAAATGAAATACTATTTATTTTTCATGTATAATTAACAATATCAAATATTAATTATGTTCTTTTTAGAAAAAAAATATTACTCAATATTAAACACCTAAGGTATAGAATAAATTAGTTTGAAAAGGGAAAAGAGACAATTCTAGCACTCAAAGTTTTAATGAGGAGATCGAGGTTTCAAATATATGAGATTCGGTGATATATAATATCATGCATGCAATCCTGTGATTTGATAAATATTTTCCCATGTTTTTGGCTGTATTCTCAGAGAATATTTTGATGCCAAAAAGTAATTAAAGTAAAGAGAGAGACTTGATCACACGAGCCAATAGAAGCAACCTACTGAACCCTTAATCACGCACATATATACATATATATCACTGATGCCACCTGGATGGATATATATAAAAATATGAATGATGTATATATAACACCTCATGGCTTATGAATGGTATATGTAATATGTGTTATGTTATGTGATAAAATTAAATAAGAAGAAGCTAGAGAGATACTGTACTATATTGGTTTATAAGGTTAGGTTAGGTTTTATATATGTGGGTGAGAGACTAGTCTCCTTTGCTTTTGGTCTCTCTTTCCTTCTCTAGATCTCTCGATGGCTAGTTTCTTCCCTTACATATATCATATATGGTTGGAAATGGGAGATTGTGGTTGGTGGGAATGTTGTTTGGCTCGAGGTAATTAACTGCATGGTCGTCTTGTGTTTTGAAGCTTTATTTATATATATTATGGATTTCAATCAACTTTTTGATCGATCCCTTGAAACAAAGAAAGCTTCAAAGGTTTGATATATTTTGAGGTTGTGATCTCGGACCAGGCTTCATTCCCGTCAATCTGATCTCTCTCATGGTGATTAGTTAATTATATATAAGGTGATCATGCCATAACAATAATTAATTAAGACTCCTGTGATATATAGTGTCTGGTAGGTCAATGATGAAATTATAACTCTCTGCTTTGTGTTTGGTATGGGACAAAACTTGAAAACATTTGTTGAACAAGATGCATTTGACCTTGTTTGTCATCTCTCTTATGGCTAGCTGGCTAGTACTATATCTATATCTTCATTTCTTTCAACATCTCTGTAGTTAGCTAGTGAGTAAATTTAACTTAACTGTTGAGACATAATGAGATTTAATTTGTGCTGTCTAAATTCTAAAAGGATCAGTATTACTGTATATAACTAATGTCTTTTTCTTGGATTATGATTAGTGAGTGATTGATATATCAGCTTTTTAAAGTTAAATAATGAGGGTTGAGAAACCTAAGGAACTTTGAAATTCTCTAATTTGTCAGTATATATAGCTAGTTTCCCAGCTTAGGGTCTGTGATTGATATATATTAGTAGCTAGCTAGCATCTTTACTTCCTGTAAAATTTCAGTCCAAGTAGTTGGCTTCATATACTTCTAATTCATATATATGCTTTTATTTGATTTTCGTTTGGCAACGAGCGCAGGTGGTGAATACAGAAAAGATGCATCAATTAAGTTAAGATGAAAAGGATTTAAACAAACACAATAAATATATATATATATATATATACATTTTCCTTTCAATAAGAGACGAAGGAGGGTTTGAAAATTTGTATTGTAATTTCTATATATCAAGGTTTTAAAAAATGTCAGTAACAACAATTTCAATTTCAATCACAATATGTATCAAGCTTTGTGGGACATTGCATCTTGTGCTGACATGCTTCGATCCTAGTATGTAGGAAAATCTTGAATACTTGACTATAGTCTATATATAAATTCATGTATGGTTGAATAGATTCACTCATTAGTCTCTCAAACTAGCTTGATTAAGTATATCGATTGTAGTTCAGTTAATTACAGTGAGTCTTTCGTACGTGAACATGTTTGGAAAGTTAAATTTAACCATTATTAAGCAGACTTAATTGAATAGTACATATTATATCATAATATTTGATGATGGTGCGCATGGAATTAATTATTTCCTTCAGGTCAATAATGTACATCGATCGATCACAAGGATGTTGTTATCTTGCTGAAGGTACTTTTATTTTTTTCCTCTCTGAATGCACACAGGTTCACAGAAAGCAGGCCTTTAAGGTGGAAAAAGTTATGGAAAAGAAAAGAAAGCTTAATTTACTTCTTGCTTTTTCTTTTTTTTTTTTATCTTTTATCTTATACGTTGATGAAACCTGTGATTCTTTTCGAAATCATTAATGCATGTATTTATCACCATGGTCTTCCAATTTTTTCATTGTTCATTGAATTCAAACCAAAGAAGTGAAGTAGCTATATACGTACACATTTTACTTTTTTGTTACAGTTGAAAAAAATATTCTCCGTTTCACTTAGACGTACAAATTAACCTGAATCCGTGCTTCGAATAAGTAGAGGAAGCTGAGACATACCACGTGATAGTATAATTGTGCATGTAATCATTTCTTATTATTACTGTATCTGATTCTTTTTTTTTCAGGCAGGTCGACATTTCTAATTAATCTGAAAATTAATTATTCAAATGTTTTTTGTACAGGCAGCCAAGAATATGCAATTGCCTGTGGCGCTTTAGCCTTTCTTTCTTAAAATGAAGTGGGGTAGAGAAGAGAAAGTGAGTAATATTACATAGAGATAACTCGATCGAACCTTTTAATAGATATACTTGTTTCACCCGATGACACAAATTCATCATAAAACTTACTTTTACGATGGTAAAAAAATTAGAATAGAGGGGAAATTGTGAGGTAAAATACTTAATGTAATTAGAGTGGTAACCGGAATCAATTCCTTTATAATACTTTTTATTTATAAGTAAAACTTTAAATGTTTAGAGTCATATAAATGAAATATTAAATGAAAATTCTAAATATTTAAGAATTCATAAATAAAACTTTAAATTGAAATCCTAAATATTTAAGGTTTTATAATTGAAACGATAAATCGAAACCTTAAATATTTAAGGTCTTATAAATAAATCTTATTTATTTAGGGTTTCATTAATGAAATCCTAAATTTGATCCTAAATTTAAACCTAAATATTAAGGGTTTAAAAAATAAAACTTTTAATATCTAGATTTTCATTAATGAAACCCTAAATTCAATGATATATATTTAGGATTTCATAAATAAAACTCTAAATATTTGAGGTTTCATAAATTAAACTCTAAATACTTAGTATTTAATAAATGAAACCATGAATCAAAACCCCTAAATAATTATGTTTTCATTTATGAAACCCTAAATGAAACCTTAAATTTCACCTTGAATATTTAAAATTTCATAGATGAAATCTTAAATATTTAGACTTATAAAAATGAAACCATAAATTTTACCCTAAATTTTAGGATTTTATTAAATTGAAAGTCTAAATATTAGGGTTCCATAATTAAAACAATAAATCAAAATTTTATATATTTAAGGTTTCATAAATAAAATCTTATTTATTTAAGGTTTCATTAATTAAACACTGAATTAAAACTTAAATATTTACGATTTCAATAATAAAATTAAAATATTATGGCTTCATTAATGAAACCCTTTAATTAAACCCTATATGTTTAAGGTTTCATAAATAAAATCCTCAAATTTGAGTTTTCATAAATGAAATCCTAAATACTTAGAGTTTGATAAATGAAACCATAAATAAGAATCTTAAATAATTATGTTTTTTAATTTATGAAATCCCTAAATTGAAATCCCAAATCCAAAAGTATTAATGAAACCTTAAATATTTATGGTTTCATAAATAAAACTATAAACTCAATCTAAATATTTTGGGTTTTAAAAGTGAATCCTTAAATATTTAGGGTCTCATAAATAAAACCCTAAATGGAAATCTTAAATATTTATGGTTTCATTTATGAAATCATATATTAAAACCTAAATATTCAGGGTTTTAACAATAAAACTTTAAATATTTAGGTTTCATTATTGAAACCCTAAATTAAACCCCTATATAATTAGGGTTTCATAAATAAAACACAAAATATTTAGAATTTCATAAGTGAAATCACAAATTAAAACCTTAAATCATAAACTATCAATGAAATCCCAAATTTCACCCCTACATATCTAGAGTTTCATAAATAAAACCCTAAATTAAAAAACCTAATTATTTAGGATTTCATAAATGAAATTCTTAATTTAATCTTAAATATTCGGGGTTTCTCATAAGTGAAATTTTTTATATTCTAAGGTCATATAAATAAACCCTAAATTGCACCCTAAATATTTAGGATTTCATAAATAAAACAATAAATTGAAACATTATATAATTAAGGTTTCATAATTGAAACAATAAATTTAAACCCCAAATCCTAAAGCATTATTGAAACTCTAAATATTTAGGGATTCGTAAATAAAACCATAAACTCCAAATCTAAATATTTTGGATTTCATCAATGAAACACTAAATTTCTTACCATAAATATTTAGGGTTTTGAAAAAGAAAATTTAAATATTTAGGGTCTTATAAATAAAACTCTAAAGAGAAATCCTAAATATTTTAGGTTTCATAAATAAAACCCTAAATTTCACCCTCATATTTAAAGTTTCATAAATAAAACCTTAAATTTAAACCCTAAATATTTAGGGTTTCACAATTTAAATAATAAATCAAAAACCTAAATATTTATGGTTTCATTAATAAAAACCTAGGTTAAAACCTAAATTTATAGGGTTTCAATAATAAAACTTAAAATATTTAGGTTTCATTAACAAAACCCTAAATTAAACACAATATATTTAGGGTTTCAAAATAAAAACCTAAATATTTAAGGTTTCATAAATGAAAACTTAAATACATAAGACTTGATAAATGAAACCATAAATCACAATCCCCTAAATAATTATATTTTCATTTATGAAACCATAAATTGAAACCCCAAATCCAAAAACATTAATGAAACCTTAAATATTTGGGATTTCATAAATAAAACCATAAACTCAAAATCTAAATATTTAGGATCAATGAAACCCTAAATTTCACAATAAATATTTAAGGTCTCATAAATAAAACCTCAGATGGAAACCTAAAATATTTAGGTTTCATATATAAAACCTTAATTTGAAACACTAAATATTTTGGATTTCATAATTTAAAAAATAAATCGAAATCCTCAATATTTATGGTTTCATTAATTAAATCCTATATTAAAACCTAAATATTTAGGTTTCAATAACAAAATTTAAAATATTTGGGTTTCATCATTGACACCCTAATTTAAACATTATATACTTAGGGTTTCATAATAAAACCTAAATTTAAACCATTAAATCTAAAAGAATTAGTAAAATCCTAAATATTGAAGGTTTCATAAATAAAAATCATAAACTCAAAGTTTAAATATTTAAGATTACATCAATGAAACCTAAATTTTACCATAAAAAATTAGGGTTTTAAAAAGTGAAACTTAAATATTTAGGGTTTCATAAATAAAACCCTAAATGGAAACCCTAAATATTTAGGGGTTTCATAAATAAAACTCCCTAAATTCCCACCCTAAATATTTGGGATTTCATAAATTAAACCTTAAATACTTAGGGTTTTATAATTTAAATAATAAATTGAAACTCTAAATATTTATGGTTTCATTAATGAAACCCTAGATTAAAACCTAAGTATTTATGGTGTAAATAATAAAAATTTAAATATTTAGGGTCTCATAAATGAAACCTTAAATATTTAGAGTTTTATAAATATAACCCTAAATTTCACCTCAATATTTAAGGTTTCATATATAAAACTTAAATTGAAACCCTAAATATTTAAGGTTTATAATTCAAAGAATAAATCAATAATTTAAATATGTAGAGTTTCATAAATGAAGTCTTATTTATTTAGGGTTTTATTATTGAAACCCTAATTTGACCCTAAATTTAAACCTAAATATTTATGATTTCAACAATAAAACTTTTTTAAATATCTAGGGTTTCTAATGAAACCTTAAATTAAACTTTATACATTTAGGGTTTCATAAATAAAAACTTTAATATTTGAGGTTTCATAAATGAAACCCTAAATATATAAAGTTTAATAAATGAAAACCATAAATCAAAAATGAAAATAATTAGGTTTTCATTTATGAAACTTAAATTGAAACCCCTAAATTCAAAAAACATTTATAAACCTTAAATATTTAAGGTTTCATAAATAAAAACCATAAACTCAAAGTCTAAATATTTAGGATTTAATAAATGAAACTCTAAATTTTACCATTAAAATTTAGGATTTTAAAAGTGAAAACTTAAATATTTAGAGTTTCATAAATAAAACCTAAATTTCACCTTAAATATTTAAGGTTTCATAAGTAAAACCTTAAATTGAAACCCTAAATACTTAGGGTTTCATAATTTAAATATTAAATTGAAACTCTAAATATTTATGATTTCATTAATCAAACCTGTATTTAAAACCTAAATATTTAAGGTTTAAATCATAAAACATAAATATTTAGGGTTTCATTAATGAAACCCTAATTTAAACTTTATATATTTAGAGTTTCATAAATAAAACTTTAAATTGAAACTCTAAATATTTAAGGTTTTTATAATTAAAACAATAAATCGAAAACCTAAATATTTGAGAGTGTCATAAATAAAGTCTTATTTATTTAGGATTGTATTAATGAAATCTTTAATTATATTCGATATATTTAAGGTTTCATAAATAGAACTCCCTAAATATTTGAGGTTTCATAAATGAAACACTAAATACTTAGGGTTTGATAAATGAAGTCATATATCAAAAACCTCCTAACTAAATATGCTTTCAATTATGAAACCTTAAAGAAACCTTTGCAATCCAAAGACATTAATGAAACTCTTAAAAATTTAAGATTTCATAAATAAAGTCATAAACTCAAAATCTAAATATATTGGATTTCATAAATGAAACCTTAAATTTCACCAAAAAAATATAGGATTTTATAAGTGAAATATTAAATATTTAAGGTTCAACAAATAAAACCCTAAATAGAAACCCCAAATAATTAGTCTTTCATAAATGAAAGCATAAATATTTAAGGTTTCATAAATTAAACCTTAAATTCTTAAGGTTTCAATAAATGAATCGTAAATTAAAATCCTATTTAATAATAATGTTTTTCATTTATGAAACCCTAAAATTTCACCATTAATCGAAATCTTAAATCCTAAAACTCGATAATGAAACCCTTAATATTTAAAATTTGATAAATAAAACCCAAAGTTCAAAACTATATATTTAGGATTTCCTAAATGAAAACCTCAACTACCTTTTTACATATTTAGGGTTTTATAAATTGAATCATAAATCAAAACCCTAAATAATTATGTTTTCACACTAAAATTTTTAGAATTTGATAAATGAAATCATAAATTAAAACCCTAAATCATCCCTTCAAACCATCAATGAAACCTTATATTTCACACCCCAAACAACCATAAAAACAATTGAAACCCTACATATTTAAAGTTTCATAAAAGTAGGAAACTCAAAATAAAAAAGAGAGTTTATTTTGTTCGTCATCCAATTATTTAGTATTTCCTCCATAAATGAAACCTTTAATTTCATCCTAAATATTTACCCATTTAGGGTTTCATAAGTGAAATCTTTAAATTTTAAGGTCATATAAATGAAACCCTAAATTGCACCTCAAATATATATGGGTTTCATAAATAAAACAACAAATTGAAATCCTATATATTTAGGATTTCATAATTGAAACAATAAATTGGAACCTCAAATCCAAAAGCATTATTTAAATCCTAAATATTTGGGTTTCATAAATAAAACCACAAACTCAAAATCTAAATATTTAAGATTTTATCAAATGAAATCTTAAATTTCACCATAAATATTTTTTTGGGTTTTAAAAGTAAAACGTAAAATATTTAGGGTCTAAAAAATAAAACCCTAAATAGAAACACTAAATATTTAAGGTTTCATAAATAAAAAACTAAATTCATCATAAATATTTCAAGTTTCATAAATAAAACCTTAAAATGAAATCCTAAATAATTAAGATTTCATAATTTAAATAATAAATCGAAACCCTGAATATTTATGGTTTCATTAATGAAACCATATATTTAAACTTAAATATTTAGGTTTCAATCATAAAACCCTTTTAAATATTTAGGTTTCATTCACAATAAAACCCTAAATTACACCCTAAATACATGACATTTGATAAAATGATAACATAAATCAAAACTTTAAATAATTATGTTTTCATTTAGGAAACCATAAATTGAAACCCCAAATCCAAAAACATTAATGAAACCCTAAATAATTAGGGTTTCATAAATAAAGACATAGTTTAGGATTTCATAAATAAACCCTAAATTTCACCACAAAATATTTAGGTTTTATAAGTGAAACCTTAAATATTTAAGGTCTCATAAATGAAATCCCTAAATATTTAGGATCTCCAAAATAAAACCTCTAAATTTTACGCTAAATATTTAATAATTTAAGAATAAAACCTTAAATTGAAATCCTAGATATTTATGTTTCATAATTGGAAACGATAAATTGAAACCCTAAATATTTAAGGTCTTATAAATGAAATCTTATTTACTTAGTGGTTTCATTAATCATAACATAAATTTACCTAAATTTAAAAAACCAAAATATTTAGGTTTCAAAATACAAATTTTAATATTTACATTTTCATTAGTAACACCCAAAATTAAACCCATTTGTGGTTTCAAAAAAAACTATAAACATTTGAGTTTTATAAATGAAACCATAAATCAAAAACCTAAATAATTATGTTTTCATATACGAAACCTAAATTTCACCCTTACTATTTAAGGTTTCATAAGTGAAATCTAAATATTTAGATTTCTATATAAAATGAAATCATAAATTTCATCACAGCCATTTAGCATTTGATAAATAAAACCTTAAATTGACACCCTAAATATTTAGGTTTGCAATTGAAAACAACAAATCGAAAACTATATATATTTGTGGTTTCATAAATGAAATATAATTTATTTAGGTTTTCATTAATGAAACCTTGAATTAAAACTCTAATATTTAGGATTTCATTAATAAAAAACTCCTAAATATTTATAACTTCATTAATGAAACCCTAAATTAAACCTTATATGTTTAAGGTTTCAAGCAAATAAACCCTAAATATTTGAGTTTTCATAAATGAAACCCTAAATGCTTATAATTTGATAAAGAAACCATAAATAAAAACCCTAAATAAATTAATTAAACCTTATATGTTTAGGATTTACAAATAAAACCTAAATATTTTAGTTTTCATAATGAAATCCCCAAGTACTTAGACTTGATAAAGAAACCATAAATAAAAATCCAAATAACTTAATTTTCAAACCTTATATGTTTCATAAATAAACCCTTAAATATTTGAATTTTCATAAAATGAAATCCCAAATATTTGAGTTTTCATAAATGAAACCCCAAATACTTAGATTTGATAAAAAAACCACAAATAAAAATCCCTAAATAATTATATTTTCATTTATGAAACCTTAAATTGAAAACCGAAAATCTAAAATTGATAATGAAACCCCTAAATATTTAGTAGGTTTCATAAAATAAACCTATAAACCATAGTTTCAAAACCGACCATTTAAGTGAGTTGAACCGGTTTGATCGAAACGATGATCCGGCCGGGTCAGAGTTGTATGTTGAACAGATGTATGCTCGTTGACCTAGTCAAACCTCACCAATTATTTATTATATTGCTTTTATAAAAAAAAAAAAAAGGAGAATAAATGGTAGTATAAGGTTTCAAACCTAGTACTTAGTTGGTAAGTATAACATCTTTAACCACTTAAGCCATAAGTAATATATGTGGCGTAAAATTTGATATATATATATATATACTTGATATATTCTAACGAAACTATATTTTGTATATCTTTACACTTATTTATATATCTCTTTCATTCATAAATATTATTTATTATCTAAAATTATATTAATTCATATGGGTCAATATTAATTAAATAAAAAATACATAATATCATAAATAAAAGAATAATAAAAATTGACCTAATAAGTTTTATAATAAAATTATATTAATTATGGTGTATTCTTTTAATTTTTTTCAAGGCAATGTATTGAAATCCTTGAATTTTTTAGTCAGGACCAGGTCATGCAGTTCAACTCAGTGACCCTCCTGGTTCGACTATTGACCTAGTGACCCAAAGATCTCGATCTGTTCGATTTTGGAAAATCCTCGCTTTATAAACTCAAAATCTAAATATTCCCCAGATTTAAATTAATGAAATCCTAAAAATTTCACTCATATATCTTTACGATTTTTTAAAAGTGAAGGCTTAAATATTTAAGGTTTATAAATAAAATCATAAATGAAAATCTAAAATATTTATGATTTTATTAATGAATCCCTAGATTAAAACCTAAATATTTAGGATTTCAATAATAAAACTTTAAATATTTAAGTTTCATTTGAAACCCCCAAATATATAGGTCTTAATTTAGGGTTTCATAAATAAAATCCTAAATATTTAGAATTTCATAAATGAAATCACAAATTGAAACCTTAAATCATAAACCATCAATGAAATCCTAAATTTCACCATAAATTAAAATCCTACATGTTTATAGTTTACGTAAATAAAATCCTAAATTAAAAAGCCTAATTATTGAATTTCATAAATGAAACCCTTAATTTGATCTTAAATATTTAGGAGTTTATAAGTGAAATATTTTATATTCGGGGTAATATAAATGAAATCATAAATTTCACCCTAAATATTTATGATTTCATAAATAAAATAGTAAATTGATACCTTATATAAATAAGTCTCACAATTGAAACAATAAATCGAAACATCAATCCTAAAGTATTAATGAAACCCTAAATATTTACAGTTTCATAAATAAAAACTATAAACTCAAAATATAAATATCTTGGATTTCACCAATGAAAAGTAAATATCATCATAAATATTTAGGTATTAAAATTGAAAACTTAAATATTTAGGGTCTTATAAATAAAAACGTAAATGAAAACCTTAAATATTTGGGGTTTCATAAAAAACCCTAAGTGAAACCCTTAATATTTATGGCTTTATTAATGAAATCCTAGATTAAAACATAAATATTTAGGGTTTCAATAATAAAACTTTAAATATTTAGGTTTTATTAACGAAACCTTAAACTAAACCTTATATATTTAAGGATTTTATAAATAAAATTTAAATATTTAAGGTTTTATAAATGAAACCTTAAATATATAGGGTTTGATAAGTAAAACCATAAATCAAAACATTAAATAATTATGTTTTTATATATAAAACCATAAATTGAAACCTCCAAACCCAAAACATTAATGAAACCCCAAATATTAAAAGAGTTTCATAAATAAAAATCATAAACTTCGAAATCTAAATATTTAGGATTTTACCGTTGAAATCCTAAATTTCAGTCTAAATATTTAGGGTTTTAAAAGTGAAAACTTAAATATATAGGGTCTCATAAATAAAACCCCCAAATGGAAACCTTAAATATTTAAAGTTTAAATAATAATTTTAAATATTTAGTGTTTCATTAATGAAACCCTAAATTAATTCCTATATATTTAAGGTTTCATAAATAAAACCAAAATATTTAAAGGTTTAATAAATGAAACCATAAATACATGAGGATTTTATTAAATGAAACTACAAATCAAAACCCTATATAAATATGTTTTCATTTATAAAGTCATAAATTGAAACTCAAATCCAAAAGCATTGATGAAAACAAAATTCAAAATCTAAATATTTATAGTTTCATCAATAAAAACTAGAAATTCAAAATTTAAATGTTTATGATTTCATAAATGAAATCCTAAATTTCATCGTAAATATTTTGGATTATAAGAGTGAAAACTTAAATATTTGTGGTCTACAAATGAAACCTTTCTAAATGAAACCCAAAATATTTAGGGTTTCATAAATAAAATCTTATTTATTTAAGGTTTTATTAATGAAATCTTATTTATTTAGGATTTCATTAATGAAACTTTGAATTTGACTCTAAATTTAAACCCTATATATTTAGGGTTTCATAAATAAAACTATAAATATTTGAGGTTGCATAAATGAAATTCTTTAATACTCAGATTTGATAAATAAAACCATCAATCAAAACCTTAAATAATATATTTTTGTTTATGAAACCTTAAATTGAATCTCTGAATCCAAAAACATTAATAAAACCTTGAGTATTTAGAGTTTCATAAATAAAATCATAAACTCAAAGTCTAAATATTTAGGATTTCTGAATGAAACCCTAAATTTCATCATAAATATTTAAGGTTTTATATGTGAAATTTTAAATATTTAGGTCCTAATAAATAAAATCCTAAATATTTAAGGTTTCATGAATGAATCCATAAATACTTGAGGTTTCATTAATGAAACTCTTAATTAAAACCCTAAATATTATGTTTTTATTTATGCAAATCTAAATTTCACCATAAATTGAAACTTTAAATCCTAAATCATTAATAAAGTCTTAAATATTTAGAGTTTTATAAATAAAAACCCTAAGTTTCAAAACCAAAATATTCAGGATTTAAAATCCTTATATATTTAGGGTTTCATAATTAAAACAATAAATTGAACCTTAAATATTTAGGGTTTCATAAATGAAATTTTGTTTATTTAGGGTTTCACTAATGAAAAATCTATATTTCACCTTAAATTAAAACTTAAATATTTTGGGTTTCATAAATAAAACCCTAAATTGAAAACGTCAAATATTTGAAGTTTCACAAATGAAATTCTAAATACTTATAATTTAATAAATGAAACCATAAATCAAATTCTCAAATAATTATGTTTTCATTTATGAAACCCTAAATTCTAAAACATTAATGAAACCCTAAATTAAAACCTTAAATAATTGTGATTTCATAAATAAAATCGTAAATTCAAAATTTATTTAAATATTTAGGATTTGATAAATGAAACATTAAGTTTCATTATAAATATTTAGAATTTTATAAGTGAAACTTGAAATATTTATGGTCTCATAAATGAAACAAAAATAAAAACCCTAAATATTATGAGTTTCATAAATGAAACCATAAATCGAAACATAAATATTTATAGTTTTAAATAAAATCTAATTTTCATATATTTAAAATTTAAGTTAATATTTAAAAAAACTTTTAAAACTATTTTTTTTTCATATTTTTATTTTTTTATAATTTCCAAGTTTCATATATATTTTAAAATTCACAAGACATTGCTCTTATTTTTCAAATTTTATTTATATTTCTCTTGTTTTTTACATTTTTTTTAACATTTTTAATTATTTATATTTCTTTTATATCCCATAATTAAAGATTTTTTCATATAGTATTATACGTATTCAACTAACACATCCTATAAACCATTTTGTTTAAGATCATAAGTAAACACAAAATTACATAAAAAAAAAAAAAAAACTTACATGATTTAAATAAAGAAATCACATTAAAATCTACACATTAATTATAAAATATGAATTTTTATAATAAAATAATGTATTTTAAAACATTTTTAATAATTCTTAATTTAAATATTTTTCTTAATTATTCCGCTTATCGCGGAGTTCATATCTAATTTAACATTATAACTGTACCTTACCATTTTTTAGACTTTGAAAAGTCCAAATCACAAAGCTTCTTTCTTTAAGTGAGAAGTCTTAACGGAGTGTTTTTTAACATACTTCCCATTTTCACTTTACTCAAATCACTATTAAAGTAAAATCCATATACCCGATTTAATCTAAATTAATTAATTAAATGCTCAATGAAGTATCCAAATTAGAAGAAGGAAAAAAAAAAAAAAGCACAACTATTTTTGGAGAAATTGTTTAATACGCGTTCCTTTTAAAGAAATAAGTAAGTAATTACACAAGAAGTAACGGGAGATAGAAAAATAAAAGAAAATGAGGCTAGGGGGTCCGGTCTCGGGAAAACTTGATCCTGTAAAGAATTGATGAAACGTTGATGGTAGATGTTGGGTTGAACCACTGATATTGTGATAGGGTCAAATTGCAGCGATTTGTATGCATGCTCAATTTTCTTTCTCAGATTAAAGTTCTGCAATATATCAATTATGCCCATGTAGAGTACAACATCATATACCTCAAAAAGCTCTACTTCTTTTTGCCTCCCTTCTCCTCCTCAAGCTTGCGAGTAGCTTGAGCTGGCATATTTACTCCAAGCTGCACCCGCAACCTGATTCATGAGTCATGAGTCATGAGCATCACAAATTAAGGTAATTAAGAAGCAACCATAATTTGCACTAACCTTACAGTACCAGGCAGTAGAAGATCAACTTGATTATCACCCATGGAGTATGCCCTCAATGTATTCCCTCTAATGTGGGGTCCAGGTGCCGTGTTCACTATACTCGGTTCGTGGGAAACTAACACCAACCCTTTTGGGAGAATCAAAACCTCCCCTGTAAGATGTCAATTATACCAAATTAAATATAGCTCTTTTTTTCTTCATATGACATTTTAAAGAGTATTTACCATCTCCAGAAGGTAAACTCTCCTGGTGTTCCACCAAGGCCTTCATATTCTCTGGAGCTCGGAAATGTAATCCCAACAGAAGACTGTAATCAATTATATGCTGAGACTCCAAGAACTTGCAATCTAGCGAAATTTGCCTTCACCAAGGTCAATTTAATTAGTAATCACAGACTTCTGTTTTGGTTGAAAGACATGGAAATCAACCCAGACAAATTCATTTCTAAGTCTTGTTAGGAGCAACTTACTTGAGTAGGGATTCTCGCAATTTTTTTATCCATGTGAAACTCATATTTTAGATCAAGATCTTTCAATGTTGTGTTGCAATTGATTTTATCATTGTTTGTATATCTTCCTTGTGAAGACCCTTTCAGATCATAACGACGGTGGATTTGTAGTTCTGTGCAAAACACATTACCCATGACGACAAAACGCACCTGGTAAGGTAAACAAAATAAATAAGGAAGGAAACATATATTTGTTTCAATTTGAAAGAAGCTCAAGAGAGATACCTTTTTTCCAGCTCTTAATGTTATTCGATGGAGGCCAAAGAATTTAGTTATAAGAGTATTCTCATGATCTCCTACATGACGGTAATATTTGGGAAGCATATTAAGCAGAACCTAGAAGAAAAAAGAAAGAAAGAAACACAGTGTGAGTGTGACATGACATCCTTAATTTTTGTCTGTTAGTACATATACAAACCTTTAGTTCAGATTTATTGACAGTCTTGATCACAAATCTATCATCTTTAGAAAGATAGAAGATGCTACCACTTTTCCCGGAGAAGACAAGTCCCTTAGACCACTATCTCCGCAAATGGACATCATGTACTCTGCAGCATAACTTGAACATCTCTCTCAAATTCCTGAAGACCATAGGGCAATAATCTTTCCAGTAGAAGTTAATTGAAGAATGCGGAGGAGTAAGCTTTGAACCATCCCTTGGGAAGTACATCCTTATTCTAGCTCGATCCCCAAAATCAGATGATCGAACTTCGCGTCCAGGCACTGGTGTAATTTTCCCAACGGTATACCTGATGCCAAGCTGCAAATTTAGCTTAAGATAATAGCTTCGCCTCCTTCAAAAATGTCCAAACATGAACTCTTCTTCTTTACTTGCTTCACACTAAACCTATTTTGCTGTTTCTTTTTAAGTGATGACGATGATGACGAAGACTCACTGATTAGAACTCCTTGTACATACTCCCTTTCATAAACCAAACTACTTCCACCCTCAGATTGATGATCATTACGAGTCAAATTTATTTTCAATGAAGATGTCCTGTGAGATATTCGACGGACTGGCATGTTTAAAGAAAGGCTACGCTTTACTTTGGCATTTACTTTTGGAGCCTCATCATGTTTTTGTACATTCAATAAGAAACCATTATGCTGCTTCTTTAAGGATGGATGTTTAGTACCTGGAGGATAGAACACTCCTTTTCCATCCTTGAAGCCTTTATTCCATGTCCCAATATAAAGACCCCTTCTCCAAATCTATAAACTCCTGATCCATGCATAAGCCCATTGAACCATAAACCATCAAAAGTATCACCATTAACCCACTTCATAACCCCTCGACCATCTATCTTCCCATTTTTCCAATTCCCAACATACATATTTCCATTATTCCAAGTATACCTGCCACTCCCTTCAGGAACACCTTCTTTCCACAAACCCTCGTAAACATCAGAATTGGAATACTGCTTCCATCCAATTCCATGTTGAGCATTCATCCTCCAGCCCCCTCTATAAATGCACCCTGCAGCTGTTGTAAGTGTGCCATAACCCATTTAGGTAACCTCCAGACATTTCTCCTTCATACTTTGCTCCTGATGACCACACAACAACTCCCTTTCCTGTCATTTTCTCGCCACCTCATACACCGTTCCATCTGACCATCTGTACTTTCCCTTCATCAAGGACTTCTCATCAAACCTACAATTTACAATAAACAGTCAAATCATAGACAATAAGATGAATGCAGCAGGGAATGAGTTTCCATGAATTTTACCTTCCACTATCCTCCATGAATTCCAGTCTTCTCTGATCTAGATCACTATTAGGATAACTATAACAAGTATCATTTTTTTCTTTCTATTTAAAGGCTAAACATGTCACTCAGTCTCTCCCTTTCATATTGCCAACGATGAACTCAGGGATGGGACATGTACAAATATCATAGTAAGAGGACTTGTTAAAAGGAGAATTAAGTAGCTTTCCTTTTACTTAAAACACTTTACGAAATCTTCCTACAAATTACTCGACTTTCCCCATTGCTATCAGGAAGATGAAGTTAGTGAAGTTGGCTAGTGATGTGCCTGGTGATTTAAAGAAGAGGATCGTGAAGTATGAATTTGTTTCAGTAGTAGAAAACTAAAGTTTCATATGCTGTTAAATACAAAATCTGAGTTTTCTTTTCAACAGCCTTTATAGAAAGTCACTTTTAAGATAAAGGGAAATGCTATTATCAGAGAAAAATATAACATAATCAGGGTTCTTTATTCTCTCATATCTTGAGATTCTGATCCCCTGGAATTTTAAAATAACTGGCAGATGGTACAGTTGTACCTAATGCTTTATATTTGTTAGTATATTATATTTATAATTTTCATTTTCATATAAAATGAAACGTTTTCTGTGGCTAATAGTTCATGCAGTTTTGTTTGAAACTTCAGAGAATCTCAATTACATTACTTTGTATAATGTTTTCCTTCTTTCTTATTTATGGATTTTTCATATATACTTCGTCTCACGTGGAATGGCAGAGCTTGCTCTGCTCACAGTTTTGTTAATTTTAAACCCCAACCCGTCGTGTACTATCACTGCATCAATGAAAGCCCTTAACCCATGGTATTTTTTTTTCTGAATATGTTATCAGAAGAGTAAAATTACTAAACGAAATAAAAAAAAAGAAGTCTAAATTCTTCCATTGATATTATGAATCAACTGAAAGACAAGAAAAAAGACAAACCATGTAACATGAGTGTTGGTTAGAAACTAAAAACATGTATGTATTAAGTTTGTGTATATGAATAAACCATACGGAGTTAACTGATAAAGAAAAAAAAATGAACATAATCAGATCCAGTCCAGAAACACTAAATCAGAAGTAAAAATAAAATCCAATCTTCTCCTTAAATAACCCCACTTGCATTTCCTATTTTGCACAAAATGAGTAAACCAATATTCAACCAGGAATGCCAACTGGGATAGCTCAATAATCCAATAAAAGAATCAATTATTGATTGATGTGATGAATCCTTATATGTAATGCATAACAATGATACAACACATTAGATTCAACAGTAAACAAATAGAAATAATTAATTACATGAATCACTGAACTGACCTTGGAAGGATGGAGTGAAGATGAGTATCATCTATCCAAAGTACTACTCAGAATAACCAAAACCTGAGGCAAACAAAAATCAAAACCTTCTACGAGAGCTCTCGGATCCTTGTCAGATTAGATATTCTCAAGCCATGTGCCACCATAAAATATTAATCAAGCAAAGTTTCATATATCACATAGCTAGATTCTTTTTTGGTCGTCAAACATTTAGTTATCTATATTTAATTAGTAAAGTTTCAGATATTTATCATAAATTTCCACAAGTATATATGTCTGTAAATATACGGTGTTTGTACCAATTATATGACTAGAGTGAGCAACCTGAAAGGGAGACACCTCAACCATCACACACTCAGTGTGTTGTGTAATGATCTTGTCTCCTTGCTATGTCTTATTCTTATTTTCATCGTTTATCCAATAATATATACTATTAGTTGTCACTAAGTCACTTTCAAATATAAACCCACTTCCCTTTAAAGTTTAAATTCTCTTTTCTTTTCAATAAAGTTAAATTAAATGATGAATAAAATGAAATCCCATACAATGCATCCAAAGTAATCAGAAAAGGGACAAAGGCCACCGCAGAACTTGATTCTGTTCTGTGGACGCCAACATGCGTCCTTGCTTTATTGTATTCCTTGTATATTAGATTAGGAAATGAATTCTGGGACTAAGAACTCAAACCTATCATTGGAAAGATATTTGATACCTTGATGGAAGAAGAAAACTTTTTTCTAATTTTTGGTAAGAAACTGTATAACTAAATCATCTTTCTTTCATATTTTTTTCAAATCATATTTTTTTCAGTTTTTGTCAAATCATGTTTCTTTCATTTTTATTTTTTTTGTTAAACCATGCTTCTTACATTTCTATTTAATAATGTTTTGCAAGTCTGTTATTTGATAGAAAGTATGATGTAAAAATTTTATGTATACACAAGTAACATCAAAAGGTTGAAATCTTATACAATGAGCTTAAGGTTTAAGGAGAGTAAGATTTAATATGTAAGATTTAAGGTTACTATTAAAAAAGTGAAACAATGTTTTTTTTTTTTTTTTTTTGGTGGAATAAAGAGGAGAAGAAAATTTTTATTTTTTTTTTTTAATTTTGGATATAAAGAAATTAAATAAAGTAAGTGTATGTTAATTTTTAAAAGAATAGATTACAGTAAAGAGTCATCCTCCTCTTACTGTGTGTTTGCAAACATGTCAGGTTATATACTTGAGTATTGGCATTTGGCATTGACAGGATAGCATATATTCTAACTTTTTTTTCAAAATAATTATTTATTGGTTTAATACATATTTTTATTCTTATCCTTGTTGTGTATTTTTAATTCAATTTATTACTTTAAAAAATTAAAGAGTTGAACCATGTGTACAAATTAAGTAACGAACAACTGAGTAATAATTTGTATCAATTATTTGCCTTCGATTCCAGAAAGCACAGTATAAGAAGAACCTCAGACATAGGCACAGCACATATATAGCATTTGATCCTGTGAAAATTAAACACGTGCAATACTAAAATAAAATTAAAACAAGCCCCTGAACCTATTGCCTCCCGTCCAAATTTGTCTTTCTAAAGCTTCCATTGAGAGAAGTAAATTCATTTTACATGAAATAATGTCTTTCAAACTGTATATCAGATTCAGATTCAGATTCAACCGTCAGCCTTGTGTTGAACATCATCTTGTCCTTTGAGTGATTTGTTTAGAGGTGAAGTGACAAGTGGCTTGATTCCCCACTAAGTCGGGATCCGGTGAAAACTTATATGGTAACTTGCTCTCATCCATCTTTCTAAAAGTAATAGAAATTCTGTAAAAGACAAATGTTTAAAGAAAACAATACAGTAAAACAGGCAAAGCAAATTAGCCAAATTGGAAAGGAGGACCTTTTTGATGACACGGATGGAATACAATGCTTAGCAATGTCAGCTCCATTGCCATTCAAAATGAAGACTGACCTGCATGATGAATCAAAGGTAGATAAATTGATATTTGATTGGAAGACAGGACTCAGGACTCAGGAATAGAAGCTTAGCTAGCTTACCCAACAGGCAAAGAAATGGAAACGGGACCTACAAACTCTCCAGGACAAACAGCTTGCAAATTTGAACCAAATAATACTTTACACTCGTTCAAGAATGACACAGTGTAAAATGGCCTCAAAAAATCGCGATGGTCAATATGAGGGGAGGAATGCAATCTCCTTCTTCGTATATATTCACAATGCAACTATCAGGAATGCATGTGGAAGGAACAATGTTCCACCTAACCATTCTCTTTATCATGTGCTTGAACACATCTGGTAATGGATCAACCTCTTCATCTCTCATTATGCCAGGAGGTTACCATTCTTGTCCTGCAATATTGTATTTTACAAAATACATTAGTAAAATGTCAAATAAGAACATGAGAAGGAGTCAATTATGTCATACCACTGCATAATTGTAACAGCCATAAATTGTATTGTCACACGGCCCTTACCACGCATCCACTTTCTTGGTTCTGAATATGTTCGAACTGTAGTAGATGTAAGATTCAAATAGCAGAGACACTGGTCATTGATTCTTTGACATGTCAAAACTTTAATCTAACACGAAGATATATTGCTTCATTGACAAAATGTATCATTTTTATTCCACATGCATCCCATGTAATGTATAAAACCCAGACATTTTTTTCTATAGTGTAGACAAACTCTAGCTACAAGTACAGCTGGTTAGAGTAGACTCTGAGGTATGATAAATGATATTAGTATCTAATCCCAAAAACAGATTACAATATGCTAAATGAGATGCAATCTCATTGCCATACTCTTGAGCAGAAGATGCTTAAAGAGATTGCAATGTGTACAATTATGGAATATAGACCGCATGGATTCAGAAGCCAGTCAACTTGCAAATATATATGAAGTCACACATAAAATTAGTAAAATCAGATGCATGTTAAATGAAGAATTCAGCACACATTTCATAATCTTGAAGACCAATGTTTCCTTCTAAATTTAGCACTGTCAAGCAAGCACGAACTTAAAAAGTGAAACAAACATGTGTATAAATCTAAAATATGAAAAACAAAAAGATGTGAAGTTCCACATCCCACACACATATACCTTTAAGTTTCCCTTGTTGTCCCCTCCATTGCAATCTGTATATCCACTCAACAATTTTCCTCTGCTCCACAGTATTGAAAACTCCAGTGTGAAGTTCAAGCCCCTGGAGCAAATCTATGTATCTCCTATTGACCCTTTGAACGAAGGTAAAGTCCTTTTACTGTGAACATGAGAATACCTGATCCGCTCCTTTTGTTCCTCTGATAACCCATTTTCAAACGAGGAATCTCCTCCACAAATTCCATCATTTAACAATAACTCAAAATTAGATTGTTTAATGCGTTTATTATCAATTTTTCCATGTTTTTAGTCAAAGATTCTGAATTTGAAACATTGCCATTCGTAGGCATGTGCATGTCTACAACATGATCCCCAGAAGATTCAAAGCCTTCATCCTGAGATGAAGTTTCATCCAACTTTCCTACATTAGGCAACAAATACATATGATATTCATTACAAAAAAAGAGAAGAAGGAAGGCAAAAACTGAAATTGAAATAGAACTCCAGAAGCAATGACTTATCATGAACCAAGGGTGAAAAAAGTAATAAGAGGCTCTTTGAATACAATGCTAGAAGTGTGCTTCGGTTTCTCTACCGAAAAATGTTCTATATCCAAAGTACTTCTAGCTAGCTTGTATCAAACAGACTGTAAGTAAGAGAGAGTTACTTTTACGAAGGGATGTAATTCGAGCATGGAGGAGATCCTCGCAGTCAGAACAGAAGCCATGAGAGAAGAGCTCCAGTATGTCCTCCTTCTTCAAAGACCCCAGCAGCTCCATGGACACAACACAACATCACTCCACTATTCAATCTTCTTATTATGGTCTCTCTCATCAAGACTTGACTTAACTCAAACTACTTACCAAGTCAAGTCCACGGAGAGAGAATATATTATTAAGTCTGATTAAATTAATTAATTAATTAATTTGGGTAGCTGGAATTGACACATAGGTTTGTAACATTAACATTTACAACCATATTTTGTTTTACATTTTATTCTTGTACATGCTTTACTTTGGGACAAAGTAAGTGAGGCAACTACGTATACTGCTTTACCTTCAAGCAACGGATCGGGCCGAGGCGGGTCGGGTCTGAAAGATACAGAAGCCCAACCCAAATCAGTGTATGGTCTCTGAAATGAAAAATGGAGTTATCATCATCATCATCATCATCTGCAGCACTTGCATTCGGAATGGCGTTTCTGCATTCAGCAATCCCTTCTTCTATGGCAATTTGCGCTTCTGCGTCAACAACGGAGCCACACAGAAGTTCCGTCAAAGTTGGAAGCTCGAAACCCTTCACCTCCACCAGAAAAGCAGCCACACTTGAAGTTCAGCACGCTTCTGATTTGGCCTCCAGCTCTCGCAAGGTTTTTCTCATTACTATGCCATGTCATCATGTTTTTTCTTCAACAACATTTTGACACACTACTCTATCATTGTAATTTTAAGGGTAGGAGACGCGTTGACCGTCAAAGACCTCAATGCCGCATTATATCACTTTAAAAGTTCAAACAAACTGAACCATATCTCTCAGCTATTTTCGTGGATGCAAGAGAACAACAAGCTTGATGTCTCGTCTTATTCCCATTACATAAGGTTCATGGCAAATCATCTTGATGCTGCTAAGATGCTGCAACTGTACCACAGCATTCAAGATCAATCAGCAGCCAAGAAAAACACCCTTGTATGTAATTCCGTTCTCAGCTGTTTAATCAAGAAAGCTAACTTCAATTCCGCCATCAAACTCTTTCACCAGATGAAACTTGACGGTCTCCTTCCTGATCTTGTTACCTATACCACGGTATCTCCTTCTAACTCTTACAAGTTATATACTTCTCTCCAAATACCAAAACATATGTACTTCTTTACTTTATAGTGTTACTCTTATATGTTTCAATTATTGTTCTCTAGTTCCTTATGAATGCAGCATGCTTCAACTTGTAACTTTTATTTTTATATTCTCTGCTTGATTTTCTGTCTAAAATTAAATATTGACTTTTTTATATTTTGGTATCCATGGCTAATATACATTATACAGCACTCTAACTTGAGGATTTAATCACTTCCTATTGTCTAATTTTGGTTGTTCTCATCTTTAGCTTCTTGCAGGTTGCATTAAAATAGAAAATGGATATCCTAAGGCGTTAGAGTTAATTCAGGAATTGCAACACAATAAACTGCAGATGGATGGTGTAACTTATGGGACAATTCTGGCAGTGTGTGCTTCCAATAGTAAATGGGAGGGAAGCAGAATACTATTTTAACCAGCTGAAGGATGAAGGTCACATGCCAAACGTTTACCACTATAGTTCTTTGATCAATGCTTATTCAGCATGTGGAAACTACAAAAAGCTGATATGTTAATACAACATATGAAATCTGAAGGGTTAGTACCAAACAAGGTTTGTTTTCCTTGTCATTTACGAATTTTAAGTTGACAATTTGTGACAACTAGTATATCATACTGTGGCTATTTATGGCTCTACACCACAGAATGGTAGAGTTGGTTGTTTTGTTTACCAACCCTTAGAAGTCAAAGAATAACTGTTAAATCATGTTCTTGGATGTTTATGCCAAATAAATTGAATGGTCTTTGATAATATTACATAGGCAAGACAAGACTATTGTTCACTGTGATTTAATTTGAAATAGAGACGTTTGTAGTATATCTTAAGAAATCCAAGCTCCATAGCTTATGAAGTTTTCATACTAATACTAATAATCACTTGTTAAAATAAAGCATTACACATCAATAAGTATAAATAATGTTTCTAGTTTCTACTGCTCACATGTAGAAAATGTGTTTATATAAAATAATGAATTGCATTTGCAGGTCATTTTGACAACCTTACTGAAGGTATATGTTAAAGGAGGCTTGTTTGAGAAGTCAAGAGAATTATTAGCTGAACTGAAATCTTTGGGCTATGCTGAAGATGAGGTAACAAAAACCTTTGAAATGGGCAATGAAAGGTTGTTTTGGGCCTGACACATTGCAAAATCATTTAATACATATCTTCAGTAACTATACATAATTGATGCCCTAAAATTTATTTCATATTATAAATTATATGTCATTTTAATCTTTTTCTTTTCCCATGTCTTCTTTTTCCAACTACCAATTTTTACTAGTTTGAATTTATATGCAGATGCCATACTGTATATGCATGGATGGCCTAGCTAAGGCAGGACAAATACATGAAGCCAAACTAATTTTTGATGAAATGATGAAAAACCATGTCAGATCAGGTAAGTTTTCTTTTTGGAGTTTTCTTCAATGAAATAATATGATATGATAAGCATCCAGATAAATATTAAGTTATTCTGTAGCTCTTGATTAGTCCCATGGATTTTAAGGAACCAAAATAATATAAAGTTGATTAGCCATATATATTTGCTTAGATTACATGACTCATCTTTTTCATTGTGATGCAATGAACTAGAAAATGTAATTCCTTTTTCCTTCAGGGTAACTGGAGATAAAACCATTCTTGGGCCTCCACTTATCAGAGTAACTAGAGATCAATAAAACTGGTGGAAATATGCTTCCACACTATCCTTTTGTTATTATACTTATTCCTACCATTCCAATTTTGAAGTCCTGCAGGAATCTCTGTTCTTGGAACTAATAATAGATAGATCTTCATAACTCTTAATTCAGCTTTCTGTTTTTCTTTATGCTGCTAAGCTTTAGTTCTTGTAACTCTCCAGAAAATGAGTTTTTCAATTGGTAATAATTTACAGATTTATTTCCCACATGCAGATGGCTATGCCCATAGTATCATGATATCAGTATTCTGCCGAGCCAAGCTTTTTGGGAGGCAAAGCAGTTAGCCAAGGATTTTGAAACTACCTCCAACAAATATGACCTAGTTATACTGAATTCAATGCTCTGTGCTTTCTGTAGAGTAGGCGAAATGGAAAGTGTGATGGAAACTCTAAAAAAGATGGATGAATTAGAAATCAATCCTGGCTACAATACCTTTCATATTCTAATCAAATATTTCTGTAGGGAAAAAATGTATCTATTAGCTTATCAAACCATGAAGGACATGCATAGTAAAGGCCATCAACCAGAGGAGGTATGGTGTTTTATCCAAGTACTAATACTAGAATGGAGCCCCTTGTTGTATGATTGAACTTTGTGTTCCTCAGTATGTGACTGAAATGTGTACTTTTAATTTTATTGTTTGTATTTTGTACACATCTTTTTGGATCCTTGTGACTTGTGATGATGAGGCAATCATAAGGTTGCTACCTTGATCCTTTTGTGGCTGTATATAGCTATCCTACCTAGACCCACTAGGTGGAAGAAGACTCATGCGCTGGGTCTCTTTTTTTTATATATTTTTGCATCCTTCTTAGGGATTCTCACAGTTGAGAATCTTGTGTAGATTTCTGCTTTCTACAACTTATATATTCTGTTGAATGTTATTCAAGACTGAGGTTTTTTATTATTATTTTATTCCACAAAGATATTGTTAATTGTCCTAATCTACAAGTGAGCCTCTTACAGTTTTACCTGTTGGAAATGGCTGCATTCCTGAAGAAAAAGTAAAACACCTATAAAAGAATGATAAGGAAAGGGAAAGAGTCTGAATGTAAAGTTGCACATACCTGATTTAAGAAACTGAGAATGCTTCATTTAGTAAAGCTACTCAAAAAATTCAATCTGCTATCAGTTCAGTGACTAAATAAAAGTTTCTAATGCTTCCTCTCTCTGTAGGATCTCTGTTCCTCTTTAATATCCCACCTTGGTCTGGTAAATGCGTATTCAGAGGCATTTTCTGTTTACAATATGTTGAAATATAGCAAGAGAACAATGTGCAAGTCACTTCATGAGAATATTCTGCACATTCTCTTAGCAGGACAGCTTTTGAAGGATGCATATGTAGTAGTCAAGGTATTCCATGTTTAAAGCATACATAAATCCTAGTTTTTCTCTTGCCATTGCAGTTCATCTGATGAATCTTATCCTGTTCAGGATAATGCAAAATTTATTTCTCGTCCTGCCACCAAAAAATTTGCTAGTGCATTTATGAAGTCAGGTAACATCAACTATATAAATGATGTTCTGAAGACCCTCCATGATTGTGGCTACAAGCTTGACCAGGTAATAATCTTGGTAGTATTGCAATTTGAATACTGTTATTAGAATGACATTTAATTCATGACTAGTTTTCTTTATTTATTTTTTTCCTTTTCATAATCACACCCACCTTAAAGAACTTCTAAAACCAAAAATCATGCCATTACAATGCAAAAATCCTAAATTAAACTTAATTGCTTTTTGACAGTTTGAATAAACTAGAATAATTGATTTAATATGTGAACAACTAGGTCCAAATTCAAAGGTTTTCAGAAATTTGGGATCTAGAGTTTGTGTTTCATCTTTTTACTCCAAAATTAATCATATTCTTTCGGGTATTTTTTTTTTCTCGACAGGATTTATTTGCGAGTGGCTGTGTCCACGCTATTTAGATCAACCTGAAAAGAAGGACTTGCTTTCTACACTTACTACAATGGATGCCAGGCCAAGGTTACGTGGTTGATTCATCAACAAGGAATTTAATCCTCAAGAATTCACACTTATTTGGTCGTCAGCTCATTGCTGAGGTTTTGTCCAAGCAACAAGTAAAGTTAAAACACAAAAATGACACTAGTTAAAAGCATGCAAAACTCTACAATTGAGGTTGAGGGAGATAGTGTAGATGACCCCTCTTCTTGTACTGATAATTTTTTCGATTGAGTTGTGAATTGTGATAAATAGCCTATCCACCCCGAGTTTTGGTGGTGTAGATTGATGAGTGTATATATAATAGATATAAATATATCACGTCGAATAGTGTGATTATTTGATCAGGCGAAATAAATTGAATAAGAGAAAGGTTGATTCTGTTAGAAAGACATAACGGGAAAAAAAAATTAAATTTTTTTTTAAATTGTGTTATTTTAACTTTTTTTTTAATCATTACTTTCGCTGTGAGGGAGTGCGGTTGTAATTTGTTCATACAAATTTTTCAAGTACCCATGTCCACATTGTTTTCTCCTGTTTATCTCTGCCATGGATACTTGTAAAGGCACATAAACAAATAAATATATTTATTTTGCAGACGTATGGTTAAAATTTTATTGAATGACTTAATAATTATGGAGCTGCTAATGCTAAATGCATGGTACTTCAGCGGTGAAACAAAGTAGGTATCTCAACTGGGTACAAATGGATTCTATCTGACCATGCATTTCCTTACATTTGGATCAATATCAGAAAGGCACTTCCAAACTGCACTGTTACACTTGAATCCACTTCCAAAGGCAATTTGCCAGACCCTGTCTCCTTTCTTTACTCTTCCTTTTGCCTCCAAATAGCACAGCTCATACCACACAGAAGAAGATGAAGTGTTGCCAAATCTGTATAATGCCATCCTTGAGGCTTCACTGTCTTTCTTCTGCAGCTTGAGACTATCCTCAATGGCTTCCAATCACTGACTTCCCACCAGCATGTATACAGAAATGCTCAAAAGCCTTCCTGAAATTTGGCACATAAGACATTTCCTTTTCCTTGTTCCCTCTTGCCCAGATCATCATCACTGACCATCCATATCGTAGCTGCTCCGAATACGGCAACACAAGAGGGCCTAAGTCTCTTATGTTGCTCCTCAAAGCTGAAGCAGCCACATTTAAAAGTGATCGTGACAGAGAAACACCAACAATTTCATCTTCCATCAGGTTCCTGATAAACAGAATGATATGCTTTGTCTTTTGATCCCATGTGGGTTCTCACAAGATGCTCAAGCTTGTACTTTGCCACTGCCTGGTCTTGTTTTCTGTTAGATAGTAAAATGGCCACTCCCCCCATCGAAACAATACATTGGCAATAAGCATTGACTTTGTATTGCCTTTGTAGCCATTTGGAGCTACAGCCTCCATGCTAAGAACTAAAGCCAAGGAGTTTTTGTGAACTCTCAGAAGATCTTTGGCCAAGTTTATTGACAGCAATCCAGCACTGCAACCCATTCCACTGAGGTTAACACTCTTTATGTTGCTTCGGAATCCAAACTTGTTTATGATCATTGATGTAATGGATGGCGTAGGACAGAATAGGCTACAATTTGACACCGGGATGTCAATGCTTTTGGATTCACTTTGTGTTTTGAAAGAAGATCTTTCACAATTCTGAAAAGAACTGATTCAACTTCTGATTGTCCACGCTTCATGGAATCATCTGGGGGGAGCTCATGAACTGATTCTGGCACGCAAGCCTCAACTCCAATACCGGATCTTTCCAATACTTTCATTTCAAACTCTACGATTTCTTTGTCAAAGTTGCACATTTCAAAGTGTTCTATGATGTGAGAGTAAGGGACGCGCAGATTATCAGGAGGAATATAACAAACATAGTCAAGAAGGTACACACTTCCAGGTCTGAAACAAAAGAAAAGTAATAGGAGAATTAATGCTATGGCTGATAAGGATTGTGTGACAGAGATTGAGCCTTCGGGGTTATAGAAAGAAAAGTAATTGGATTTGGATACAAGAGCTTCCATTGTCATAACCATTTGATTTTGGTGCAAGTATCAAAGTTTTTTTTTTTATAAGAGAAGCAACTGCTTTCTCTTTCTCATGCGTTCTTGTTCTCCCTCTTTTCCCTCTATACAAATGTATTGCAGTGGGAAATGCTACCCAATCCGTTGTTATCACAATGTTTGTGTGATAAACAAACAACTAGGCATTTTGGTTATCAAAGAGTCGTGTTAAAATTGGTTTTGTTCATTTATAGTTCTACTTTGATTTAACATCTTCATCCTTGAGCATGTTGATTATGATTCAACTTTTTACCAGGATGAAAGTTATAGATAACTCATAACTCAAATTTTAACACACAACTAATCCAATTTGACACTTGTCTGATTTATCATGTCACTTAATATAACTAAGGTGTTAATTAGATATTATCTAATCAATTTTGAATTAATTTAAATAAATATAACAATATCTTATCTAATAATCTGTCTAATCAGTTTCCAATAAATTATTATTTTTTCTTATTTTTAATTTTTTTTTTTCAATTTTTAAGATATTATTCTTGATTTTTTTAATATCTTTTAAAATAACATTTTTTTATCACATACCTAATGTGTTTTTCATATTTTATTTTTTTCTCAAATTTTTAAGATTGTTTTTCATATTTTTTTTTATTTTTGTTTTAATTTCAACACATTATTATTATTTTTCATATTTAAAAAAATATGACATGATTCTTATTTTTTCATATTTTTAAATTTTTAAAGACAATAATTTTTTTTTTTTTCATATTTTAAAATTTTTAATTTTCAAGATATACTCTTATTTTTCATATTTTTTTTTCAAATTTAAAAACATTACACTATTTTTTTTTTTTAATTTTCAAGACATTACTCTTAATTTTTTTATATTAAAAAAATCAAGACATTATTCTTTATTTTTCATATTTTTAAAATTTTCAAGATATTGTTATTGTTTTTCATATTTCATTTTTTTTCAAATTTACAAATCATTACTCTTATTTTTAAAATTTTAATTTTTTTTCATATTCTTAAAAGTTTTCATTTTGTTTTCAAAATTTCAAGATATTTTTCTTGTTTTTAAGATTTTTTTAAAAAAATCAAATTTTCAAGACATTAGTCTTAATTTTTCATATTTTTTTAAAAAAACCAAATTTTCAAGATATTATTCTTTATTTTCATATTTTTAAAATTTTCAAAACATTATTATTGTTTTTCATATTTTATTTTTATTTTTAAATTTACAAAACATTACTATTATTTTTTCATATTTTTTTAAAAATATTATGAAACTTAAACCTTAAACATTACTATAAACCATAACCAAAAACACACGTAATATTAAATCATATATCCTAGATCATCCCTAAATCATAAATAATTAAATACTAAAAGTTTAAATTCTAAATGAAACCCCTTAAATCATGGAACATAAACATTAAAACTCAAAAACCCAACCCCAAACCATGAACTCCAAACCATTTAACCCTAAAGTCTAAATTGATTAGATACAACCAATAATGAAGTAACAAATTACAAATTTGAAAAAAAAAAATGTGATTTCTTTGGTATTTATTTGGGTGCTATGTCAACTTATACATTACCTGAGGATGTCATTATTTATTATGAGGATATGCTTTATTTTTAATAATCTAATGATCATTTAACGTTACTTTCATATATAAAAAATAAATAAAAAGATAAAGAAACAAAAAATTATAGCATTACAACTTGAAGGGGTATTTGATCATAAAAAGAGCTAAACTTCATTATATCTGCTACAAGGGTAAAAAAACAGGAAGAATGCATTGCAATCTCAACTCATCATCCAACTTACGTGATCCCTCTTAGTTGATATTCTAGTAGCACTGTATACAAAAAAAATAAAAATAAAAAATCGAGTAATACTATGGATAAAGTGAACCATAAATTATAACCATTCGCCAAAAATTATATCCTGATTGCAGGAAACGTGTACATCTCGTAACAGCTTATATATAAAAATAAAAAAAAGTCAATGCCATGCTGCTCATGCTGCTTTAAAGCTCTCTGACAAGTGCTGATAGTACTGCTTTTGCTGCTCCAAAAAATGAAATAAATTTCAATGTAAATTTCTAAATCTAATTTATTCACCATAAGACACGTGTGAAATAATATAGCAGAATAAGCCATACCCTGTCTGACACAGACGGAGACACTTTACTCAGTGCTGCCTCAAAATGATGTCTCTTGATGGTACGCTTGATGGTCACCGTATCGCAAGTTGTCTCAGTTGAGGTCAATTTCTCTTCAAAGAGCAGCCATTGCTGCTTCATTCATCTGTATAGTCAATAAATTCAGTATATCTCTCAAACTGACTGCCCGCTTTTCCTAAAGTCCTGCCTTTGTAGTTTGTACACCGCCAATAATCAAACAAGCATACACACACATACATACACAACATGCAAACAATGGTTAAGGGATGTAACAGGCAACACATAAAGAGCAGAGACAAACCAATGCAGCAAGATCAGCACCACTTTAGGCTTTTCACAGGCTTCCATTTTTGCTATGGTACTTAAATCCACAGAGGCATCAACAGCCTTATTCTTTGATAGAGCTTTCAATATCAAAACTCGCTCGTCTGGGCTTGGAAGTGGAACATAAAGAAGTTTACCAAACCTACCGGGCCGTAGGACAGCACGATCCATCACCTCAGGCCTGAAAAATGAGAAACAAACTTGAATACAGTGTGATGTGAAGTTAAATAACTAATTAGAGAATACATATGAGTGAACAAAACGTACCTATTTGTAGCACCAATCACAAACACCTCTTCGTTGCTCTCACCATCTAACTCAATAAGCAACTGCAATTTTCATATAACTGTGTCATTTTTACTTTTTCCATGTTGTTATCAGTTAATGGCTATGTTTTTTTCTCATTCCAAAAGACTAGTAATTATTTGACCTGGTTCAATAGTCGTTTCAATAACCCATCCACCTTCTTTACCACGTTTGGTTGTCAAAGCATCAATCTGAAAATGGCATAAAAATAAATTTAATACTCTTTGTATTGTAACTACACTGATACACCATTCTACAACAAATTGTATGCTGAGAATTTATTTGAGCCATTCATAGATCAAGGAAATTATTAACAGCTACCCATAGGTCTTGCACAGGACGTGTTCACTGAGTAAGCACCAAACACACACAATGATCACTGCACTAATGCAAGAGTAAATGAATTTACTTGACAATGAATAAAGGAACACAACAAAAACAGTAATGATAGTGCGGGATGGTTCCTTCAAAGAGAGAAAATTCCAGACAATAACATCTTTTATATCTAGTTCACAAATTTGAATCAAATTGGCATGTCATGGTAAAGAATTCAAGTTAACCAACATTATTAAGAAGCGAACCACAAACCTCGTCAAAAAAAAAGTATACAAGGCGCACATGTCCTTGCACGGCTAAACATTTCACGAACTTCAAGCTCACTTTCTCCAACATATTTATTTAGAAGTTCAGGTCCCTAAAATCCAACAAAAGCAATTTAATCATTTAAAAAATGATTCATTCAAAACAAGACAATACCAAAACTAAAACTAATGTTAGATTGACCTTAATATGAATAAAAATTAGCCCCTGCCTCATTGGCAACAGCTTTGGCAATCAGTGTTTTACCACAACCAGGAGGTCCATAAAGCAGAAATCCCATCTCGAGATCCACCCCAAACTCCTGAAATAAATGAATGCAAGAACAGTGTCAGCCTGTGATATACAACTAGTATACTATTTCTTGAAATGGCAAAGACAAAAATCAATTGATCAAATTTTAGAAAAGGAACATGAAACTTATCAAGAGAATTTAAATATACAGCTACCAAATTGTGAATATTGATCAGAGATTTAGTGAATACTTTATGGAGATAAGGAAGTGCATCTAATTGTAAGGTTGATCTAGATTGGTAACTCCCCTCAAACTTGAGAAAAAATAATACTATTGTTAATTATGATTTCTGACCAATCACCTGACTTCATATTAAGAAGAAAATTCTAAAATTTACACATATTAACACCAAGGCAGCCTATTCCTCCCAACTTCTGTTCAATGGTAAAGGGAATGACATTATTAACTAGGGGAGAAAATAAAGGGGAGATTAAACAAGACCAAACTACTTTTTTATGCCATGACTTAACTTAACTCACTATGTAGTACACAAGAACACCCAACATTATCCTCATATACAATTTGCATATTACAGCTTCAGGAACCCAAAAGTGTAGAGCAAAGCAAAGGCATACAAACCCTCCATCAAACAGTTGGTGTGCAGGAAGAACACCACTATATGAGCACAAGGTTTTTTGTTAGGGGAAGGGGGCAGGAGAACTCCAGTCACATCCAAGATAAACCCCACCACAAAAAGCTAACTGTTTAAATAGGAGAACCAAAGGCCTTATAAACACCATATTAGATTCCATACTTCCGAGCATTATTTAGAGCTACTCAAAACTATTGCCCTAGAACAGAGACGCAGACAATATAGATCAATTGTACATACACATACATTTCAGCAAGAGATTTGGGTAGTGTGAAAAACTAAACCATTTATAAGAAATCAAGAAACAAGGAAAATAGAAAAGAAATAAATTTAACAGAAATTGCAGTGTTAAAAGTGTAGTAATTTAAAGATTACCCTCATAATCTTCAGAAATTTTATACGCCTGACAATGTAGCGTTCAAACTCCTTTCTTAAAAAGATCAAGCCCTCCAACATCATCCCACTTCACATTAGGAATGGTAGAGAACCCTTCTTCTTAATGAAGGTTGCACCTTTTGGCTGCTTCCTGCATACATGCCCAGATAAAATGTTCAAGAAAAATATTAGACAGGTTGTAGAAAAAAATTATTAGCAAGAAGAGCTAAAGAATAAGATATCCTCCCAAGCATAGGATTGTAAAACTGGGCTTAACAAATAGGCATGGTGATATGCAACACAAACCCTAGAGAAAAAAGGCTCTGGCTTACGAATAATCATAATAAGAATAAAAAAGTAAACAAGGACACAAATCTAAAGCACCTCAAAATCAGACATTTTGATGGCAAGCTTGTCTATTTCTTGGCTGACCAAGGTTCCCTCCACCAGTCTTCAGCATGCTTGCTCATGAGATCTTGAGATAATTACGTTTCCTCTTTCATCAATTATTCTCTTCATTGCCAAATTACAGCCTTGTCAACCAGAGCCACCAAATCAGCACCAACAAATCCTGATGTAGCCTGGCTATTTTCTGTAGATCAAATAAACCTCAAGTCTAAGATTAGAAGTAAGCACAGAAAGGATCTGCTCCCTGGCAGATTCATCGGGATTGCCAATGATAATCTCACGATCAAACCGACCAGGCCTTCTCAAGGCAGGGTCAACAGCATCAGGCCTATTCGTGAGCTCAATTACAAGAACATAGCCAGGATGATGATCATCAGAATTCTCTGAATCGTCCGATGGTTGAAGAAGCCTATTTGATTGATCCATGCAAGTCATTAATTGTGTCATAATGTCGTTTCTCCATCTCAAGCTGCAAATTCTCTCTTTTAGAAGCAATTGCATCAATCTCATCAATAAAGACAATTGAAGGTGCAGTCCTGTACGCTTTAGAAAAAAGCTCTCTAATATTTCTCTCTTCAGATGCACCCCTAATCACAGAAGACACGAATATTTCTGAGATTACATCCAAATCATCTGACAGTAGTAAGTAAGTAATATAAGCAATAACAATAATTAGTCCTAGCAATGCACAAACACCCTGAAAGTGAATTATCCACAAAGACAAGTTGAAATTGAAGTCGAAGCAAGTGTCAAGCATAGTACCTGAGACTCGGAAACCACTTCAGTAGCTGAAATCTGATAGAAAGGGAAGCAGTCTCATGAGCTATGGCATGAGCAAGTTTGGTCTTCCCACAGCCAGGTGGTCCATGCAACAAAAATGCCAGCCATTGGCTTGACTCCTAACTGTCTTGGCAATTGGGGATGGAACAAGGCACAATCACTTCCATCTTCAATTCTTCTATAACCTCATTCATCCCACCCAAATCCCTTAAACCTCACGTCCATCCTTCCCGTTTGAAACCAAACTCTTCACTTCCTTCCTTCCCTCGTTCACAAGAGTAAGATTACTAGTAGTGCCCTTACTGCTGTTCACCATTTCTCATTCACAAGAATGCTTTTTACTGCTATTCCCCACCTCCAATTCAACGTTCTTTTCCTCCGTCGCCGCATCCTTCTTCGGCGTATACGACTTTCGCAGCATTGTCTTCATCAAATCAAACTCAGGCTCCACCCTCTCCCCATAAATTGCGTCCTCTGACGTCGACACCGTCTCTTCTTCATCTTCGTCCTCGCTCTCCGAAGCAGATGAGGTTGAGGAAGAACTCTGCACCTTCCTTCGTACGTGTAACGCTTCCATCCTCTGCAATCTCTTCACTCCCCGTCGATTTTCTTCCGGCGCTTTCGAGACGCGCTTCGAGCGTCTCGTTCTTCGTCGTCGTCGTTGCTAAAATGCTTGGGTGTGGGAGTGTGATTAATGTTGGCGGTGGAATTAAGAGCTTCCTGAACAAATCGAATTAGGGTTTGATGCTTGGTTCGGTGGTAATCGGGGTAAGTTGAACGGAGATGGTTAGCGAATTCTTCGGCGGTGGAGTATTGGGATTTGCAGGACTCAAGACGGCGACGGAGGGCTTCTTGCAGGGACCTTCCACTGTTTCTTCTCCCCATCTTCCCCAAACCCTTCTTCTAACCTTTTCTGTTATCTTCTTCTTCTTCTTCACCTCATCAACCCTAACCAAATTCGCAGCCTTCACTTTTTCAGTCATGTACTGCTTTTTGTTTTCCCAACTTTTAAAATTAAAAAACCAAATCCTAATAATTTACAATCGTAATAGCAAATTTTGATCCATAAGATTTAAATATGTTTTTTAGAAAAATTATTTTTAATATTTTTGTTGGTTGCATATTCATTATTACAATTTTGTAATAGTTTTTTTACTATAATTTATTTTTTAATTTAATTCTTTTTTTAAAACGATTTTTAGCAGTTTAAAACTATTACATTATGTGAAAAAATTGAAGACTAATAAAAACAATTTTTTTAAGAACTAAAAAATTAATTACGGACTAATTAAAACAATTCTTTTAAGGAATAAAAAAGAATAACTACTCAAAATTAAAAGATTATAGACATATTTAAGCATAATTATTTATATCAATCATTTTATTAATATCTAATTTTGGATTATATAATTAATCCTTAACTTTGGTTGAAAAATTCAATTGTTAATTATAGATATATCCAAAAATTTAATAAAATAATAATTATTATGTAATTCGATAAAATCTCATTAGATACGACTATGATCAATAAAAAATTATTACTACTGTAAGACAATTAATATAAAAATCAATTAACTTAAAATATAATTATATCACTGTAAAACTGTTAATTGTTACAATTGAGCCACTAAAAGCAAAGGAGTTTAAGAGTAATGTTTGGATGCATAAGAAAAATCTCAAGATGAAGGAACAATTATGTTAAATTGTTGAAAAACAATTTAATGCCGACAAAATTGAAGTTCTGTTGCATTGAAATGCAATATGAGGTGATTCTTTTTCATTGTGCATCTTTTTCTTTTGCTCCTTTCTAACAAAAACTTCAGGTCAACTTCAATTTCGTGTGTTGAGTATTACATCATACCGGGAATATCCTAATATATCTGTTAGTATGATTTCTCATGACAAACACTACAAGAGTTTGAACTTTGAAGGAGGTGTGCAAATTATAACCATGCTGAACAAAAAACTAGACAACACACATACAGATCTAAAATAGTCCTCTCCAAGTAATAAAGACCAGGAACTATACAAAGTTAATTACAGTTCATATTTTGGTGGGAAGTTAACTTGGTATATATTGTTTAACCTAATCCACATCCAAGTATAACAATATTCCTTAATCCAGTATAAGCCTTTATTTTTTTGTTGTATGGGGAAAGTAGCACATCTCACTGGGGGTCCACAGCCTGCACATTTGTTAAGAATAAGAGTAGCTCTCAATGTTGGAGTTGCCCTCTCTGAACTTCGTCCAAGAAACCTCCACGTTTTTAGCAAACTTTGCCTGCATGCAGATCACAGCAATCAGATGACATCAAGATAGTAGTCAAACTGATATTGGAACTGTAAATTAGTTTCCAATAAACAACAGAAAATGAAGTAAAGAACACAAGTTCTCCACTAATAGCTACAATCTTGGCCATGGGTGGAATATCCGAGCTAACAAGAAAGTGTTCATAATAAAAATATATATATCATATAGTCAGACAGAGAAACGGAAAAATTATCAACAACTAGGTTCTCTTTCTTAAAGTTTAGGTTTATTAATGTTTATTTTCTTTTCCAAGCTCCATGTACATTCCAATAGCCAAGGATGAGACATTTTAATAGAGCGCATAGGACCAAAGCCTATTGTCGAATTCACTGTCCGCTAACTACATCTTGCATTCACATAATCAGAGGCTGTTTTTCTTGCACACAGTTCAAATTCAGAAATAATTACATCCATTAATTTTATGCAATCTTTTATTGTTGCAGTCTTGCAGACATGCATATACCTCTCAGGTTCAACACTTCTCTTAGCAAGCATGAATGTTAAGAAGACGGGAACCATTGCTGCAACCAGATGCTTAAGTGTGTGACCACTGACAATATGTCGCGTCCATTCATAGATAACATCATCAGTAGCCTCCTAGCACCTTAGCCAGAAGATAAGACCCTGGAAATAAATTATTTAAAATCTAAGCATGGCTGGTGTTTATAATGAAATATGGATAGGGAATTGAACTATAATATAATATAAAATCCAAACCTGCAGCCCAGAGCCAATATGTTGGATGTGTGTACATTGGAGGCAACAAAAATAGCCATTAGAGGAATGGCAATGCATGGCACAAACTTCTGGACTCAGAGCATATGGACGGAGGTCATCAAAGAATCTGGGGTAAATGGGAGAGACAAGAGCAAGCAACTATTTAAAGTTCAGGTAACTAACAATTAACATCAAATGGAATAATAATATGTGAAAATGACTAATATAACTTTTGGCAATATGAACTATTCCATGATTTTTAATTATCCCTCAGTGTAACTATATATAAGCAGAATTCGACAATAAAAAAAGTGGGCTTGCCTCCAGCCACAATACTTATTATACCAGCCAAAACTAGAGGTATAATTGAAACCGTTCCCCTTCCTTTCGTCAATCCGCTCCAATGATGAAAAATAGCCACGATTGATGTAAAAGCAACAGTCATCTGTGGAACGAAAATCAGTTATTATAGGAATTAAAAAGTAAACAAACTAAAAAAGGATTTGAACAACAAAGTTAAAGCATGAACTAACGGGCAATCGATCCCACACAAGGCGAGCATCATCTGGGTTGAGATGATAGTATGAAGATCCACCCCCAACTGCAGCCACACCAACATAGAAGCATGTCCAGCCACAAAGTTCACCTTGCAAGCTTTATGAACGATCACCAATTTTGCAAGCAGTGAGAAATTGAAGCGGATAGTAACAGTAAAGTATCGTACCTGAGCCTAAAGTAATTTCCATGATAACAGAGTACAAGTCCAACGAAGCCAATAACCAGAAAAGGGAAATTCGATACATCACGTTAAGTGCAATAGTGGATACCCGAACCATTTTTAATTAATTCCAATGATTCCTCTGAAATCGTATAAATTGGAAAGAAAGAGAAAAGGGGAGTGGGGTTACCGATGAAGTTGCGGTGGTCGGCGAAATTATGATATTCTTGTGACTGAGGAATGGATGGGGTGACGATCATGAGTACGAGGAAGCAAAAATAGTGCTACTAAGCCATGCGTATACGCTGCGATTTCTCATCTTAAGTCTGGCTCAGGCGGTTTATGCTATGAACCCGTGTTTAATACATCCATTTTCGAAATTTTCCTCTCTTCCCCTTTGCGTTTCTTTTACTCTTTCAAATTTTTATTTGATTTATACTATCATTCTTTATCATTATTTTTTTAATCTGTTATTTTTCTCTATTTTATAAAATTCGCAATTTTGTTGATTCATATGACATTAATGAAATCCTATAAATCAATATCACATTAAAAAAATATTTTTAAAAATCTTAATTCAATATAAATTATACTAAAAAGTCAAAAACAAATTATACTAAAAGAAATAAATCTGAAAGCCAAAGATATTTAGTGTATAAAACTTTGATTAATTTAAGTCTAGAATATTATCATCAATACTTAAAATTAAGATAATGTGACATCAACCATTATTATTCAGACTTAAATTGTAATTTTTTATCCCCTCTTTTTTCTAAATGACAATTTTTCATCTCTTCTCCTATTTTAAAGTGAGCCAAATTGGAGCTTGAGAAATTTAAAAACATCACAAATTTGGTTCCTATTTCTAAAAAAAATTAATCATTGGGTTTTAATATTAACTCTGCTCTAATTAATTTTTTTAAATAACATGTAACAATATTTTTGAATTAATAATAATGATTCAAAGATCAAGATCTTCCGAGATCCATCAACCCCACCTCCTTCTCTCTCTTATGCTCCCTCCGAGTTCCACACAACTACAAGGTGCTTGCACAATCTTCGCGCAATCATCATATGGCCTGGGCATTGACCCATTAGTGCAACCTCTCGCGTGATCACTGAAAGACTTTCACAAACGCACTCACCTTGCCTCATGCAATCTTCATGACATCTTCTTCTTTCAACCTCGATGGTTCACGTGAAAGCAAACAACTTAAAAGGAAGTATAAGAGAGGAGAATGAGACAAGGTTAT